>CM057809.1:50641817-51196817 GCA_030067965.1 Latrodectus elegans | reverse complement strand
GGATGCGTACCCCGTTTCTGTCTTCTCATGTTTAAAACCGAGCTGGCAGCTGAATGGTTAGTGGCCTTGTCTTCGATTCAACAAATAGTGGGTTCAAGTCCCATTGATGGAAATGAAATTTTTAGTAGTTCAGAATTCCCTTTAAAATGTAGTTCCCTGTCTTATTAGTTTCGGTGTGCAAAATATAACCGATGAGTGAAAAACAGAGAAAAACAAACCTCCTCATAATCACAAAATGTTTTTTCTTTCAAGACAATATTAGAGCTATTCACTTCCAAATAATCATAAAGATAAAATAATATCAAATAATATAATAAATATTTTGTTATTTATACAAGAGCAAAATACAACATTAGAAAGTATTCATGCCATTGTAATTAATAGGCATACTAAACTATCGTAAGTTATTTAAAAATAAAAAAGATGGGATGTACTCATGGTGAATTGATGGTGTTGCTTAAAACTGAGAAATTTAAACAAAATTTCGCTAATTCTAAATTTCTCTACTTTAATTAATAAATCTAATATTTTAATAGCAAAATATCAAAAGAGGATTAAAATAAATGATTAAAAAATATAATAATTGATATATCGCTTAAGACAAAATATTTTGATGGTATAGTAAGTATATAAAATATTTATTCAATTTAATAATTATCGACAGCTTATTGGAAATGAATGCTAATAAGAAATATTTAATTTTAATATATTCTTTAAAACTTAGTGTAAAAATTTATTTTTTCAACAAATTTCGGGAAATTTTTGCATATTTGGAATGCAGAAAATATATAGTCATAATTAGCAACAAAATTTTGTAGTATAAAAATGCATATGTAATTTTTTTGTAAAAATAATTAAGGAAATATTGTGATAAACTTTTTTAAGCAATCATAATTTAACTCTTAATTGAATTATAATTAACTCACATGAAATTATCTTTTCCAAAATTCATTTTATTACACATTCCAAAAGTGAAAAAGAATTCATTTCTGAATTTCGTTTTACTTAAAGACTATAATTTATAAATAATTTATGGTCTTTTTTGTTATTCAGGAAAATTCTTATTAATCTGATTTTTAACACATTCAAACCATAATTGCAAAGTAAGCCGAAACTTTTATTTTATTTGACTTAATTTCTAAATGTAATCAACATTCAATTCGATACAACAGTAATTTTAAATAGAAGTTGTTTTAAAAAATTTTTTCTTTACTGCCCTAATATAAATATTTAACATACAAAAATGTTTTAAAACTTTTGTGAATTTAAAAGAAACTTTTTTCAATATTATATAGACAAAATCATTAAAAGTATTTTAGAAAGCATATTCCCTGAAATTTTTTTACAACATAAATATTTTATTTAATTAAAATGTTGGATATTTGTTTTTATTAAAACAGTCTATATATCCAATTGATTTTTTTCATCATTTACTATATTAAATTAAAGCATAAGTATTGTATTTTTTAATTTTTCAAATCTTTAAATAAAATAAATGCGTCTTAAGAATTAAAAATTTATATATATGTATTTAAATAGAAATAAGAAAAGAATATTTTAAGAATTAATGAGAAAGGAATATTTTTCAAAAAAATTTAATCTACGGTATATCTTAATGAAATCGAAAGTTGACAAAAAAAACAAGAAATATAAATTACAGTTAACAATTTTACATGTAAACATTTCGTACAGTGATTCATCTTCATAATTGATGTTGAGAATATTTATGCCATGACAACAAATTTTGGAGAAATACTTAATATTGTGAATATTACTAATGGTAAGAGAGTCAAAACATCAATAAAGTTCTCTCACAGAAGACTCTTCTAAAGATTTCCACTTACCACTCATTTAACCACTTTTCCTTATTCAAAATATTATATTATACGAGTTTATATTACTTTAAATCAACATTTGTAATGAATAATTTATTAATTAAGTCCTTATTAATCAAATATACTTACAGAAGTCTCATAAACTTATGTAAATATTAATTAGACAGCATATGTGTTTTCATCAATTTAAGAAAACCAGACAACTTTAAATAATATTATTTTAACTATAAATAAACTAGTTTTAAAATTAAAGGCTATTATTAAGTGCTTTAGCGTGTGTATCGCTGACAATAAAGCATAAGAGATTCAGATCATTTAATATCATTTATGCCTTTTAATGTAATTAACCCATTTTTATTATGAAGTTAATTCATAGATAGAAATACAACTCTTCACCATTACCCTCTATTCAGATCTGACAAAAAGAACCAATAATGACAAATGATAAAGATATATTCTCCTATTCTATTACAAGAAAAAACTAGGTTATTTTAGAACAACCGGGTGAGAGAATAATTTAATTCAGAAATCTTTCTTTACTTTGCAAATATCTACTGAAATTCATTTTTTATAATTTTTTTATTTCCAGTCTGTTGTTTTTAAGGCATTTATATTAAGATAAATTCCTACTCGCTTAATATTTGTGTTGGAATTTTAAAAATATCAGAGTTTTTTCTATTTTTATAAATCAGTACTGAATGTCAGTATAATTACTCTAACAATCAGTTTATACCTATATTATTGATCAATCATTTTTATAACACTGACAATGTTTTTGCATGCTATATACAGCAATAATATTGAATTTGAACACAAAGAGATGAAAAAAACAATTCAAACAGTTCAAAACAATAGTTGAAATTATTTGCAAATTTTGTATGTAACAATTATTTGTATACAAATCATATATAGAATTTCCAAGTCTAGTAAATTTATGCATTTTATTCTATCATTTGGTTGGTATTTATCATTATTGCAGTGACTTCATATTATTTTTAAGTGTATTTGTTGATAAAAAAAATTACTTAATTTAATAATCTCAAATCTATTTAGAACTTATAACACCTCTTTAATTCTTCATCTCAATCTTTTTTAATTAACGAGGTATGCTTTAGTGGCATTATCCTTTTAAGATAATGTTTAATAGTTTTCAAATTTGTAAATGCAAAAAAATGCTTAAAAAATTATACAAATTATAAAATATATTATTAATATATAATACATTATTAATATATTAATCCTTTCATAACAAATATCATGAAAAAGTATATATCGTATTACAGTACTTAATTATTTAATTCATTTCACAGTTTTACAAAAATATAAAAATATTAAATCTAAGTAATCAACCTTTCTAAAATATCTATTGAATTTAAAATTAAATTCATTTAAAGCAATGCAAATTTAAAACATTCAGAAGAATTAAAATACCTGAACATTTTTTATGCTTTCCGAAACAATTTTCTGTTTTTAACATTTTACGGTCTGATTATCAGTTAAAGTGTTACAACTTGTTCTAAAACTACTCTATTAATTCTTCCATTTTCTGTAATTCAATATATATTAGTCCTGGACAAAATAATAAGAATTAAGAGAAATTTGATACTAGATTATATTAACTATCAATATCTTCTTATATATTTGAATATATATATACTTTCTCAAAAATATTAAAAAATTGAAAGATTAAAAATTATCAAGGCCATAAAAAAATTTAAAAATTGTAACTTAGCATGAAACAAATGGTGCGTCATGAAAAAAAGAATTTAAAATATTTTGATTAAAGTTGCTAATTAAAACCTTGAACTCAAAAGATTTTAAAAATTAATGTAAAGAAATAATGAAATGAAAACAAATTAATTTAAAATTTCCCATTAAATATCCTATTTATTATAAGGCTTTTAAAATGTAAAATTCGTGTACCAAAGAATAGTTTGAATGTATTATTTTATTTGTTTTTCCTCAAGTAGATTAAAACCATTGTTTTATTAAAAAAAACTCGTGTGGATATCGAAATACAATTTGTTTCAGTATAATGATTAAATGCAAATTTTTATACATATAGCTAAAGTTAAAACACATTTTCAACTGTTCCTGTATTTTTCCCGTAATTACTGTATATAAATTTACATCGTTCTTTCCCTTAATTATTGAAAAAGAAATAATTCCATTAATTTTTAAATTAGAATGCATCTAATATAAAATGTTTTTTTTTTTCTTTTTTTTTTTTAACAAAAGAATATGCATGCAAAAAAAACTTGCTTATAACAAATTATATTTTGAAAATAAATGTATGTAATATGGGAAGATATTAATATAAGTTCTAGATTAAATATAATTCACATTTGCAATAATTGTGTTTTCCTTTACAAAATTTATATTAAAAGAATGACAGAATTTATTCATTTCTCTTTCTTTTCTTTTGTATAGTGAAATTATTACTAAATTTATTCTTAAAAATTAATATGGTAATAAATAAATACAGATATCCGATTTTATTCTTTCTAGAGTGTAATAGGATATTTCCTTTTGAAAGTAAATACTATATTTATACTAACAAAAAATTCCATTTGAAATTAGATATTTTAATTTCACAGAGAAATTTGAACCAGACTTCAAATTATTAAATGTTTCAATCAAATAATTAATATTATTGCTCTGTTTTAAAAAAAATAGTTTTAAATCGATATTATTGAAAACATTTATGCAATATCGATACAAGTGCAAATATAAAAAGAGATGAAAATATTTGAAAATAGAATGTTCTCATAATTTTTAAGTATACTAATAATTTTTTACGTGATAGTTAAAGAAACTAAACACATAACTAAATATTTATACAAATTTATTTGTATAAACGTATCTGAAAATTAAAAAACAAAGTTAACAGAAACAAATAAAACAAAAAAAACAGTGAAACATATTTTTATGAATTATTAAGCAATGCACGTTTTGAAAATATTGTTTTGCTTAACCTGTATAAAACACTGTTAAATGAACCAAGGTTTATCAATGGAAATGTGTAAGTAAAAGTTTTTCGAAAAGATACTGAGCAAAATTTATTTCCCACTAAGGCATTTCTTTTCATTATTAATTCATCACAAAACTTTAATATTATTAAAAAAATTCATAAAAACAGTGCTTTTTTGTTCTTGCACTATAAGCTAAAATGGCTTGAAATTAAAACTGTATTACTTGAATTTAAAACTAAACAATTTTCAAAAATAATGTAAGAAAAATATTAATTGAGGATTCCTTAACAGGACTAATAATTTATAGTAACTAAAAAATTAACTATTTTTATTAACTAAAATAACAGCTCCAGAATACAAATAATAGTTTTATTATGTTCAGTTTTCTAATTTTATTTCAATGGGTAAAAACATGGAAGCTTGACTGCTCACATTCTAAATAAAATAAAATAGTAAAAAAACTATATTCGAGAAATATTGCTTTAAATTAAACATTTGTAAAAAATAGAAATCTTTGAGTTAAGCCTAATTAGAAATTAAAAATTTAAGCCGGAGCGTAAGCATTTTTTGATTTCAAACAAATTTATTCAGATTATGTAAAATTCATTTATATTCTTGCTACTGCATTTGTTCCTTTAAATACACAAGTATTGTTACAGTAAATTTAACAACATTAGTGCTTCAAGTTCTAATTAAAAATTAGTTAATTTTAAAAATGAAGCGCATGCAACTTTTCACACATGCAGTAAAAGATTCAATTTCATTATTTTTGAGAGAAGTTCTTTTGCTTAAGTTAATATTTAAATTATGCACTTTTTAAACAAATTTAATTTTTTAATGTTAAAATTAATTTTGCTCAGTTAAAAAATTCACTTATGTAATTAAAAGATATGTAGCAATTTATTAAAAATTATATTTTCATTTTAATGAATGAGTCAATAATAAAAAGTTAAAATCACAAACTATAATGCAAAAAGTTTTCAGTTCGTTAAAAATAATTTTGTTTATAATAACATATAGTACAACTTTATTTTATTTTTGTAACACTGAATAAGTAATATTTGCAAGGAAACAGTACAAAAAATAAAAAATGGCGCTTATGCTTAAACTAGCTTATATTTCAATTAACCTTAAAAATATATATTATCAAAAATAATATTTGATTAGAAAAAAAACTTTTATTTATCACCATCAGTGTAAGACTTTTATGTAAAAGTAAATAAATGAAAGTACATAGAAATGGATTTCAAAATCTTCCATACATACTGAATCGGCATGAATAACAAAACTGAATTATGAAACACTTAGAAAATATTTATTTACTTTTGTTATAAAATGAGAAATTTATTTCGTCTGATGTTGATTGAAACGATGTATAAAGTTAATAAAGATGTTCCAATTAATACCGAGATAACTGAAAAAAGGAAATTCTCAATAATAATTACCTATACCTTATTTCTCATAATTTTATTTCAAATCTGAATTTTAACCTTTGAAGAATGAAGCTAAAAATTAAGATTATTATTTTTCCTTAACCAATGAAAAAAATTAAGAAAAAACATCGATATTTGTTACAGATTTAAATCAACCCGAATGAAAAATAGTGTTTTGTAGCAGATTGGTACAGAGTTTAGTAGAATTAGAATTATTTCATCACACAAGCACTTTATTTTTCATCGAAGAGTATGTATATATATATATATATAGTTTATTGATTTTGCAACGTTAATTCAAGTTCATCATAAAAACCATTTAGAAATTTTGCAAGAACTGCATGATTTCAGTAGACTAGTGGAATTATGAACATCGATCCCCACTCTCTTCAGAAACTAAATAATAAATTCGAATCCCTACCAGTTTGAAAAATAAAAAAGCATACTGCAATTTTTCTTTTTTTACGAAAACGTATATCGAGGTGGATGCAGTAATTTTTCTCCCTTGCGAAATCTGATTACAGATGTCTTCTCTATAAAAAGTTCACCAAGGGGCAAATAATTTTAGGGTTTTCAAATGAATATTACTAGACATTTCAGCTGTTTGGCTACTTCTACAGACCAACGAATGTATGATCGTTTATATCATCTGTTGAATTTAAATATGTTACTAATTGACTAAAATTTTTTGTTCTTTGGGAAAACATATTTACTTATAAAATGATTTTCTTTATTAGTAAATAATTTTGTAATATTGATAAAGTATTTATTTTTAAGAAATAGACAAGAGGAAAAGCCGAGTTGTCAGTCTAATGGTTACCTGCCTTCTGTTTAACACTTCATGAGGTCAATTCTCACATCAGACTTAGATGATTGTAATGTTTCGCAACCCAATTTAAATTAGTATGTTGAAGTCTAATTAGCTTTCATATGTAAAAAATGATCTTTGAACATTAAGCTTACCAACCATGCTAGGATACTTAATTTTCCCGTATTTCCTTCAAAATATAGTATTATTTCTGAAGTTTCTAGATTGGATTTTTATTATGTATTGAGAGCTCAAAGTGTTTACGCGTTTAATGTTTTCTTGTAACAGTCACTCAACTGAAAAGTTAAATTATCCTTTTTTTTTTTTTTTGATAAATTACATAAATTTTCAATATGATTAAATGTTAATGATCTTGATAATGCCTTTGAAAAGGAGAGTTAAGAATGCGTTTGTTAATCGCATCCTATCATTTTTGTCATGAGTGTAATGTTTAAATGATTTTTTTATTGAAAAGCTTTCCCCTATACATTATATATGTCACAAATTTCAATGTTTGTTTTTAATCAACTGAGTTTGTTTTCTCAGTGTCAAGATACTACCTCCCAATCACATGTTACATCAAAATCTTTAAAAAATAATCTGGCTGAATTTATGGGTAAGATAATTATTAGTTTCTTTTTGCTTCTTTTTATTTCTCTTGATTCAAATACTTTTAAATCCTCAAAATGGAGAAATGGGAATGTAATAATCACAAAATGCATCATGAATTTTATTTGTAACTATTAAAGAAAACAATAGTTTTCTTTTTTATTCTTATTCCCTTTTTAATTTTCTTATAACTTTTTCAATAAAAATGTCATATTTACATTTTAAATTTCGCAATTTTAAAGAAATTTAGTGTTCATGATGGAATAAAAATAAATTGTAATAACTAAAAGCACAATGTACCAGGTGACAGATTTACAAACGTTTGCAAAACCAATCCAACGAGCGATTACATAAAAGTCATAAAAGTGAAGTCCACAGATTGCCTGATAAATGTGATACAAATAATTAAAATCTGAGCACTTTTCATGTATATGATTAAATAGTAGCCATAATCAAAGTTAAGTACAAGCAGTTTATTTTTAACCTCCAAAAGTAAAATACTCTGAAAGAATCAAAGAAAGGTATCTAAATCTCTTTAAAATATAGTATACAGTGCTAAAATTTTGTGAGTTGCATATCGTGTACTCAAATAGATTAAAAAGCAATTCGAAGAGGAATATCTGACCAGAATATGGTTGATCACTAGATACGTTAAAAGTATTCTTAGATTTTTTCAGCTAAAGATGCACCAAAAGTGGAATTAAAGCAAAATCAAAACAACTGAAATAGTATAGTTTTGTTTGTTATGGTTCTGTAATCATATTTGACTTCAAGGGCAAATTCAACTGGTACATACAGTTTAAGGGTGATTCAACAATGCAAAATCATCCACTCCAGAGATGAGAATCGAACTCAATTAGTTTTCAATTGAATGGCATATTTCTAATCTCTCAAATATGAGTTTGAGATCTAAACGGTAATTGAGATAAATTTTCTAATATAACATTGCAATATAAAATATAATTTTAATCCGCATTATTATTTTAATGAGCATTTTATTTAGAGAGCATTGTTGAAAAAATTTATACAATTTAAATTTTTTTTAAATTAGCATTCTATCATGTAGTCTTCTAAATCGATGTCAAAGAAAAGAACTTAAGAGTGGTTTCCAAATTATGAACTTATTTCATGTCCTGTTTTTTCCCTACGCTTGTACCATGATCAATTTTAACGAAATTTTTTTTAATATTTTTTATTTTTAAATTCAATAAAGATATTTCATTTTTTTTTAATTTATTATCAAAAGACTTTACCATTCTTATCGATGTTCATCCATAATATCTTTAAATGTTCAAAAACTCTTAGCTTCTTAATTTTAGTAAAAGCTAAAATTCCAAACTGAAATCTCTCCAAATTAAACAATAAATCAAATCATTAAAAATTTTAACTGATAATTACTACTAATGATTTGATTAGCATTATTATCGCTGTCAGAAATGAAAGTTTCAAATCTCCATCACGCTTCTCATTTCTGTCTAATCCTTTCACCAATCCTTTTTGAATCGGAATTTTCAACTTTATTCTTTTAATGTTCCTTTTGAAGCTCTCAAACACTGTTAAGATAAGGAATAAATTCGAAACATCGGTTGAATGGTTTCATTTCACAACAAAACAAAATATTCTTTGAGAAATCCTTCAGTACGCGGTTGTCTAACTTCACTCACACTCACAAATACGATTGAATTATTAAGAACAAATACTTTTCAACTATTTATATATCACATAGAGGATTCTATATATTTATGACAAATATTTAAATAAAACTGTGATTAAATTTTTAAAAATGATATTCACATTTCAATTAATTTTATCTCTAGTTTTTAATTGTAAGAATATCTCCATTTTATTCAATTGAATAATTTTTCGGATACCTTTTTGTAATATGGTTTAATTTTTTGTAAAATGTTTCTTTCCTTAGAAACAGTTATATATTATATTTTCAGCATAATTACATTTTAATATATGCATTTTAACCCATTAGATTGGCAGATTGACAACATAAAATTGTTCTAAGACCTACATTTACTTTTTGAGTCTTTTTTTCAAACTTGTCGGTTAGGGAATTTTACATAGACACTGGGTAATTAGAATCCTGTAAGGAAAATAACAAGAAAAAATCCGAATTGCTCGCGAGGATGAATTTATATATGTAATGGTTATTCATTATTTAAGAATCTCATGACTTAACATTTAACCATTTATTCAGAAATAGGAAGACATTAATCATTCTGGTACAGCATATCACATATAAAGCGTTATTTTTTTATTTTAAAAAACATGGGACATTAAATTCAAAACGTATTTCTTAACTTGAAATTTTGGTTAATAAGACAAAATCCTACGACTTAAATGACATAAGACCATTTTCTCACTTCATAATTTTTAAAATATTCAAGCATATTAAAGTCACTAAGAAGGAGACATGACAAAAGATAATGAAAAAAGCATGGAAACTAAATTAATGAAAAAGAAGAACAAATTATGATAATTCAAAAATTTATATTTTTAGAGCGAAATTTTTTTTTGTTTATTTCTAAGAATTACTATTTCCTGCTTTAATGATAAAATGATGCAAATAACTCAATTAAGAAGTCTATATGATACGGAAAATAATTTTTATAAAGTAAAAACATGAAAAGTTATTGAAATTTGAATATAATTAGAAGAATAATCAAGATATTCTGTGAGCTATAACATTGTTTCAACTTATATACATTTTGTTCCAATTTTGAATCTTTGACATGCATGCTTTGCAGTTAAATTAATCTCTAAGGCAATTGTTTTTCTTAAGAATCATTTGAAACATAATATCTTAACGATACATTATTTTAATTAAAATAGATAGTGAGTGAAATCTCTTTCCACAAAAACATTTATAATAAAAAAAAAGACTTCCAATAGTAATAAAACTAATTTATATTTAAAAAAAGCTTAGAAAAATGTTTGTTGAATAAATAAGATTTTGTTTCTTCTTCGGCATTTTGTGAGTATTTTTTCATCATATTAAATTTATCTTGCATCAAATGCCTGAAAAAGAAATTGATTTAATTTACAATAAACATTGTGACTTTAAATATGATTTCGTTTAAAAGTTATATTAATTTTTCATAAATAAAATCTGAATATTATTTTATATTATTTCTCATAAAGGCTAACACGGCTTAACTATTTTATGAGAGTATTTATGTATTTAATATCATATACATTTTTAGTATAACATTTGATATCATAAAAAAATTTTAAATGTTTAAAATGCTTTAAGTAATAGAGTTTATAATAAGAAAATCTTAAACAAGTAATGTTTTACTTGTTTAAGATTTTCTTATTATAAACTCTAACATGAGTATATTTATTAACTAAAATGATGATACCATCCCTTATTAATGGCACATTCTCTTCATTAATATAAAAAATTCAAAACTAATTTATGTTTCAAAATCGTGTTAAAATCAATATTTAAGATAAAAAAATTTACTCATAAAAAACTGCATATTTAATGATAAAGAAATAAATATGTTATAAATATTGCATGTATTTCTTATGAGCACTTCAAAATAAGTTTTAAAATTTTATAAAATAAATAATTTTTTTCTTCATATTCCTCTCAAAAAGATCATCAAGTGCTTAAGTTAATAATCTAAGAAATATACAAAGACTGTTTTGAACATTATATATGTTACAGTAAAAAAACAATAAATCGGTGATTATATAAAATTACTGGTGATTATACATAATCACCACTGAATTTGGTAAACATAATACATTATTTCTTGTTTATCAAATTTACTGGTTAGTTTATAAAATACCTAACTCGTAATGGGGAAGGTAAAAAATTCGGATTATTTTGTGGAGACAAACCAAACCTATATTTTATGGGGGAAAAAATCATTTATTTGCATTTACATGTAAGTTTACTTCTTTAGACGCATTAGACTGATTTAGAATTACAAAGCCGGCCAGATTTTTTTTACATTTGTTCTTATCATCATAATCACCTCTAAATTTTGAAAATATCTTACTCGTAATGGTAAATGTGATAAATATAATGACTTATTGGGCCAGTAGAATAGAGGGCAGGTTTTTTTTAGTGGTTACTACTCAGAAAGATATTTTTTGGCTGGACAATATGGCGTAAGAGACCACAAATTACAATATTTAATATTTTGCAATTAAAAAGTCAATAAATAGTTATTTTAGGTCACATACATTTATTTAGCCTGAACGAAATTTGAAAATGCAATTTACATGAGCTTGTACAAAACGGGTGCACATAAAAAAAAACTGTAGTTACATATAAAAAATAAACTAAACCCATATTCTAGAAAAAAAATATGTTTTTGAAATAACGTTCAAAGCTATTTCTACGAATTATTAAATATTTTAAGTTTACTTATTTAAGCATATTAAACTACTATGACATTTAGAATTACAAAGTTTTTCATATTTTTTACATTTACACTTATCAGACTCGCAATGTCCCTTACAAACACATCGCTGATATCCCTGATCTCCAGATACAGATGTCTTTCTAACGCGTTCTCGAAGTGATATTGCTAAATCTGGAATATCTTCGAGCAAAATAAATTTTTCTTCACAACTTGTGAATTGATTTCTGGTATACAACTGTGAAAGTCTTCCTTGTGTCGTTCCTACTTTTTTTTTTTTTTTTTTTTTTTTTTTTACTATTATTCACTTTTTTTCAACAAGTCATCATATTTTTCTTTCGTCAGAAAAAAACCACTGTTCATTTTCTTGGTATCCAATAGTATTAAGTAATTTGGAATTAAAACGTTTAAGCATACCAGCCATTAATCAATTTTTTTTTTTTTTTTTTTTTTTTTTTTTTTTACGAGAGGGTAGCGAAAAAACGTCTACATGCAACGAAATGAGAACTGATTCTGAAATCACGTGGTTGACTCGTGTTGATAGAAGCCAAGCACTTGGGGAAATTGAACGAATTTTCGTAAAGTTAGGGACTTTTATCACATTCTCCATTATGAGTTGAAGACTTTATAAGCTAACCGGTAAATTTGATAAATATGGAATAATTTATCATATTTACCAAATTTAGTGGTAATTATGTATAATCACTGGTAATTTTATATAATCACCGAATTTATTACTTATACCGTAACATGTACATTCCTAGATTATGTGCATCTTCAGGAAGGATTTCAGCACTGATAACAGCCTTGGCTAGAAATTCTAATTCATTCAATCTGAAAAGGAATCGTTATTATAAAAGTGTTAATTATCTGAATTTTTTTCTATTACAAATTTTTAATTTAATTTCCACAAAAATATTGTATTTATGTATAAAATAAGTAAATTAACGTAGAATTCTATCATGAAAATAATGCTGGTAATAATTTCTTCAGTAGAATAGCAACTAATAGTAAAATTTGTAATCCTTGAAAGCTTAGTGTGATTAAGATGGCTGAAGTTCTACTCAAAGCTTATCAAAGTGTTTTATTTTAAATAAACAATTTAAAAATTTTTTGTTATTTAGAAATTCTCTTTCAAAATGTTTCATTATCCAGGTTACTTATGTGAGAATAGCTTTTATATAAATTTTAGTGGTGCCTTAAAAAAATATCTAAGGAAATGCAAAAGAAGAAAAACCTTGAAAGGGGATTCCCTTGGTTGATAAAAAAAATGGAAATAAACATTTGCTGAAAATTCTGCTGAGAAAAAACCTTAAATCAAGCTTAGTGGTTAGTTTCGTTTTTTTAGCCAATCTGTCTGAGTTCTAATCCCAAGTGAAAGATTTGTATGGTTATCGGTATCAAAGAATCGCGCCTAGGCTTATATGTAATAGTCAATAGTCCCATTTATATTAAATATAAATACAGTAGTTATTATTTCTTATGTACTTAGTTTGTAAGAAAAAATACAAATCAAAGTGTTAAATTATATATTTGTATTAAATAATAATATACATATTTATACATGTCTAGAAATATATTCATACAATTATATATATAGAATAATGTATATAATTACTTCTATATAAAACTTTTATATACACACAATAAAAACCTCTTCCTTTTAATCTATAATTTTAAAAGTAGAATCTAAAATTGTAGATAAATATGTTTAAGAATAACTGATCTTATAAAACAAGAATTAGATATTTTTACAATTTTAAATAATATCTATAGTAAATGAAATTTATAAACTTACCTTATAAATTCTTTTAAAACGTATTAAGTGACTTTAAGAATTATGTTTAGTTTAATATTTTGTAACATTTTTGCATAAAGAAGATAAGCTGTTTCAACAAAGTAGATAAAACTATGTGTAATGTTCAATGGTTTTTATTTGAAGAAATAAATATCAAAATTATTTCTACAGAAATCTTGTTTGGCTACTGTTAATAATAATATTTATAAGAGATTGATATTTATTCTGATAATGTACAATATTTTGCATTCGTAAGAAATTTAGTAACTGAATAATGAGAAAATATGTTTCTTACTTACTCACAAAATATGAGTAATTCCTAATTTTTGCTATTAATAAAGTTCGATGATTGCCTTTTCAATTAATTTTTAATTGATGCAGAATATAAAATATATATATGTCTAATTTTCTTTAAATTCTGAAAATTTTAAAAATAAAATATCATTA
This sequence comes from Latrodectus elegans, assembly GCA_030067965.1. Taxonomy (NCBI): domain Eukaryota; kingdom Metazoa; phylum Arthropoda; class Arachnida; order Araneae; family Theridiidae; genus Latrodectus; species Latrodectus elegans. The sequence continues at coordinate 51,182,530 of CM057809.1, read as the reverse complement.
TCTATGAAAATTATTAAGAATCACAAATTTTAACTTATTATGTTTCCGTATATCCATAGTAAATACAAAATATACAAAAATACTAATATGTTAGACTGTTTCTTTTTCTGTGACTTTGAATTCTAATGCATACAAAAATTACAAACTATTAACCGTAAAAATATTAATTAAACGCTAGTTTTTTATACTGGAAAATATTTTAATTAATAAAAAATATACGAAAAATACATCAATATAGCTTAAGAAGATAAATTTATAATAGCATTATATATATATATATATATATATATATATAATTTATAAAAAAAAATTATTCACAAGTGTTATTGATCAAAGCGCTAGTAATATTAGAATTCCTTTACGTCTTCCACTCTTTTTCTCTTTATCTTTCTGACGAAATGTAATTCATCCTTATAATACGTGTTATCCCCTTTTCATACTTCAAAATATTAAAGGAAGCATAATAGAAAGATGTCAAATTGTCCGAAGACTACAACAATTAAGGCTGCCAAAAACATAAAATCTAGTGATATAATTTCATAATTAATCAAGAAAGATGTCAAATTATAAGTAATCTTTAGTCTTTTAAGGTGAACCGAAATAATCCTTAGTTAAATTTTGGGAAGTAGGTGTAAAACTCTGGATTTATGATTACATTAAGTTATTTAAATATTCAAACAAATTTTAGAATTCTATTTTGATTAGATATGTCATCAAAAGCATCAGATGTAATACAATTTAATTGTGTTTTCGTGCATAAGAGATTTCTTGTTGAAATATTGTAAAATTGTGTTTGTATTTTAATGTGTAAAAAGTTACAACAATAGTTATTTAAAAAAAAGTTAATTTATGTGAATAGTTTTTACTTTCTAAGGACAGTAATTTTTGTTCGAAATTAATTAGAGATACTCACAATATTCAGGGACACATTTTATTAATAAACAATATACCTACTTGAGTACCCTTTAATAATAAACTGTAGTTATTAAATATATTTCATGTTCTTCAGATGTTCTCTTCTTTAAAGCAAAAGCTCATTTTCTACACTCATCACATTTTAAGATTATTCACATTTAAACTAGTAAGGGAAAGAAAAGCATTGTAAATTCGAGAAAGTCTAAAATTCCTAGACCTTGATTACTTCCTATTTTGTATAATATTATATACATCTTTTCAAATAATATATAAATTGTTGAACAGCAACTCAGAGAAACACAAACGACTATCGTTAAAATCAAAATTTTACAGATAAATCTCAACTAAAACCGATTCTGTCCCAACTTGTTAACCATCAAAATTATTAATTTTCTATTTCTTACATAATATAGATGTAATTTATCTCGTAAAGCTACTTTTTGATTCTCGATGTTTTAACAAAATAGATGTGAAAAACATTAATAAGTAATCATTCTTCAGCTGTCCAGAGCAATTCTGACCAAACTTTTTAGCATCAGCTTTGAGGATCCTGTGGAGCTTCTTTTTACAGATAAGGCTGTAGAGATCTCCAGGGCTGTCTTCGACAACTTAGGGGACATTTAGGTTTCTTGCATGTATTCCATGGACACGACATCATCATTAAGTAATCATTCTGATCTGAATTCATTATATTTCATAGTACAAATTTATGGATAAAAGTTATTTTATAATATGTTTGGCTAAAATTTTATTTATGTCTTAACAATCCATTCTAAAAAATATAGATTTTAAGAAGAATTTCCAAACAAATATTTCATAAGTCATTTTTGAAGAAATCTATCTATTTAATAAAGAATACGCACATAGTTTTATAATTATTCAAATTTTTAGCCTTAAAAACAATCATAAATTTAATTTTTATAATTAAATAAATATTGAATACTTTTATATGAAATTTTATGCGGGAAATCAAATTTCATATCAGTATATTTTTGAAGTTTAAATTTTTTTCATTTTAATAATTTTTTTAATTTTGATTCCTATTATAGACGATCAACATTTTAACAAAATGTCCAATTATTAATTCGACTAATTAGTTTTTACATAAATATTACTTTGTCTAATCAACTTTAAATGTTAATCATTTTACAGTTAGTTAGAAAAGTTATACTTCAAAACTAATGAGTGACTAACATGCGGAAAATTTAATATTTATATTTAATTTAATTTTACAAATGAATAATGTAATTATTCAAATTTAGATTTACATTTACACCTGGTGTATGCATATCAAAGTACACAATATTCTCATATCAGTCTTCTGAAATCTAATAAATCATGATCTGGAGGAAGCCCCCTTGGACAAAATAATCTCATTTTTATAAGCATTTTGATGAAACTAAGTGTAAAGCATACTCATGAAAGCGTCGAAGTTATAAAAGACACTATAACAAAATTTTGTCATGCAGTTAAATTTGATTAGTTTACACGCTGTAAAAGTTGGAAAATAAAATTTTTAATCATATTTAAGATTTTCATATAATAATTCCTGTTCCAGAATATAGTGAGTGAATCTCAAGGGAAAATTTTAAGCGTCTAGAACTTTAAGTGTGGAGTATTAAAATTTTAGTTAACTTTTTACTACTAAAGAATCCTAAGATAAAAGTACTACTGCTTTAATTATTATAATATTCAAAGGTAGTGGGAACATTATAAAAGCTATACTTAAGCAGTATAATATAGTGAATGAAAGAAAACTAAGCTCATTTATAGAAAGTATTATGTTAACCGAACTTTCTAATTTAATGAGCCCAATAAATTGAATGTAACACAAATGTGAAAATAATTTACAAAAAGGTTGCATCAAATATCATTTTCAGAATCATCAAAATTAAAACATTTTAAAAAGCATTTAAAAATAAACCATCTATTTAAATGAAATCTATCAGAAAATATTATAAGAATTTCAGTCAGTAGATATTAAATGAATAATTGTAGTTCAAAAATAAGTGTTTTTATGCACTAAAATATAAATAAAAAGATAATGCTCAAGAGCATGTAGGCACGGTTTTTGTGCCTATGGTCTTCTCTGGCCAATAAAGTTTCATAATTACCCTCTAGTTTTCTAATAAATAAATTCAATGTAACTGCTGACTGAAAGACAATACATTACATATTCAATCTTAAAATATCCCTGATGTATTACATTCTACAAATTTTTTTAATGAAAAACAGTGTTCTGTGTTCAAAATATTTACTTCATCAAAAGATTATAGCTTAAATATCAGTCAAAGCTCCTAAGGCCCATCATAAAATTTTGAATCTCTTACTAAAGAGTGGTTGGAATTAATTTCATTATTTCTGTTAAACTCAAATAATGCTCTCTAGCCAAGTATTCAAAATTTAAGATAAAGCTGAATGCAAAATATTAAATTATAAATAATTTTTAGTCAGAGCAATTATAGAATTTTATCACATTTTTGACAGACTGTACCAAAGCCTTTATTTAAATTCATATAATCCGGTCACTGTTTCATCTCCTCTTCAATGACACTTCTGATACTAAAAGGTGACCACTGAGTGAAAAATTAATCACTATTTTAGGCATATAACTGCAATATATAACTCAATTTTCAATATTAAAATTTGTAATTTTCTATTGACACATGCTGAATATGACATATGCACTAACTACAGAAACTTAAGGATCAGTTTTGTTGTTGTTTTGTTGCGATCAGTTATGAAATTATTTAAAAGCTCTTGAGAATTATACGTTTCATTAACAAATATTAAGTAGATTTTCAAAACATTAAGGTAAACTGAAATTTAAATATGAAAAAATTTTATTGAAAGATTTTTCGGTTATTTTAATATTATATACTTAAAAATATATATTAATTTAACTTAGTAAAACGCTTGTGTTTGATGCTTTACCACAAAATATTTTTGTTTGGTTCCAAACTAATTTTTTGAACAGTAAATTACTTATGGCCCTTAATTCCCTTATAACTAAACGTGAAAATGAAATGATATCAATAGTATTGAATATTCGGATGAATTTAAATAATGCATCTCCTCCTAAAGCTATAACCTCACTCCTTTTATATTAAATAAATATTTTGTTGAAGAGTAAATTGCTGAATTACTAACAATAGATTAATGGTTGTTCTTTTCGAATACGGAAAAATGCAAATTTTTTTATTTTAATTCAGAAATATCATTTAAGGAAAATAGTTATTATCCACTTAGCACTGAGTATCATCAATGTTTACGTGAAACTTAGAAATTAAAATAGGAGTTACATGCTTAAGTTTCAATTACAGGCTATTTCATTTGTGATATCACAAGAGTTTGGTTTATAGTCACGTGCTCCCATGAACCCAGAATTTGATGAACATTGAAGGACGTTAAAGTTTAAAAATTCCTTTCAGTCAGTCATTAGACCCATTCTAAAATATGGCTCTCCTATCCACTGCTGTGCTTCTAAAACTAATTTAAACAAATTGACAAACTGATAAGGCTCTAGTTAAGCACCGCTTTCATAATTACTGGAAAGAAGTGAAGCTGTCCTTAAAAGATTGACCTTTATAAGGATGATCTACAACCTTTACTAGTTTAGTAAAATATTTCAATAAACATTCCAGTATAGACTGGAGCAGCAAAACTGCTAGCTACTTAAATAACTGGACATGCAACCAAAGAGTTAAGAAAAATAGTTCATTCTCTGTCTAGTTAAATCACAGCAATCAATTACACAAAATGTAGAATCTCATTTCTCCACTGTGATTTAAATACTTGTCATGAACTTTCCAATGTTCGTTTAAATGATGGCCTCTTTATTTCTCTTAGTACAAGCAACTGTGTTCCTGAATTACTTAAACAATTGGCTCTGGAAATAATCAATAAAACTCCTCCAGATGACATCAAAATTTATATTGATGGCAGCAAAATAGATATACTAGCAAACTGTGGAGGTTACATTAAAACACCTCAAAAAAATACCTTAGAAAATAACTTAACCCAGATTTCTGTTCTTTGTTTCGAAGTGAAACAATTGCGATCAGCATAGGACTGAAAAGAGTCTTGAGCGAAAGCAGCTGCGAAAACTTCTGGACTCTGATTGACAGCCATACTACGATTCAACATCCCGAAACTTGTCCCCACGGTAGAGATAAAACCAGTTTTCCATCCTGCAAAAAGTAAAGGTCCTCTCTCACCAGTATAAAATACATTTTCGATGGATCTCATTCCACGTTAATATATACGAAAATGAATTAGCCGACACTGTTGCAAGTGAGGGACTAAAACATCCTGTCCTTTTCACCTCAGAGCTCGCATATTTAAAGTTATTCTCGAAGCAAAAGGCCTAAAACAAAAAGAAAAATGATTAATATCTCCACCTCACGACAGGTATAAGGGTAAAAGACTAGGACTTTTTCTATCTCTCCTGTGACAGGCAGAACCAAAACATATCTGTCCCGACTTGACAGCAAGCACTTGATGGATCACACATATTCTGGGGTTAGCAAGAGCCCTAAATTGCCTTAAATGCTGGTAAGAATAGGCATCACCTCCGCAGATCTTGGACTGGATTGAGAGGATATCCAGAATTGTCCAGTCCTTGCATCAGACTTCATTAGTCTCCCATCTAGTTTCAGCCAGACCAGATGTGAGATTAGAAACAATAACAACTTTTAGTGTAACTCGAACATTATAAATAGAGCACTTTTTTGTATCAAATTGACGATAATTTTCTTATTATTTTTAATAAATAACTAAAACTGGAATATTATAATTTGAACCAATGTTATTCAGATTTCACCTCATTTAGAAAAATATGTATATTTCTTCATCAGAATTTTTACCATTATCAGTTTTCGAAATTGATGTAGGAGAAAATGCTTATATAACTTTAGAAATCTTTAGTCAGGTTATAAAAAATACTTTTTATAACTTTACATTCATATAATGTCTCTAATTAATATTTAATCTGAGAGAGAATTCTTTGATTAGTTAATCAACTGCATTTTAGTGTGTTCAATAAAAACTAAAAAGTGTTTTATTATCACAAATGAAAATATTTATTTTTTACAATCAAATTGTATATATAAGTAGAGTGAAAAGAATTCATCTTGGAGATATTTTTACCAGTACCAAAAATAAAGAAATTTACCAATTTGGTTGAATCATCTTTAATATATGAGTTTCTTTTCTAAGATATTAACAGCTGTAACTGTGTAAAGCTTTCATTGATAATGAAGAAACTTCTTACACTTTGGAACATTTAAACCTAGTAGGAAATAACTTTATAAATTAATGAAATATTATGGATAAAAGTAACAAAATATTAAAGAAGGAATATATCTAAAAACTTTAAATACTTTTTACTTATTATGATGAGCAAGAGAGAGATCTTCCTACTATTATGAAAAAGAAATTAGTAAACTTTTTTAATATATGAGAGCTCAGACTAGTTTAACACAATCCGTTACCAAAGAAAATTAAAAAACAAAAGAAATTTTTAACATCATCCTGTTCGAATAGTTTTTGTACTGTGATTGTAGCTTTATGCACGTACTTTTTGTTTCGTTCTTTAAATTTGTTTGTTTTTGCAATAAATAAATATCAAGAAAATATCATTATTATAAAATACATTTGTGTGTGTGTGTGAATTTATTTAGAAAAATATTAAATTATAAATTCTTCTCTGATGCATTATATTTTTGGATAAATATATGATGGGATTTACTGATCTGATATTTACTGTCATCTGAAAACTGTTGGAAACATGAGACCAGATATCGCTCCGTTGAAACGAGTCATTTAATACATATTTAGTGGAAATGGGGCCAATTCAACTATCAAAATGTGAGTTGCCAACTATTCGAAACGTTATTTTCTGTATTCTCATTACTCTGCATTATAATAATAAAGCTCAAGAGATTTCCCAATAAAATTATTTTCGAAAACTTTCTAACTTATAAGTACTATAACAAGATATTCTATATAACATTTTATTTAGTATGTTAACTTCTAATGTAAAATATATGAAGATATAATGTGAAAACTATATTTAAACTATTAAAATGGTACTTTATCCAAAACACTTGAACCAAAGCTTAATGGATTTCCCTTTTAATTTCAGTTATATGGATATAGAAAATTTTTAATCATTTTTAAACGTCATAAAAAACATTTTTTTTTAAAATAAAAAACTGATAGAAATAAATTTCAAAAAAAACATTCCATTAAATGTTTCTTTCATATATATATATATCACTGTCTGAATGTATCCGTTTTTCTGTGTTTTGCTTAAATCAATTTATATCTAGTTTAATGGATGTACTTTATTATACATATGGCATACTTATTTAGTTGTGATTTCACCAATTGTAAATGTGTACCTAGATTTTAAAAATCCTACTTAGTTATGAACTGAGAAGACAAGCATTTAATTAATGCAACGAAAACATAAGCAGAACATATATTATGTTATTTTTGTATATAACACACAGAAATAAAGAAAAACTCAAGGAATTTTTAAAATAAAAATCAATTCTGATTTAAGTCTTAGTTCAAACACGAAAACAAGAGGATCGACAGTTAGACGCATAAAAGTATTTTTTATCCCACTTGATTGACACAGACATGATCAAGTCCATGAACCCGTGTGGGTCATTATGACGGGTGTGAGATGTAAATTGAGGAGATTTCAAAACCAAGAGGCATATAAGGTTGAAGTCAGATTTTTACTTCAAGCCTGCAAAGCATATAACTGAGCAATCAGGTGAGTCTTCGTAATTTAGAAGCATGAACTAAGCAGAATTCTCCAAGATTTGGCCTACCACCCCCAGAGTTACCAGCAGGTGCTAACTTGCCAGGCTTGAACACCATGAAGAGAATGTATTAATTGTAATAATTAAATTCAAAGAACTAACTATATGCATTAATACGCGCGTACTGATATTAAAACACAACATAGTGAGCAACATGTTCACTCAGGATTTTGAAGTCCGTCTGCCTCAACAGTATCATATAGATTGGTATTGAAATTACGCAACTTCAGCAATTCGGCTCACCATGGTCTAGTGGTAGAGCATCAATCTTTGGAGCGTAAGGTTCCAAGTTGAAGTCCAGTCATTATTGAACAGTGGGAGAAGGATATAACACTTCTGTAATCAGTTTTGTCGTTGTGGCTGCTTGTGAGTTTTCCGTGTTTTCTTTCATGCTATACCTGAATATGGTCCATTATCTATAAAAAGTTATCTCGAAAGGCAATTAATTAATTGATTAGTTGTGTGAAATTTAATGGCACTAGGTCCAGTCTAGGATAAAGTGTGCCCAGCATATGGCATAACATAAAAAAAGTATTGATGTAAGATCTTATAAAATAAATAATGGTAAAAGTAAAATGACGATCTACAATGTAGGAACTTAACAGAACGTAGAAAGGCGAAGAGGTTACGGTGAGGAGTTTCCCCAATAAGCTCTTGTAATGTTAAAGAGGTAGAATTAAAATATGTAATACGATAGTGATTAAAATCAGGGCAGTCAATTAAAATACGCTGAACAGTGTACGATTCCTTGCATGTGGCACAATAGGGCTTAGGTTCACTTAAAAGCAAGAGTTCATGAGTAACACGAGTATGCCCGATACACAAATGAGTGTGTTTTACATCAGATATACATGTTGTGGTAAAACTGACAGTGGAATTATATTTAAAATGATGGAATGTAATTTGTTCATAGCTCGTAAATTCCATAGCTCCTGCTAATGGGAATGGATAAATTTTTTGCTGGAATTTTTTATATCGGACAGAGTTAAACCTTGTTGTAAGTGCGGACATGTACTTTTTGCCATTTCATCTGCTTTATCATTTCCATCTACACCTATATGGCTAGGTATACTACAAAAGATTATTTCGTAATCTCGGTTTCATAATCCGGAAATGCAAAATACGTGATGTATGTTAAAATGCCTTATAACGGCCTTGTGTCTTAAAGCTCTCAACTACATGGTGGGAAAACCTGAGTAACTTGGTTCGACCATGCTCAATTAGTAAGATCTTAAAATATTAGCAAAACTTAAATATACATTTCTTCTTTTTAAATACACACCTGTCAAAGCTAGTGCTTGGAAGCTAACTAGGTTTCTGTCTTTTTATCACAATAATATGTTCCACTTTCATGTAAGCATCAACTCGAAAAGCAATGAGTAACAATAATCTGTTCAAATAGCTAACAACAACCTTTGCCAGTTAGGCTATTCCTTAAATGTAGTTAAAATATGGACAGTTAAATCTCATTATAACCTAGCTGTACGATCACATTCTTCAAAAAGTAGAATCCCCTATGTTCAGTCCAAACCTGAACTGTTAGATCAATGCAGATGAATGTTTCCTTATTGCTGTTTGCATGCGCTTCTGACGGCATGAAATCCTGGAGAATTTTCAATTTTCCTATCTTGTGATGTGTAAATAATATTTGCAGTCCATGGAAAGTTCACCCAAAAAAATATTTTAAGTACCGTATAATGGTTTTCAATTGTATAGGAATATTCACTACGCAATGTCAATCAGAAAGATCTTTCATATTGGAAATGAAATTTTTCAGCAAGGTTGTTCCCTCTTTTTTTACTGTGTTTAACTACGGCATTTATAAAAAGACTGGGAAGTCACCCTTCTAACTGCTTTTTTGTTATTGTAATGTACTTGATGAGGGTATTTAAAAAAAACAGTGTACTTATATAGCTAAGTATCTTAACCTGTGTGGCTACTATTTATTACGACAGCTCGCAAAAACGATGACGATTTATGACAATTTAATATCAAGATATTACCTATACCACTAAGTGGCCCTAGTGGCATTCATTAGGAAAATCACTTTACTGTAATACTTGCAAGGATTACCAGATCTCAACACCTTGAGCAAATGAGCATCTTTTGAACATTTTGAGGGATCAAGCTTTGATGTATCAGAATAGTAATGAACTTTACAGAAGTTAAAGTAAAACTTTCTATAATCAAGAATTATTCTTTGCTACAAATCAAAATAAAAGTATTTTTGCAATGAATTTGCAGTTGTTTGTACACCCACTCATATATTTCGTATCAGATTTCATGGTCATAACTAATTCTTTTTCTGAGTGTTTGCAACAGAATATATTTATAAATACTAAAATTAAAATTTATGACAATATTATTAATGCTGCTTAATATTTAATAATTTGTCATACGTAAACAAGAACCCACTTGTGAATTTTAATCTTCTTCAGAAGAAAGGCTGAGTTCCTTAAACTAAACTTGAATTTCAATCTCGATAAATTCCCATGAAAAGTTAATATTGAAATTTCAACATTCAACCTTCTTAACAGGCAGATGAGATTAATAGTTTATTATAGGATTAATATCGAAATATTTTAATCTAAGTTTTTCTCACTTTATAGCATTATTGTACAGATACACTAACTTCAATTTCTACTAGCTATTTTTTTAACTTATATGTAAAATTAATATTTACGTCTTTATCAAAGAATTTTTCATTCTTATTACAAATTTTTTTAAATTATTTAACCACCTTTTTTCATTTAAATGATGTACTCGTAGTTAACGAATTATGTAGGTTGTAATTTGACTATCTGCAAAAAATTTATTTTAAATTGCAAATACTTGTGTTCAACATAACACCTTAGAAATATCAAGGAGGAAAATAAAATACTATTAGCAAATAACTTATATCCTTTAATTACTTGACATTTATTTATTCGAGTTTAAATGAACCGTTACTACTGACTTATATCTCCTTATGTAACAAAAGAGGAAATACTTTTCTTTTAATTTTATACTTTTAAAAAAAAATCTCTGTTTAACTTCTCCTTCTTTCATTTTTCCTTTCAGCTATGACATGTCATTTTACGAAAACTTATCTATTTGATGATCTCTTTTTCACTCAAATTCAACTGACTTTTTTAGTAAATCCGTTCTACTTTGCAGGTATTTCCTGTAAAGTTGGCTTATTATTCTGGTAGGACTGAGCAGTTTTTGTGCCCATTTGTCTGCTATTTGACAATTTCATTTCTAGCGGAAATCAATTGAATATAAGAAATAAATGTATACTTTCACGATTTAATATTTTTGTGACTGTAGCAACATTTAACGGAAATAAAACCCACTTAACAAGAAATTGCATTATTCTTTTTTACAGAAATATACATACTACATATATATAGGTTTTAAAAAGGCATGAACACATAAGAAAATTATCATCATCCTGAATTTTACATTTCAATGATATCAGATTACTGAATATAATGATGCGACTAAATATAAAACAAAAATTAAGAAATAAACAAAAATATTTTAAGATTTTAAAAAATATAATGTAACATGCCTCTAAGTTCATAGTTTATCAAGGAAAATTTATTAAATTACGGTATTAATCTTTTTACAAAAAAAAAAAAAAAAAAAAAAAAAAAAAAACTTATTAATAATAAAACATACACAGAATATCAATCTTCTCAAAGTTTTGATTCTACGATTAGGGCACATTAGAATGAAATGTTTTTTTTCTCTCCTTTACTCTAACGAAGTTAATCTTTAATTAGATGTTTTTGACTTCCTTAGTAAAAACATGCCACAGGTACCCGCTTATATGGCGGCAACCAATCATAACTCATTCATACAAGGAAAGAACGAAGACATGATAGACAGAGAGAGAAAATACATCCATGACCAAACCGGGATTCGAATCCCCCCCCCTATCCACAGTAAGGCACGCTGACCACTAGACAAGTTGGGCGGCTTTTACATTTTTAATGACGTTAAATAAATTGCAATTCAGTTTTCTGTTTGCATTTTTTAACACATGTCCTAAATGTTTTCTTGATTTATTCTATCACATCAAGTGAATACAGCTTATGATCTAAAGTAAACGCTCTCGAGAGTAAATATTTGATTGGTTGGATTGGAAGGTTTCGGCTTCGATCTCAGACACAGTTCAATAAAATCAAATTTATGTTGTGCATCTGCTTTCTGAGTGCATTTCTATCGGGAGAGATGTTTGTAAGTGTTTCAGGTTTTCGCTTTTACAATAAGAAAATATGGCCCACTACCCATGAAAAATTCTTCTGGAAGGCAAAATTCATCAGATATTTAAATGCTTCTTTACAATGAGTTTTGGCTGTTATGATATCCTACAAGTTATATTACATGTTCAAAAAATAGAACTTTATACAATTAAGCTATGCACATTGTTGAGTCAGAATAGTCATGCGACGTTATATATACGAGTATATATATATATATATATATATATATATATATATATATATATATATTAGTTGCATTATTATAACCTGATAAATTACTTTGAATTTTTCTGACGGTATCAAAAACCAAAGAAAAAAGAATTTCTGGAAATAACCATACTAAACAAGTGTTACCCAGTAAATGAGAAAATGAGTCACACTATATGAAACGCAAAATCGAAATAGGCAAACAGCGTCAAAGATTAATTAGGATGAAGCTCAGCGTTAAACATCATAAAGCTGTTTGGAAAAATCTAGATTTATTTAGAAGACCCCGTGATCAGTGTACTTCATTCCTGCTTTCATTTAAAGTAAATTAAAGCCTCATCTTCGAGAAAGACAGTATCCAGTGCCTTTCTTCTGTATCTCTATCCTTCTACTTGTGATTCGAAGGAAGCTAACAATTTAATGATATGATCAAGACATATTACGACCACTTGTGTTTCCTCTGATGATAGTTTTCAAGAGGTGCATTAATTTCCCATACGTTCAGCACCATTGCTCTCTACTAGGGTGCCATGAGAACGCTCATGACAGTTTAAATCCCTTCAATTTTTCAATAATTTTATATTGACTTTCCAAGATTTGCATGACTCAAAAGTTTACTATATTCAAGTATTTAAATTCTTTCTATAGATTAAAATATTATATACCCCTTATCCATAGATTATCATACTTATTTTGAATAGTTTTTATTTGTAATGCCCCAAGACTTCAAGCAATTCTATATATTTCCACTACAGCGTGCATTATATTCTACATTCACATTAAAGAGGATGTAACGAAGTTCTATAACCACCAATACAGCGTTTCGTTATCCTCCAGTGGGCGGCCTGAAGACTAAGTGCCACTGTAAGGCATTTTAGTATCCACTACTTAAATTGGCTTCCTTTCGTAGATTCATAGACGTACTCAAGTGTCACAAGGGAAAAAGTCACGAAAAATCTTAAGAATTTACCCCGAAGAATGTGCAGACAGAAGGAAGATGATCCATCTCTCGTGGTGCAACAGTGACTGTTTACAACAGCCACAGTGTTTTGCAACACAGCTGACACAGCAACAGTGACTGCAACAGTTCTTATACAGTGCTGAATAATTGCTAAGGACGGATAACACTATCATCCATAGCAATCCCAAAATGAACGGAAGCAAAATGTGGGAACTTAGAATGAGTGCGGGATACAGTAAGAAGAAGTATGCGTATGCAAATTCTTTTTCACGTCTGTTAATCACGTGATAGCGTTCATAAGAGCTTTAAAGGTTTTGACACGTGTGGACAGTTGTTGTTTCAAGTCAGATTTACGGGAAAGATTTAATAGATGAACTTGAAATTTTTGGCATGTCTTTCCGACATCACTTAGATGATTTTATGCGTGGCCGAATTATTGGAAAGATCGAAGAAGGGCAAAAAATAACTGATGTTGCTAGGGAGTTCGACATCGCTTACAGCGTTGTTTCGTGGCTGTGGGAGTCATTTAAAACTACTGGAATGTGTAGTAGGCGGCACGGGGGAGGTCGTGTTAGAAGTACGATGCCTGCAGAAGACAGATATATCGTCCTATCAGCAAAAAGGAACAGGCGCACCACAGCTCAGCAGGTGGCAAATCAGTTTCTTGCTGCCTCAGGAAAGCAGATCTCCCGAAAACTGTAGCCAGATGTTTGAGGGGAGGAGGACTATACGCCCGCAGACCTGTTGTGTGTGTCCCATTGGCCAGACAGCACCGTACTGCCCGTTTGCAATGGTGTCGTGAGTATCGCAGTTGGACTGAGCAGGACTGGGCATGCATACTATTCTCAGATGAGAGAAGGTTCAGTCTGTCATCGGATTATAGACGCCAACTGATCTGGCGCGAGAGTGGTACTGCTTATCGTCCAGAAAATATCCAGGAAAGGGACTAATATCCGACAATCAGTGTCATGGTGTGGGCCGACATCATGATCAATGACCGCACGCCCCTACATGTGATTGCGAATGGGATTATGACGGACCAACGATATATTAATGAAGTTCTACTTCCTCATGTTCGTCTTTTCCGTGGTGCTGTGGGTGGTAAATTTGTTTTTATGGACGACAACTCAACATGTTGTCGAACACTCGCTGTTCAGGATTGTCTAGACAGCAAGGATATTCAACGCCTGGTATGGCCATCACGTTCTCCAGATCTAAGCCCCACTGAAATGTGTGGGATGCTTTGGGGAGGCAAGTTGCTGGTCGAAACTATCCTCCGACAAACAAGAACACCCTCATCCGTGCACTCACAGAGGAATGGGATAAATTGCCTCAACATATGCTAGATAATGTTGTACAAAGTATGATACGACGTGTGGAATGTTGCATCACACTCCACGGTGGACATATCCCGTACTGATACCTTTCTTCAAGGAGCCTGCTGACTTTTAACTCTGCTAACTCTTCAAGGTACCTACATTGTTCCTTTTTTCCGTATGCTGCATCAAATGAACATTTTTTTCTTTCATATGTTTCACAGCTTTTGTACTTTCCAGAACAATAAATATTCTTTATTCTTATGTCTGAACAGTGTGTGAACTATATTTTATCCTACTATGCCTCGTGTCTCGCTAAATGTTATGCTACATTGTAATTTGTTATCCGTCCTTAGCAATTGTCCAGCAGTATATATTATGATCTGAAGAGTTATCGTTAGACCACGGTGAGCAGCCCAACCACTGCTTCATTTGTAAACTTAATCATATTTTCAATTCTAAATTTTAATCAGCTATTTATATCGAAATCAACAACAGGCTTGTGAATTCTTCACATGCTTGTTGCACTTTATGAAACATTTTGGTAATATGTAGAAAAAATCAAAAATAACTCATGCTTTACATCGATAATCTAGAACAATATACAGTATATCTCTAATTAAAAAAGAATATACCTACCTAAATTTAAGTTTGGAATATAAAATATTCTTGAGAAGCATGGATAAATAGTGCTTGTTGTTTGTTCTCGATAACTACTTAATCAGAATAAAAGGTAAAATAACAAATGCAACTCTTAATCTCAAACTACCACTATCAGTCGATTAAATGCATTTTAAATCATACAAGGGTGTGTTTGACATTTATAAATAGATTATAACGCGCGTACTAATCAGAAGTTTTTCAAACCAAACTTTAATATCGTCTGATGTTAAACTCGTACTCCCATTTCTCTCATATATATAATATTAACCATCCCCCTTATAACTTCAAAGTCAACATACACGAGAATTTAAATCTACGCGATTGCCACTTTTATCTACGAAGCCTAAGAACCAGTTTCATCAAGCTGTGGTTAGCATTAACATTGGATTTGCAGCATTTAACTAACTGTATGGAGTTTTTACTGCATTGTTGTTGGTTGAAGTGCGCTTAGTCAACATTAAGTTTAACCAACTGCTGGATGAGATTCACCTTGAATATGCTCATTATTTTTTCAAATATTTATTATGCGAAAAATGTTAAACTGATAATTATTTGCAAAATTCAACTAAAGGAAACTAATCTGGAACTACTCAATGTATTTTTCAAATTCACTTAGTATATATATATATGGTTAGGGAATTTAAAAAATAAATTAAAAACAAACCATTTAAACCAAACACACCATTCTGTAGATATTTTTACAATACCAAATGCATTCACAAAAATAATCTTAGCCAAAGTGAAAAACTGCAGATGCTTTCGCTAAATTAAGTTAAATGAGTTTAAAATTAGAAATAAAATTTTGGACAAATTGTCACACATAAACATTTTTAAGAGATGTATTTTAAATACTTAAACACAACTTTTTTTTAAGAACTACAAAATTCTTTATTATTAAACAGCTGTGAAATGTTTTTAGTAACTACATATTTAATAATTCATTAAGTGTATTTTACTTTTTTTTTTCAAGAAAAAATTAATATAACCTTTCTACATCTATTTCCTAAATATTTAAGGAATTTTCTTCTAATTATACTAGTCCTTGAGTAATGAAATACACTCTTATCTTAAATAAATTTAATAGAAATGCATTTACTTCATGAGAAAAACTTGTTATGTTATAAAAGAAAAATGTGTTTTTGAATATTACTTTTACTTTAATGAATGATGTCACAAAGCATACATTTTTTATGCAAGGAACAAAAATATCAATATTTGTCCCGATAATCAGTCACGAGCAACAAAAGTTCCGCATTTTTATTGAATGTCAATTTATAGCATACTGTTGCGCACTCTAAATAGAAATATTTTAAAACCTTCGATCATTCCTTGCACAAAAAATTCAAATAATTTAATAAATACACCTAAAACAATTCATTTTTGGCATGTACCTCTATATACTTCACTTCCTATCATTTATATATATATAGCGCGAAATAATGTATATTAAAAAGGAATATGATTGGAGGATAAGTTTGATCCCTCAAAATCCATTTAAAATTACCGGCTCATTCCCTAAAATTTCTATACGTATACGTATCTCTACTGTTATAACCCTCTCTTTTCTACTAGAGCCCATTTTTTAAGTGTTCTCAATACTCTAGCGGAATTGTTTTTCGATGGCCTTTAACATAAATGTCAAAACTGACTGCCTGTTTTATATATTTTGTTAATGCAGCACATAATTAAGTTGTGTGATCCTTGCTCTAAGAGATACATCTCATGAATCAATCGACTTTTTTGAAGTATATGATAGGACTCTCACTGAAATCAAACAATTGATTATATAAGGACTTATAATTATTCTTTGAAATCTTGATAAGTTCAATTCACTAGTCTTTGATTTTGAAAAGCTGTTATTTTATGTTTTATTTCTGAAAGAATGTAATGTAAATTTCAAGAATTCTTATTAGTGGCAATTTTGTTGAAATATATATCATTCTTACAGTTCTCCAACATCACAAATTGATTCCCAATGTGTGTGTGTGTCTGTGCGTGTGCGTGCGTTTGAAACTGACTTTGTTGTATAATAATCCACTCTCTAGTCTTCAAAAATTCGCGCCGACCTAAGGTGTATATATTTGCAGTGGTTTGGAATAACCTTTGCACTTCTGGTTTAATTATAGCATTCACTGTCAAACAAGTGAAATCTCAGAACAACAAACCGAATCAAACCTAATAAATAAAATAATCTTTTGAAGATCAGCTTCTCTAATAACATATAAATAAACATTTAGCAACTTAAAACTTACGTATACTCATCTCTGTAGAAGAAATATTTATAACTGTGTAAATATTTATCAATTTTCAAATCAGGTAAAAATTGTCTTTACGAAATCAAAAAACATTATGGAAAAAATATACCATGTCATGGAGTAAAATCTTTTTAAAAGTTAATAGATTTAAATGAACAATTTAATCATCACAAATTTAAATATTTTGTGAATAAAACAAAAACATAAAAATATTTTTAAGCAATCTCTATAAGAAGCAAGTATAGTAGTTTCTTACTTTATAACAAAAGCATCTTTTGTTTATTATCATCAAGCAAATGTACTGATACACTACTCTATTCGTAAAAGTTAAAATATATGGTGAAAATTTATGAAACTACCTGAAAAAATTTCTTCATAATCAAAAAACGTTCAATACAAAAAATTTAAAAATTCTTTCAGGTAAGTATATAAATAAAACAAACATTATAGTTGAACTTAGATTTGATTGTCGATATAAAACTAGAAGAGGAAAAAGTTAACTAATCAAAAAATTAAAGTAATTTTGTATTCATTAATTATATTAAGGTATAAAAGTTTAATAAAATGTTTTATTTATGAAGAATATTTTCCGCATACCAAACTCTGTTTAATATTGGATGTAATTCCAAAATATTCGAATTTAACAAATTTTAAATGCATATATGTAGTACCATTTTAAATTTCTATTTTAATTTAAACAAAATATATGAATAAAAAAAAATATTCAAAACAAAAATAAGAATTTAAAAAGAGAAAGAACGTAAATCTTAAGAGATTATATATATATATATATATATATATATATATATATATATATATATATATATATATATATATATATATATATATACACGTAACTTAATTTTAAAAAAATAAGCACATTTAAAAAGCTCAAATATTTTCAGAAAGTTAATCACAACTGAATATTCGATATTATGTTCAATTAAAAATACTTGGAATGTTCCGCGAGTGTAATTTTTCCATTATGCTTTCTCTATTGAATTCAACAAGTTAATGGTATTACTTGTAGGCCGCTTAGTAAGAAATTCTTTACATCATGTGCTCTCTGATTTTCTAAAACAAATAAGGAGATGGGCGTGATCAATCAATATATTAATCTATAGCAATTATTATAATTAAATATTAATCTATAATCAATATATTAATATACAGCAATGTTAGCTAAAAACTATGATTTTCATAGATTGATAAATAAGTTGCAAAAAAGGTTTTATTTCAAAAATTCGAAAAATGACCGTCTAAAATTTCACTAAATGACAAAAGAGAAGTTCGTTAAAAATTCCTGCTCACTTTTACAAAATTTACCTTTATTTAATGAACAAAAAATATTTAAGAGGATTTGGTAGAAGCCGAGTTTATTTATGAAAAAGATTGTTTAATATATTCGCTAGATTTTTTTTCTCTATTTCTAATAAAAAAATCTTACGACTCTTTCTTTTAACTGGAATCAACCCATTTATCATGAGATATATCCATTTATTGAAAGTAAGTCTTTCTGCTGGGTATGTCATCATATAAGAGAATATACCATATAAGGCAAATGAATTGATATTTTGAATAGATGTTGGTAATGCGGATGTATAAAGTAACAAGTGATATTTTTACTAAAGTCAATTTTTCACATTTTATCAAAATATAAACCATCAATTAGTGGAGTTCCTTTAATTCTTCAATCCCTGCAAAAATGACTTTCCCTACTTTCATGTGATTCGCATTATATTTTTTTCTTGTTTCCTCATCCATTTTTGTAAGTTGTTTTTCTCTGAATCACAAAATTATAATCCCGTCCAATTCCATGTTCTTTTCCTATACTGAATTACTTTTTACTTCATATTTTTTTGCTTCAACGAGTGATATGAATTTTTAAATTGTCAGTCTGTGTTGAACATTTTTTAAGTTATCTTTCACTCTACTATAACACTACTCTGGCCTCCAAAAGTTAAGTAACAACCGGATTTTTGCGCCTAATTTGTAAATGAATGAATGCAGAAACACCAAATTTGGATGATATGCGCATAAGACAGCTAAGTATTGATTGCAACATAGAAGTTTACATAAGAATAAAGCAGAAATGATTTACAATAAAAAAAACAATCTCCCTGTAAAAACCCATTCTTACAAAAAAAGAATAACTACAGTTTTATGAAGTATTTTTGTTTGTTTGTCGCTCAACGGTCATTTTTTGCACACAAGGGCTAATTAGACCGGGACCTACGGCCTAAAGTGGATTCCGAACCACTACAAACATCCATGCCCAAGGTGGGATTCGAACACACGAACTGTTGAACCGAAGGCAAGAGCGCTAACCATTCGGCTAGCAGCTCGGCTGTCATTGTGAAGCATTAGTCCCCTAACATTCAGTTCTTGTAGAATTTCTGGAAGACATTTAGTGGTATACCAGTTTGCTGTTACTGTCTTCTGTCCTTCCAACTTGATGGCTTAGACCAAACCCGTACTTCTGAAGAAAACGGCATACATCACTTTTTTGTTTGTTTGTCGAATTAAATAACACATTGAGTTTAATTTTTTTAAGTAAGTATTTATTTTGGACTGAAAAACCGTGAAATAAGATTTGCCTCAAGGAATTTTCGCGTATGCAGGTATATGAATATTTTAAATATGTAAACATTTATAATAATTTACAATTATATATAATATTTACTTTACCCATTTAAGACAAAAATTACAACAATATACTTATTTTCTTAAGCGTGTGTTAGTGCTAATTAATAAAGTTAATTACAAAACCGTATACAGTAATAAACATTAGTCAACATTGCTTTCTGAAAGAGGCGAAGTCTTGTGTTGGAGGCGGAAGAGAGCCTCTCATTTGACTCGTAGAAGCTATAGGCTCACTCGAAAACTCTTCTGCTGACGATGAAGGTAGAGCCGGGGGCTTTATCTTGGAGAGAAACATGGTGATGGGTAATTTTGTTTTTTCTTTTCCTTCAAAATCCCTCTGTACAAAGACATAACCCCATCAATGCGATTGCTGAATTCGACAGCTCCAACCACATTGTCGTCAATGTCTTGTGCAAATTGTTGCATCGCTCTTGCCATGTTGCACAATTGTTGCAGATTCTCCAGGGTAAGGCCATGCTTTTCAGTTTTTTTCTTCGTCTTTCTTTTCGTTTTCCTCTTCGCTTAGACTTTGTCATCTCAAGGAGGTCATCTGTTAGTGGGTTCGAGTGGCAATCGATAAGGAGGCTGATGCCTTCTTTTGTCAGGTCCAAAAATCCTTCATTCTTTATGCTGTGAGCCCGCCTTCTCCACCAGGAGTGAAGCCTGGATAGTCGTGCACCACGTTAGGCCATAATTTCTTCCAACTAGAATTTATGGTCTCACTCTTCATGTCCTTTAATGCTTGCTAATTATTTAACAAACATGACGCAATGTCGTAACTGCGCCAATAGGCTTTCAAGGTGAATTCGTCATTGGCATCGTCAACTGCCGAATGAGGCCCTCCATCGTGGAGCGAATGTAGAGTGCCTTAGAGGTACGAATGACACTTTGATGCATCAGCTGAAATAAAGTAGTGTTCGGAGGCAAAAACTCTATCTGCACACCATCACATTGCAGGTCCATTGCATGGTCTCCTGCACAATCCATCAGGAGAAGGACCGTAAAGGGAAGACCATTTTCAATCAAATACAACTTCACCTGAGGAATGAAGCAACGAAGGAAACATCCGAGTATCAGAGCTTTCGTGATCCAGGCTTTGAAGTTATGCATCCAGAACACGGGCAACACAGCCATATTTTTGTTTTTTAATGCCCGTGGATTTTTGGCTTTATAAATAAAGCCTGGCTTAAGCATAAAACCTGTAGCATTGCCTACAATGATGAAAGTCACACAGTCATTGTGAGCCTTGAAGCCTGGCTTCTTCACTTCGTCCTTGTAGAGGAATGTACGCGATGGCATCCTCTTCCAAAAAAAAAGATGCATTACTGATAAGGTTAGGAAACTCTTGTTCCATGTAACGACAAGCAGCATCTATGTCAGCAGAGGAAGCCTCACCTAAGAGAAGCACGTTTTTGAAATTTTTCGAAATAGCCTTTGCTGGCTGAAAAGCATCGTCCTCGAGGAGGTGAATTCCTCCTGACAGCACTACTGCTGGCTTGAGGTACGTCAGCACTTTCTTCACCCTCTTTGCCAACATCGGGCAAGATTCGGTCATAGAGAGCTTTGTCCTGATGATATTAGTGTCCAAACTTACTGTCTTTTTCCTGCAATCAGCAATCCACAATGCTTGTGTATCTTCCATTTTCACAATTTTGTTATTACGAGGAGTTGCCACACGTTTCGCTTCTTTATTGAAATATATTGAAGCATATTTCGGATGTTTGCTTCCTCTTTCATAATGTATCGCACTGCAGATTCATTAAGTCCGTAATGGCATGCCACATATGCATAGCTTCTGCCCTCTATAATCATATCTAAAAATTTCACTTTTTCGCTGATTATCATCTTTTTGCTCTTGAATAATTAAATTTTATTAACGACATTCGTTGGTAATAAAAAATACATAATTTGTGAATATTGTTCGAACAAACAAATCATGAGTTTAAATAAAGGACATGGTTTGAATGAAAGCAATCCCATTTCTACGAGGAATAGAATCAATAAGGTAAAGGACTCTTGAAGATGAGTTTCCCAACTGATAAATTGTTTCTAGAGGTGAAAACCATAATATAGGAACCCTTATCTCTCAAATATCACAAATATTTTTTCATGTTCATGTGATGAGTATATGCTGGTTGACCAATTTTAAGGATTCCTTTATCAGAAAAAAATATAAAAATATTTACTAGCTATGCACCATGTAACCTAACATAATCATCCATAAGAATAAATTCATCTCCGGCTGATGCAGAGTAAAGAACCACACAGTAAGTCTAAATATCTTATTTTTATACATAATAGAGCCGTTAATGACTCATTCCCACGACACCATTAATATGGATATAAACAGATTATCACTACGCCTCTGAGAAATCACACACTTTTGTGCGCAAATATAGAACTATTTCGAGTACTCGATTCTGTCCTTGATGAGAATAAGTTTTTTTCAAATTATGAGCTGAACTGGGAACCGTCTGACATGATTTGTGTATAGCTCGAGTTATTTTTGTCACGAAGTTTAATTAGTCCAGGTCCAACAGTAAATGGTTTCCGAACCATTTCAAATATCTAAGCCCAGTAGAAATAGAATCCACAAACTGTTCAAAAGAAATCCAGATCATTAACCATTCCAACTAGCTCGGGCAAAATCCGTTCATGTCAATTCATTCATATTTTTCCCACTTCAGATATACCTGTGGAAAGCTTCTGCGATCAGCTCACTAGCAATTAGTCAACGCAGCGTAATGGATCTTCAGACTACCAATTATGACAAGATATCGTTCGTATTCATTATTACAAAACATTTTAACACATGCAAATTTTTAATTTATTCCTTAAGATAGAATACTGTAAATCAGTGTTCACTCTTAATGTAAAGGGGCTGTTTCCAAAGTCACTGAGAAAGTTTGAATATTTTCAAGTTCGATTGCATGTTGTCATTTTCCTTTCATCTCTCTTTTAATTAATTTTTATTTAAAAAATTGTTGATATATATATATAGTTGTTTTATACCGATTTCAGAATATCGCCAAATTCTTTGAGGCAGTATACTTATTATTACTAGGAATGCTTAAAAAAAGAAATGTATTTTTTGTTTTGTTAATGGAAACACATTATTCACTAAATATTCAGACATACGAATTAAAAATGCATAAATATATATATTTCAATAATGAATATGATCGATTCATACATCAAATATAAGCCTTATAACGAGATCGCATGTTGCCAATAAGATGCCTTAAATATTTTCTTTTTCCAGTATGTTAGAAGAATATCAGTGACAACAACAAACAAGTTACAAGTCACAAGTTCACGTGATTAAGTGACCAATTTAAAAGCTGTTTCCAGAAGCGGGAGGAAGGCAGAATGCTCTATCCGCCTTCTTCCAGTCACTGGAAACAATGGTAACTTATCTACTTCCTACGTTCTCTTGGGGATAATGCTGTCCTTTCAAGAGCAAAAATAAGCATGGTCAAATAGTTAGACTTGTTAACAACATGCATTAAATCACAAAACTTTTACATACATTATAAAATTATTTACATACAATATAATTCTTTATACACCTTCAACAGCTTTTCGAGAGAATGAACCATTAGTTAAAATTCACTTCCATTTACAAAAGACTGCTTAAATATCGACTTTCAGCCATCTTGCAATATAACAATATCAGCTAATATCTTTTAAGTGCCCATGGTTTCATAATGCAATATTGTGGATAAATGTTGCTTTGAACTTATTTCCACACTTTAGTTCAATTAAAATTGTCCAATAAATTTCTTCATTAATAAGTGGTTCCCATAAATTGCTAGTTTAAAGATGACCCACATTAACGTAAAACTATAGCAATGTAATTTTTTTTGCATAGTTTTATTAGATGCAGTTCTCCTGGCTATTAATTCAAGTTCTTGGAGTTTAATCTTCAAATATCTATGCTTCAATTCTTAATTAAAATATATATGAATATGAACAAATAAATTATTTATTATTTAATATAAAATATTAAAATATTTAAGTTATTTGCTCAGCTTTTTTGCAAGAACATGGTGTTATTTGTTGGAACAAAAAATAAGCTATTAGTTTAAACAATTGTCTATTAAGTGAGGGCAACTTTATAGTATAATACTTTGAGATGAACTAAAAAATTAATGTTGAAAAGTGTTTTAATATTGAATATTATCATTAAACTTCGTCAACTGAATAATTTAGAATTAAAAGTATGTGCTTAATCTAGTATGCAACTACATAAATAAAACAACTTTTATGTTTCTAAATGTTAAAAATGGTAATAATAAAAATAATGCTTATAAGGAAAATAATTTATTAAAATTAGCAACAATATTGGGATTTAAAACTACATATTAAACAGTACAGAGTATTTACTTATTATTTAAAGTTGAATTTAAGTCGAATGAGGTATTTCATTTTAATTTGTTTTGTATCATATACAATATATTCATTATAAAGTAAAGAACCAGTATGCTTTGGATTTTCTTTAAGAGGTCCAACAGGAACTTTAGCATCAGAACTGCAACAAAAAAATAATAAGTAAAATTAGCATAAACATAAACACTCTAGAAAATTTCACAGTAATCAATGCTAAATATGCAATAACTTTAGAATTGGGGATTTCTCAAACTATAAAATTTTACGAATTATGGAATATGTTTATTGCCATTTCTCATTTGCACGTTAATAAGCAATAGCTGTGGAAAGAATAAAAACAAAGTAGTAGATTTTATGATAAAAACACTTTTTCATGCAGAATAAAAAAAAATTTTTATACCTGATTCAATAAAAAATTTTACACAACATTTTTAACTATGCATAAGAATACATTATCAAACAATTTTCATGTCAAAAAATTTCAAATTTTGATTTCAATGTCCCATGTTTCAGAATTTCTTTTGTTTAACTTTATGAAATGTATTAATTTGTGTGTATTTAAAATAAAGATCTATTCTCTAATATTAAGATCTATAAAGAATGCATTTTAAAATAATAATATATTCTCTAAATAGTTTATCTGATCAAGAAAAATGTTTTTTTTTTTTTTTCCCATAACAAAGAATAATTCTTATCAAGATTCAGTAAGAGTTGGTGCAAGTAAAACACAAATATATATATTATTCTGATAATTTCTCAATGACATTTGTATCATCAGGAAGAGACATCAGTTAATACTTTTTAAATTTGAAATTTAGATTGGTAGCACTGAATTTATCTAAAATGTTAACATTATCAAAATCGTAGATTTTAATTCATTTTTTTCATCAAAATTTTAAAATTCTGTTTTATTTGATCCAGAATCAAAAAATATACTGAACATTGCCTTAAGTTGTTACAGACATACATTTCATGCTATTTTATTCTCAGAATGCTTTGCTTCATCTAACATAAAAATTTTACCTTTAATAGTACCAAAACTTGAGTTTATCAACTATTTTACTAATT
This sequence comes from Latrodectus elegans, assembly GCA_030067965.1. Classification (NCBI taxonomy): domain Eukaryota; kingdom Metazoa; phylum Arthropoda; class Arachnida; order Araneae; family Theridiidae; genus Latrodectus; species Latrodectus elegans. The sequence continues at coordinate 51,157,027 of CM057809.1, read as the reverse complement.
AATATGAAGGTCACTCTGGAATTTTTGAGATACAACTAGGTTTTTAAAGTTATACTTACAAAATTTTAAATGTGTTCAAAGTAGTCTCCTCCAGTATCATTGTACTTTTGTAGACGAATTTTCCACAGATTAAATGCCTCAAGTCATTCATTTCTTGGAATAGATGAAAAAAAATGCATTTACAGCCACATCAATCTCTTCTTCTGAATGAAAATGACGTCCACGTAAGTTCTTTTTTAGATTAAAGAAAAACCAAAAGTCGCACATAGCTAGATCAGGTGATTACGACGGATGTTCGATCACTTTAATTTGTTTTTGTTTAAGAAATTCAACTGTTAATCCGGCTGTATGTGAAGATGCATTGTCATTGTGAAGCTTTTTGTTTGTTTGTCGCTCAACGGTCATTTTTTGCACACAAGGGCTAATTAGACCGGGACCTATGGCTTAAAGTGGATTCCGAACCACTACAAACATCCATGCCCAAGGTGGGATTCGAACACACGAACTGTTGAACCGAAGGCAAGAACGCTAACCATACAGCTACCAGCTTGGCTGTCATTGTGAAGCTTTAGTCCCCTAACATTCAGTTCTTGTAGAATTTCTGGAAGACATTCAGTGGTATACCAGTTTGCTGTTACTATCTTTTATCCTTCCAACTTGATGGTTTTGACCAAACCCATACTTCTGAAGAAAACGACATACATCACTTTTACAGTGCGTGTTGCTTTTTCACCATTGTTGGTGTGGGATCATCTTCAAAGACCCATACTTTGCTTTCTTGATGTAATGGAAAGACGTGTTAAAATACTTTGCACTTTAAAATTAAATCGCTATTTTTATTTTGTAAATTCTTGTCTGCGTTTATCTCAAAAATTTCAAAGTAACCCTCATATACAAGTGCAAACATATGATCTTTTTCAGTGGGTTTGATTGATTTTTTTTAGCGGGATGCCAGACAAATAACTGAGAATAATCAAAATGATTACTTTGAAAAAAAAAATTTCCATTAATATAAATGTAACAGAAGTTGATTTTATTTTCAGATTGCTCTTGCATTTAAATAATGACTCAGCAAAAGTCATCATTTAAAAGGAAAAAAATAATAATCAAAACATAAAGCATAATAAAAGTATTGTATAAAGGTTAAATTTCTCTCTTCAAAAATTTTTTGTGACGAATGAAAATGAATTTTGACACTGTACAACAGAGAGACTTATAGCCAAAAGCCTTTTTGAAGTATTTGTATATCCTCTGCAGCTTGTATCTTGAGAGACTTTTCCATCGATGATCTTCTATGACTTTTCATGTGTTCACGTGTTCAAAAAAGGAAACCCCGAAAATCCCAAGCATCTATCACAACTCATGTTCTTGCAGAAATAGAAGCATTTTTACATCTCACACTCTGAAGAATGTTTCACTAGGCAATGATAAGACACTATGAATATACATAATCAACAATTCTTTTTAATGGGCATATAAGCCATGTTGCAAACTTTTAAGCTACATTAACATTAAAAGTGTGATGCTCAAAAACAAATATAAAACCCATTGTTACAGAAGATGTTATCATGCAGTAAAAATGAGCATTTCAATATAAAAAATAAATAAATAAAATGAAATATAAAAAATAAAATATTTTCTATTTTGTTTTATTTTTTAGGGATACTTTTTTATTATTCTATTTCTAAAATAAATCAAACTAGATGATGTACTATCAGTATATTGGTACAAATAATAATTACCAAAGAAAATAATATATTGTTACTTTTAACAGAAATCTAAATCATGACAACTATTTACTGAAAAACAAATTTAATAACAAGAGATGAATTCTATTTAAAATAAAAATTTGTACTTTTAAATAAATACATAATATTTTAGGAATAAATTTATTCATTAAATACTTTCCTCAAAAATGTTTTAAAATTATCCTTTCATTATTTAAACTTTATCTCAGCAAAAAGCTTTGTATTTCAGGGTGGGAATATTGGAAAAAAATAAGTTAAGGTGGCCTTATTTAAAAGAAGAGACTTTGTACTTACTAACCAAATTTTAAAAAAACAAATGCAAGTGTAACTTTCTCCAAAAATTTGTTTCATTCCCTCACACATGCTAGCAAATTTCAAACCATTTTTTTTTTTTCAATTTCTTTTAAAATTAAGAATGGAAAAATCAAAATCTGGATAGTGGAATGAAGTGAATACTCATCTGAGAGTTTAATATCAATGATGGAACAGTAATAAATAAAATGTAGAAAACGAAGGCAACACAGCTCCCCATTCAGCAATGATTTTCAGTGCATGAGGGCTGAGCATTAACCATGATGATAATGAATGAAGTTTGTCAATTAGAGCCAAATGTAGCAGATGTATAAATTTCTCAACTTTCATCTGAAGGAAACATATTTTAATTATCATTTGAAAGAACGCTACTTTGAAGAAACCGATGTTGAAGAATTATCGTTTCCAAAAGGATACTGAATACAAAAAATACTTTTAATAGATACAATTTCACAACAATATTTAGCAATGTGAAGAATAAATGAAAATTGGAACATTGATAATAGTATTACTGTTCATTGATAACTCCATAATACAACTAATACTCTAGATAGGTTTTAAGTAAATAACTCTACTTGTCCACCTATATCTAAGAAAAAAACCAATACTGTGGTTTTTGGCTATATCAGATTAAACATGATTAGACCAAAATATCGAGATTTTCCTTTCCCCGAAATTGCCAACTTTGCTTATTTATAATGCTATCTGGCCAAAAATAAGTTATATAGGAAAAATAAATAGATTCAACATTTATCAAGTTTTGAAAAGAAAAGGAGCCATATACCTTTCTTTCAATGGTCATTCAAACATAGAGGCTGACAAGCATAATCATGAATGGAAACTTTTTTCAAGCTTAATGAGTCAAAGATTTTTGTATTCCACATTTGGCAGCAATTCTTTCTAAGATAATCAAGGCCACCCACTGGTTAGTTTAAAGATTAATTCTGACAATGTGTTCAATGGTTATTGCATAATTGTTCACATTTTCAGTCTAATAAAATTTTACAAATTTTTTCTTGTGTTCATCATAGTTGCTACTTTCACCCTTAACTTTGTTAGATTTGCACAACAGTTTGGTTCAGGTAGTGACATTAGAAATTGATGCTTTACAGAATGAACAATTGTTGTACAGCAACATTTATCATTTGTGACTAAATATAGCCTTCCAAAATTATTGGTAATAAAATGTAGTACAACCCAAATTGAAAAAAAAGACATTTTTGCTGAAACATAGCCTTTACTATAAAAACAGAAAAATGACAAAGCTTTCAATTCAGTACATGGTAAGTATCAGTATTCTTCATGCAGCAGACAGTGGATATTATACAGAATATTCTATGTTATTATCCATACAAAGCTTAATTTGTGCAGAAATTGATTCAATTTGACTTCAAGACTTGCCATCAGTTCTCATTTAATTTCCTTGAAATATTTTCAGGATACACAAAGAACTTTCCATTAAACTTTTTGACAGTTACTCAAAACTTGCCCTAACCATAAATAATGGTGTAGTATGGACTTACTATATCATTTACACTCAGCCCATATCTCTTCAAAGAATTAAGTGCTATTGGTCTACTAACATATTGGATCATTAACCAAGGATGTTGTTAAAGAGTAAAATTGTACCAGACATGAAATCATGTCAGTGCTTTACCTGCAAGATAGAGACCATACACAAATTAGTCACTGTATTGTGGACATCAGCAGAAATCACTTCACAGAACGTGTTATCAGAACAACTTTCCCACACCATGGACTATTCAATCCCCAGGCATTGTTTAATGTAACTTGATTTAGGGAGAGCTTGAAATTCCTGATAAATTGTGATAACCCAATTTTATCTCATCTGAAAAATAACATTTCATCTGTTCGTAACATTTCTAAGAACACACTGCAGTCAGCTATAAAACATGCTATAATATGATTTCAGGTGGTAGCTGATACTGATGGCTTTTTCTTTGTAATACTATACAGATACTATAATATAATACCATAAAGAAACTATAATAAATGTATGCTAAATATGTAATTTACATAAAAACGTCCCCTGATGATGAAACTTGGAAATAATTGTTTTTCTTTGCTATACTACATTCTCATGCCTGCAATATATCCTAAACAAAATTTCATGACTCTATCAACAATAATTTCATCTGCAAATAAATTTAAAATAGGATCATTTAATTTAAAAGCAACATATATTTATAAATCACTGGTTTTAATAACTCCACTAACTTCTGGGTTCAAAATTTCACATTAATTTTATGTAAGTCTTAGAACTAATTATAACTAAATATAAATTAAATGTATTTAAACTAACGAGAGAACGCCTGGTTGAAAGTCAGATGGTGTAACTTTGCCTTTCCCTAAAACACTGTTGTATTCTCTAGGGAGATTCACAGGCATACTTTCATCAGCTTCAAGTAAAGGATACTGGTTACCAACAGATACCTAACATAAAAAAGAGTAAATATAAATAGTGCAAAATGTTTAATATATGAATAATTTAGTAATTGCCCACGTAGGATATAGTAAAAATTATGTGTTACAGCAACAGAAAGCAATCATGTTAAAAATATTCTTTAGAACATTAATAAAATTATAATGAAGTATAAATACAATACATAAAAACTTAAAAATCAAATTTAAAACTAAAATGCTACCTTTATCAAATCATTCAAGAAATGAAAAAAAACACTGCTTAAATTAAAAAAAATATTTCTAATTTGTCAAAAAGAATAATTTTCTGGTATTGTTTCAGACAACAAATTATATCAAGGTAAATTTTATCTTTCAAAGAAAAATTAGGAAATCAGTATGAAAAACTGTGTAGAAGGATCCTTGAAATACATTCAAATGAATTCAAAATGTAAATGTAAAATAATTTTAACATTACTTTTTTTATTTTCCTACAGAAAAATTTGTATGAAAAATCAGAGTTGATATAATAATTTAAAATAAACATAATTTAGTGTTTACTTTAAATTATTATATCAACACTTGGTATACCTTTCAGAGAAATGATGGGTGGCAGAAATAAGATAGAGTAAGGTTCTGAAACCTGAGTTCAACAGAATTCTTACATTCTTTTTTGAATAATATCATTTATTTAGATAAATATATTTACATTATATTGAGCCAAACTACAAGATATTTCCAACTCAGTAAAGCTACAAGTGACAATTTAAGATAAAACAAACTATTCTGTTGTTCGTAAAATAATTTTGTTTTTTCTCAACAGAAGTATAAATTGCATTTTTCTACAGGACATTTCACACTTAAGTCGCATAATTATTATATATTTTGACAGATTGTGCTTATAAAATACATCATCTGAATGTTTGATTTTAAACAGTGTACCCTTTAAAATAATAAAAAGAAAAAGTAGCATTTTCAAATATTTTTACTATCAAAATAAAATTCTGTTCAAATAATAAAAAATTATCTAATGTATATGAAACAGCATTGACAGAATGCCAGAGCCAAAACTGATTTGCAAAATTTCGATCTAGTAAATTTGATACTGAAGATATGCACACATTCTGGAACCCCACTTAAAGCTGATAAAGACACAATAATGGAATTAATCAATGGAAATAGGCAAATAGCAACTCATAAAATTGATGAGATAAAATTCATTGAATTCAACTGTTCATGATCATTTGAAACCTTTAAGTTTAATCTCAAAGCCCAACATATGAGTTCCTCATGTTCTTATGAAAAGGAACCTGTGTCAACGCAACAATTAATTCCAAAGTATACTATCACTAACTTGACAAACTGAATGTTTCACTTCAACAGACCAAAATTGATCAACAGAAAAAGTGTAGTGCTTCACCAAGAAAATGCAACAAATACAAGTTTGTTAATTTATCAAAATCTTTGACAGTCCAGATGTGATATATTGATAAGTCAATATATTTTCTAGATCTGGCATCTTCTGATCATTATTTGTGTTCCAGTCTCAACAAAATTTTTAAATAAATCCTAAAATATTTCTAAAAAAGTTTTATATAATCCATAAAAAAAATCATGAAACCACTTTTTGAGCCCAATATGTGAAGAAGTCTGTAATAAAAAATTTAAATTATTAGTTATTGGCAACATACAATGAAACACTCATTTATAATTTGCTTTCTACAGCATTTTTTATTTACTGTAATAGCAATAAAAAATACATCATCAGAGAATTGAAAAAAGATAGCATTAAGCACTGGTATTAAATTAATTGAAAGGCAAATTTTACAAAATTAACTTATCTGCTGACATTTAAATATATTTTATTAAAAACAAAATCAATAATCAGTTGATGTTGATACACCATTCTATACCTAATTTTGATGTAGTCCTTGCTATGCACTATTCTATCCTTTAGTGATTCATTTTACACTTATTTTTATGCTTCAATCTCATACGCTTTTGAAGAATAAGGTAAATGGTGCATAACCAATTGCTTTTTACAAAATTACTTATTTAAAATATTGAAAAAGTAAATTAAAAGAATAATATATCTTAATGCAAATTTAAATATGTTAAAATTATATTTAAAGAATTTTAAAAATGCTCATTGCAAATACATAAATTAAATTCACTAAGAAAGATCAAGATTTATGTTTAAATTGTTGTATAATATAAATTTGCTATATTAGAGAAAATTTCAAAAGTAAACAATATTAAGTTAGATACTTTCATGTAAAAATCAAATTAAACAAAAATTTTAATAAATTATTACAAGTTACTGAAATATACCTCACACAAGAGTAGAAGTCCTTCATTTTTTCTCTTTGTAGCAAAGCAATAATTAGCACTTTTACTACTAACATCAGCAAAATAGACGCCTTTACCAAACATATATCCAGTACTAGGAGCTTCAGGAGGAGCAATTTTAAGGCCATTCTTTAAAATGCCAAGCCAATTTATAATTCGAGAGCCATGCCACAAAAGAAAATTGTTGTTATAATTTATAAAAGATGATTCTTCATAAGGCTTGAAACATTTAAAAATGTTTATTATTTCCATTTTATATGTGTTATGAGTAGGTCCATGGGTATACTGCAAACACTTTTCTATTTCCTAGCAGTTAAAAAAAAATTATGTTAATTATAAAAAAATTCAACAAGCACATAGTAATTATCTATTTAAATGAATATCAGGTTAATATTTTCATTTCTTAAAATATTATACATCATGTGAAATAATTTGGATAGGAATCTTATTAATTACAACAAAGGACAACAGAAATCAAAAAGAGTGTGTATGTGGGTGGGTGTATAAGCACATACACACAGGGTAAATCTAAATTGTTTTTAAAATTAAAAGTGGCAATAGTACCCATCCACAGAAGTAATAATTGCATAGGAATATATGGTCGCATTCCACTTTGAGAGGCAGAAAAGAGGAAAGTAGAAATGCATCAAGAATTTATCACAAATTTACCGTACATGAATTTTAACAGAGTAAAAACGGTATTTTGCTCTAATTGGATAGCACAGAAAGATAATCAGAGTAGACGTTGTCCTTTAAAAACACAATCAACACATTTTGGTCTGACAACAATGCTCACTGCACAAACCCTCGTGGAGATCAGCAGACATTTTCCGTGAACATCTGGGCAAGTATCCTTGGAGACTACCTGGTAAGCCCTTAGATCATCCCAGACTGTTTGACTGGCACAACATATCGAATCCTCTTCAAGTGCTTCTCAGTTTATTGCTGGCTCTTCCAATCTCCATCCTGGTTTGTGATGATGGAGCCCCAGCACATTTTTCCATTAAGGTCTAATATTTTGAATGTTACATATCTTGCATGATGAATCAGATGCAGCGGACTTGTGGTTTCCTCCTTGCTGACTGAACCTCAACCCACAGGAATTTTTCTTTTGAGCACACATGAAATCTTTAATGTACAAGATGCCTGTGGACTCAACTAAAGATCTTGCAGTTATAATTGTTCCTGCCGGGGACAAAATTAATATGGCACCAGGAATCTTTGAGAGTGTGCCAGTGTCGACTGTGCAACACAACACATGGGTGGTATTGTGAGCATTTAATTTTGTTCATTCGCATAATCAACGGTGTTGTAAGTGTTGAGCAAGCACTCTCAGAGTGGAATGTGACCCTATGTTCCCTTGTAATAATTGCTTGTTTGGATGGATATCATCACCCCTCCTAATTTGTAAAAACAATTTAGAATCACCCTGTATGTATATGTATGCATGTGTCTGTATATATATACTTATAACAATAAAGTAGAATTATTCCAAAATATATAATACTTTCATTATTACAGTGATTAATTTTTTGAGTAGAAGTTTGATGTCAATTTATTTAAGATAAATTTAATGAAATAATAAGAAATCAGGAATGTTACATAAGGGATAGTTGCTTTGGTTTGTCTGTTGCTCAATGGTAATTTTTTGCACACGAGGGCTAATCATAACATAAGGATAGAAAAAGTGTGGGAAATATGAAAATCACATAAGAATCTACCTTGATTATATATAATATAATATAATATAAAAATATGTGCTTTCTGATTTCAGTTAGAAAAGTGATTACAAGAGAATAAAAACTTACTATTTAAAATTAAGAAATTTTTCCTTATTAAATGGAGAATGTTACATATATAATATTCGCATGACAAAAGTTATGGTGTTCCTCTTTTAATTGATTTTAGAATCTACCCTCCTATTTTCCTATTATTAAGTAACTATTTGAAAATTAAAACTAATAATCATGTAGGTTTTTGTAGAGAGAGAGAGAGATTTAAATAAGATAAAATGTGATACTAAATTTTGCTTCTTAGATATTTCTTTCCAAAGTTGTCACAAATTTTCTTTTAATTTATTGCTTTAGTATTAAATTTGAGATCAATTATTAATAGTGAAAATGCCACAGCAAATTAACATACTTATGAATAACAAAATTGCATGGATAAATAAACAAAACACAAATACAAGAAAAGTTAAAGAATTTACTCCACAAAGGAAGCTAAAGCTGGAATTATTAAAAATTCAAATTTAAAATATAAAACAAAATAAACCTGCATATGGAAAAAAGTTTGGCACTTAATTGAAAGAAAAAATTTATTTATTTCAGGCTATTAATTTATTTATTCAACGATTCTCAAAAACAAATCCTAAGAACTTCAAGGAATTTTACGGGAGTCATACTGAATTTTTCCAGGACGTACTAATATTAAAAAACTGTGCAGAATAAATATCACTTTTTTTTTTCCTTAACATATCTTCAACTGTGCAAATGATGTTTTTCAATTATAATTTTGAAATATAATACTGATAAATATTATTAAAAACTGCCATGATTTTTTTTTATTTAAATTAGACTTAGAATTCTAAATTAATCGAAAAATCTTAAAATATAGCTAAAATAAACGTGATTTTATTCAAATATTCAAAAATCTTAAAATTAATTACCAAATATTGTGTATTATATATACTTTAGAATTTTTTAATTTTTACATTAACCCTTTTTGCAAATTTATTGTGAATCTAAAACAAGTATAAAAACATAATCTGTTAAAATCATAATAAATAGCAAAATAAAGCTGGCAAAAATGAAAATTTAACAACTATATAATTTTTACTTACTTATAATATAAATCTAAAGGATTTCTAATTTTCTTTTCATATTAAGCTATAGTTTTTTTTTTTTTTTTTCTTCCTTTTTATTTTCAAATTTTTTAAACCTTTATATATAAAAATCCTAGACATATATGTTTATTTAATTGTTTTAACTATTAATTTATCTGTTTGTCTGTTATATTTTAATGCATTATAAATAATTATTTTTTTCTTTCCAGCTTCGAGATGATCCATAGTTTATCTTTGTAGTGTTAATTTTTTCCTTTCTTAGTTTCTACCATATAATTTATGTTATATTTTGCTAGTGTTACTATTTGAATGCTAATGTTTTTATTTGGATGATTGGCTTGATCAATTTTGTTATGCAAAGTTATCAGATTTTTTCCATTTTTATTCATTTGAATATCACTGATACATTTGCTTACATAAGTAGACCCTTGCTAATTATATAAATGCCCCCTTAATTCCAGATGTCATTCATGACATACTTATCCACACTTGTTTTCTCAAATCTTCTACCAAAATGTTGTTTACAAAAACATTATATTCACAAACCTTTGACTATGAGAATATCAAAATCAAATCAATGCCTTTAAGTGAAAATAGTTTCATCTATTTTGTAGCAAGTTAAAATAAAAAGAATCTACTCTATCATTCATGGGATCAAAATAGCCATGGACAGAATTTCAATGTCATACTGGTAACCCTAATGACTGAAACAATGATGCTACAGAATTTAAATATGATTAGTCACTGACAAAAAAGAAACGTCTGCATTTTCTTAAATTACTTGACTTACTACTTAAGATTGAACAACCTAAACATCAACTGTTTTAGAGAGTACTGCAATGGATATTTTATTAATTTGTTTTGTTAACATTAAAAACTATTTACAATTGAAATAAAATTTTCATTTTACATATTTGCACTTTCTGAAATGCTACAATATTTCCAATTTCTCATATTTATTCACGAAACATGCATTCTTAATAAAACTTGTTTAGGAATCAAACAATTCTGTTGCATTTTAATATTAATAAACATAAATTTTAGTAAATAGAAAAAAATCAAACTTAGACAACTTAAAGTTAATTTTTAGAATAGATGAAAAACATTGCATTTATTATAGACAGTAAATTAACCATTAAAATATTGAAAAAAGAAGTTATAAAAATTGACACATACTCTGTAGGTAAATAAGTTGAAACTAACAACATTAACACTGTATAGACACAAACAAAAATATGCCTCACAATTACTCATATTTATTTACGAAGCCAAAGCACACCTTCTACATACAGTAAAAAAGTACTAAGATAAATTATATATTTAGAAAAACTATTGAATATATTGTTTATTTAATTCTGCAAGTGATTTACCATTAGCTGATATAATAACTATTATTAAAAATATTTCATATCAAATTCTAGTTCACAGGTAGATTTAAATATGTCTTAGAGTTCCAAAATTATCTTCTAGATTTAAAAACACAATATCCTTTTAAAATTAATAATATTTTTAAATTTACATATTATTTTGAATTCATCAATTTATTACTTCAGCAAAAAAAATGCTTACATTTTTTTCTTCCATGATGAAAATACTGGAAAGATTAGAATTTTAAGAACATTGTACTGTAACAAATTTTCTATACTACACAAATTTTGCTTTTAAATGAAATATTCAAATTATAATATTGCATCAGATCTATTTTATTCAATGAATATAAAGTATGACAAATCAAATTTAAATTATATTTAAGAATTTTTATAAAATTTTCGTTTTGTAAGAATATGAATATTTCCAACAGAAATTTAAGAATTAAAATGGCAAGCACATATATATTTGTGGCTAGGGTTTAAACTTTTATATTCACTAATATGCTCTTAAAAATATATATATACTTAAATAATTCTTTGTCTTCATTAGTCAAAATTGAATGTTCAATAGTCCTCATACGATTAAATTAATTCAAAATTGGATGGAAATTGATTTTAAAATCAAAGAAATCAAGTGCTTTTAGGTCAACGTGGTAAAGTTACTTTTTTCATAGAAATATATTAGATAATATCAATTGTTTTTTTAATCTTCTTTAAAGCACTTTAAATATATATGTGAAGCATATACCTTATGATCCTTATCTTAAATCAATACCATTTTACCTCATTGTTCGTTTTAAGACCCAGTAAATCATTATAAAAATCAGTTCTGTAAGACAATTATGGGGTCTTACTGGTTACAAAACCAGTAAGATTCAAAAAACTATATTAAACTGGAAGGAAAACTTTTTAGTTTCGCAACTATGATCTCCTATTCATCAATCAAACTCTTGCTTACATGTTATAATTGTGTGATTGGGACACCAAAAGTAATGTTTTAATTCTTTTCAGACCATTTCATTAGAAATTCTTTTAATATTATAGTTACATTTAAAAATCATTGATATACCAAATACTGAATATAATAGCAATTTTCAAGGTTACTTTTTATCTAGTAAAAATGTAATATCATATGTTAATTAAACATCTTGTGTAGTTAAATATTGAATTTGCAGTACTGTACAGCAGTAGAAACAATATTTCTCAAATACTAAGATTAATTAATCAGATTAAGAGATTTTCTGTAATCAAAAATTAACACTACTAATTACTACTACAATTTTGCAAACTAGTTTATGTTTTTTAGAAAAATAGAAAACTTAAAAATTATTTTAATATTGCACTGTAATTTTATGAAATTATATGCAACATAGTTTGTATTCTTAAATGGAAAAATTATATTGCTTATAAATATACCTAGTTTTAATGAATCACTCAAAAAATAAGTAGTGATTACACAGTACTTTATAGAATCATTAGAAGTCAAATATTTGCTCATAAAAGGAGTAGAAGGGTAAAGAAGAGACAAATTTATGTTCATGCATTACACAAAAGGAAGTTATTCCTCTAATTTAACCCCTTGTGATGCAAAAATGTAGACCAATACCAGTGAAAAATCATCTCAGAAAATAACACTCATTAGAAGTTTTAAAAAACCTTTTAAAAGTTTTGTGTAATAATGTTATCAACAAAATAGAGTTAAAATATTTCTAACTTTCATATATCAGACATAAAAAATCTGTTATTATTTAGAAAAATAATATTTCTATTTAAAATATTTAATTAAAATAATCAGTGGTTAAAAAAATAAAATAGCAGTTTTTGAATACAATTCAAAGAGACACTCTCAAAAATTCAATACTCATGGTAGTAAAAATTTTTAAATGAAATCTATTCTTAGAAACTCTATGGAGTATAAATTTTCAATTTATTTCTTTTTGTCAGATTAAAAACTTTTTTAAAGTAATTTAATAATTTACTTTAAAAGAGTTTTTAATCTGACAAAAAGCACTTAAACCTTTGTACTTATTTCACACGTTTTGTCCACATAATTTTAAATTCAGACAGCATATTCTACAAATAATTAGTTTTTTTTATTTATTAACAACAAAAAATGATTAACTAATGAAACACAGGAATATTAAATAAATCCTGTTAGTTTTGATTTCAAGAAAGAAAGCCTATTTAGCAACACAATTTTCATTAAAATTTCAATACAGCATCTACAAAAGAACTTAAGAACTAAATTTAATTCCTACTCTCAAAAATACAATTTTGTATATAATTCAACAGTAGAATATTTATTGAGATTTTTAAATATATATAGTACGTTTAATCTCAAGTATTTAAACAATATACTATGCATCTTAGACGTATTGTTTAAATACTTGAGATTAAATGTACTATATATTTTTAAAAATCTCAATAAATATTCTACTGCTAAATTACATGCAAAATTGTATCTTTGAGTAGGAATTAAATATATTATATAAATCATACATATATAGTATTAGCACGATGCTCTAACCAACTGAGCTAATGGGCCACATACATATATAGTATAACAGATTCTGTTCAAATAGCTAATTTAGTCTCAAATATTAACAAAATATAAATTATCATGCTAAAATAATAATAAAAACAAATTGTAAATTATCGCATTCATCATCAGTGAATTTTATTCAATGGTTCAAAATTATAATTTAAACAATATATATATATATAAAATAAATAATAAAATAATTATATCAATGTCAATTTGTATTAATGTGTACCTACCATATATTCTGGACAGTCAGGTGTTAAAAGTTCTAATGAGCAATTTAAAGAATTGTAATATCTATCTAATGAATGTTCAATAGATTTAGACTTTGTATTCATCATATCCATTGCAACTGTAATATTGCTCAAAGCCTAAAATGAATAAGTTTTAAGAAACATAAGACAGCATGATTTGTAAAAGTGTTACAGTCTATGAATTAAAAATGACTTCATAATGAAAAAAATTTTTAAAATAAAACTAGGACATACTTCAAGCATTTTTAACTTCTGATCAATATCCTCTTGCGTCTTAATGAGAGGTGGTGTTTTCATTCTAAAAATTAAAATACCATTTACCTAAACAAATATACATACAAATTTACTAGTTAAAATTTTATCTATATTAAAATAGTATAATTGAATAATTTCACAGCTTTTTGAATATATCATAGAGAGAAATCAATTAAATCCTCAACAATAAATAAACAAGGAATTAGCAAAAAAAGCCAATAAGTCATGGAAATACATATTTTAGACAAAAATAAAAACTATTCTTGTAAAGAAAAAAATGTATTACCAATACTTAAATTAATTACTGAATTTTACATAAAAAATTAGCGGCCATTTAAATGACAACTTCCATAAAAGTATAAATTAATATTTGGATTATAAATATAAAGCAATAATAAATACATACATTTAAATCACAATCTGAAAGCAACATTTTTAATGGACAGTCATGAGAATCAAAATGATGTACAATCACAAAAATATTAATAAATGCTTATCCTTTTTTCATAGCTTGTCGTAAACTAATGGCTCAAGTGCTAATTTTGATATTTTTAAAATAAATAAATGGTAGCTTGAGAAGAAAAATATTCAAACTTGCATCAGTCTCAACAAAAATTTAAAATATCATAAATTTATACAAATTAATTTTCAAACATTTTATAGGGCTCATTTACTAAAAACTTTTGCTCATTCCAATTACTAAGTGAAAATGCATCAGCAAACTGGAAAATTTTATTTGAAAGCCAGGGATAGATCTGATGAAAAAAATCAAATCTTAAGAATCTAATACATCACTTTTCTATTTTACAAACTGTTTTACCTGTCCCTACTCTGATTCATGATAAATTTATAATTATTAGTAACCTCAATCTCTTAATTGTGTGCGCTAGCATTAATCTATTTGATATTTATATTTCAGAAAGCTAGACTTTAATAACTCATTGAAGATCTATTTACTTTGATAATTTTTATTCCTTTTCGTTAACTATCGAAATATATTCACATTTGTATCATTGATGAAACAAATTAGATGCAGAATTTTCACAAAGAGTATTTTACCCTTATTTACAAGAATTATTCAATAATCAAAACTACTAACATCATTATAATTACTGATAAATCATACAACTTATCCATTTATTTAAGATAAGAATTTTGAATAATGAATCACTTTACATTCTTCAGGCAAGGAATTTAATGCTTTATTAATGAAAATTCTTTAGATTCACTTATTGAATTTGAAATATGAAACAGTAAGATAAACTCAATATATTTGTTTTATTTAATTTTTACTGATACTGTTCATTTACTAATTTAGGGGAAAATTATTTTATTTAGCAATGAATTTAAATTGTACTTCATGTTTGTTTAAATTCATAAGTACACTTATGTGAATTGTAATTCTTATTATTTTGCATAATATTGAGAAAAGCAAATAAATTTGATCAAAAAAATTTTGATCTTTTTCAAATAATTTGAATTTGATATTATTGGAAAAATAGTAAAACTTATGACTCAAAACTTTGTTTACTAAAAAAATAGTTACATGCATAATTCAAATTAAAGTAACATTAGAGGCCCCTGTTGTTGCTGTTTACATAACAATAAGCTTATATATTAGGGTTGTAAGAGGTTTCTTTTAGCAAAATGCATGCAGAACTGGAATCATCAATTTAACAGCTTCTAAGCAAGTTTTTAATTTTATTCATCTTTAAAAATAGTGACTCATAGACATAAATAGATGAATATGTGGTTATAATGGCATCAGTCATTTTCCAGCAGTTAAATATGTATAATATAATATGGAATTGAATTCCATGTTGCTAAAATATTATTAATAGCATTTTTACTTAGACAGCTTTTAAATCTTTCAGCATCAATTGATTCCAAAGTTTTAGTTGCATCAATAAATTTTTGAATCCATATTGAAGTAAAATGGAAATCAATCATTTATATTTCAAATTCTTCAATTTCCAATAGAAATTTCCAATTTGAGACAAGTTCAATTTATCAAGTGAAATCGGATTGATATATAATAAACTTGAGTGTATTCGATTACCTTTTAAAATGAGAAAATCTTGCTGGAAATTTTTTGATTGAAGAATCATCAATGGAAATAAATTGTTCAATAACTTTTTCTTCATCTGGTTTTTTATGCACAACTAAAACTTTGTTATTTTTCTTCAAGTTTGAAAAATATTTGTAGTGTGCAATAATATCATTGTGTACAATTTAGTGTCAAAAGTGAAAATGAGATCGATTATGATGATGATTGTAATATTTATGCCTTAAAGCTTTATGTTCAATTCACTTAAATATCGCTGTATATCTGTAAAGAACACAAAATTTGAAAGTCAGGTAACATTTAACAAATATGAGTATTGATCAATTTTATACACCATTTTGCAGAAACATTCTTTCACGCAGTCAGCGTATCTTTGAAGTATATTCCTTAGCTCAATCAGCGAACATTATATATCAGTGAGCTATAATGCACCAAGCACTTCCTCCAATGGAGTAAATTTCTACTTATTTAAAGCCTGCAACAATATGAAGTTGACAACTTCTGTGATTACATCATTACAATATCAAAAGATATTTAACTACTCTTACATATATGGCTTGGTGAATAGTGCACTGAAGCTCAAAAATCAAATGTCCAACTTCTTTTATGATTGTCAACTGAGTTTTCTTCACAATTATTGAATAAATTAACTATTGATACTACTATAAAAATATTTAATAATTTCAACTTTCCATACATAAAACAATCAACAGTTAATTATTTCACAACTAGCAATATGAATTCAGGTGGTATTTTGTCACCAATAAGATACTAATTTTATTTGGTATAATACACATTTTATTGACAAGAAACTAATAAAGAGGAATATATTTTAATAAAATTCCTAATTTTGTGGCTCTTTTTATAATTATTTTACAACTATAAATTAATACTTTATTTTTTCAGCTAGTTTGCTTTTATTTTATTAACTTGCAAGGTTTTGATTTAACAGGTTACAGAAATTGAATTAATACATTTACATCTAAAATTATTGATAAATTTTAGCATTGTTATACTTCAGAAATAGAAACAGCGATATATTTTCATAAATTTTTTAAAAAAATTATTTCCTGAAATTTTGGATAGGTTAAAATTGATCACCAAATAAAAAATTAACCATTATAATAAAATTTAGAATCATCAAAGTATGTATATTTTACCTTGAAAAAGAATCTAGATCAATTTTATGGCATCATACAATGAATAGTGAAATTATTAACAATAGAGAATAAAAGAATTGCATTAAAAACTGAAATAAGATAATAATATACACTTCAATCAAAAGATAATGAAGAAATACTTACCCAAAATTATGTGGAATTTTCGTATAAAAGTCATTGCAAGCATTTAGCAATTCACTGTGACTTCCACGTTTCTGAATTACTGAAACTATTTTTTGTAAAGCCTCATATCCACTCTTAACTTGATCAACAGTCAATGTTCCTGTGTAAAAAAGAAAACAAAAATTTTTCAAAAAATTCACACTAAAATTGGAGATTTTTTTTTCAGATTTCTATTACTGAATATTATATACAATATATTATAGACAGAAGTTGAGATTTATGTATTAAATTCTCCATTTAATTTTATGTATGTGTACATATTTGAGCATTGTATATGAGATTAATATAGCACTCTTAAAAGAAATTTTGCAATTTAAGTTACTTTCTCAATGAATTCAAAAATTTTAAATATTGTCTAAAGACGAAAAAAATTAATAACCAAAACTTTTATTTAATCTGAGACTATATTCATAATATAGATGCTTTCATTTCTTAATATGACTAATTGCTTCATTCTTAATGGATTCTTATGCACATGAAGATACATATAAATACATATATATAAAGTGATACATATATAAAGTGAAGATACATATATTGTCTGGACTTCAAAAATTCAAATGATTATTTCTAATAGTCAAATGCATTTATTAATAGTCAAAACTATTTAATGAGACCTGTATTTCATTTTCTTTTTAATGTTATCTAATTTTTTTTTCAACAGAGAAAACAGAACAAAAAGAATTAATGTACTCATCATTAAAATCAAATCAAATATCATATTTTGACTCTTTTTATTCAATCAGCATAAGAAGTAATAAGTTGAATAAAATCAGCAGCATAAAAAGTAAAATATATTGCGAAAATAATAATTGCCTTCTTTACAAGTTGATTTCTATAAGATAATCAAAAACTCGTGGAAAACAAATATCTCAAAAAAACAAAAATATAAAAGTTCCCATTATTCATATCAAAATGATTTTTAAACATAGATAAACATCACATTCTATAATTATATCTAGGGAAAACTCTGTGACTCAGTAGTAAAACCCAAATAAATGCATGAAAATTATCTTTTTTCAAAATTTCTTGAATATGGTTCAATTAGTCATGTTCTAAACATTAATATTAATATCAAAAACATTTTGACATTGCTATTCCATCTTGTGGAAAAAATCTGGTATTTGCAGCTTAAAATAGATTTCTCTGTTTCAAACCATAATACATAAGTACGACTGGCATGAGAATAGAACACAAAAACTGTTGAACTAAAGACCATGGTATTAAATGTTCGACTACTAGTTCAAATATTGAAAATTAATATGTATTTGACAAAATAGTTAATGACAAACATTTGCTACTCCACTGTAACACAAAAGGGAAAGCATTGATTCTTACATTAACAATCACATATTGTAGAAATACTGAAATGCCCGTTTGCTACAAACATTTGAATAGCCTAACAAAGAATTTTTTTAAATCCTTAAACTATTTAATAGACATACCTACTCAGCGTAACAGAAATGCTATGTGAGGTGAAAAAAAAAGAATGTGAAATACAAAAAAATGTTATCCAGTGTTGTTTGAAAATAATTTATTTCATTTAATAAACAGAAAAAAATATATTTAATTTTTAAAATGTATATAACCTCATTTAAAAACTGAAAAAACAATGTTTTAATAGAATCTTCTTGGAAGTATTGATCTTGTTGATCAGTCGGGTGCTTTCCAATCATTTAATCCAACTGAATGTTTTTGATAATAAACGTTTTTTTAGTATATATAATTTTAACCCAACCCTACTGTATGTTTTTAGTTTATGTGACAGCTATTAACAGCAGAATTCATTTTGGATTTTCCGGAAAAATAGAGGCAGATCATGCTACAATTTTCTCACTTGAAAAAAGGTCCTTGTAGATAGTACACCATTGTGTATTAAATACAGGAGAAAACAATAATAATGGCATACATTTCAACCCTGGAGAAAAAAAATCAGCAGATTCTACTGATTTTGAGGGAAAAAATGAGGAGACTATTAGCAACATTTTTGCTTGAAATTGTATTTAAAACGGTAGCATCGCAAAAAGATAACCCTATTTTTCACTCTTCTGATGCTAAATACTTAATTTCTATTTTACTCTTTAGATTAGCATATGTCCTTCTCAGAATGTGTAAACATATTTTGTGATCATTTTAATATTTTAATAAAATATTTATCAGCTTCATAAAGGAACTATGAAAAATAAAAGGATGAACATCTATGTTTATGTCCCATTATTTATTTTGTAGGACAACTTTTATCACACCAGTGGAATTTATAAATATCAAACTTATAAAATTACATAAAAATATAAAACATTTAATAAATAAATTTAATTTAGTGACAAATACTTTTAAGAATATAGAAATTACTGTTCTAAGAATACAGAATAGCTGTTAAAGCTACTATAATAACACATAAGACATTTTGTACAGCAAACTTTCAGCTGTTTTTAAGTGTTTCACTTAAATTGCCAAAATTCAGTAAATTTTCATACATTATCTGGAAATCGGGAGAAAGGATAAAAAATCACGAGTTTCATAATAAAATCAGTAGGGTTGGCAGATACATAATTTTTATGGCTTGAAATGCAAAATAAAATAAGGAAATTCATTCAGAGGATGATTGTTGGAGTGAGGAAAATGAATAAATGAAATACATAAATTTATTGTTAGTACAAATGTACTATTCAGAAGAATGAAGCAATGAAGAAAATTAACAAAGTTCAAAAATGTTTAAAAAAAAATAGATCTCGAAAAAGTGCAAGCATTATTAATAAATATGCACTTCAAATATGCAGTATTTTTAAATTTTTTCTGGTATATGCAGCAAAATTTAAGTACTTATTTGGCTGATGAAAGTCTCAATGTGAATCAATTATTATGAATAATTTAGAACATTTTATGGTACAAATAAAAAAATAATGTATCTGCCACACAGCAAATATATAAAATATACTTTCAAGTATTTCAACACAACCTTTGTTTATTCCATCAAATTAATCAACAACTTTTTCAGAATACTGCTCCAATAATTGTCCTTTTGTCACTTATTTTTAACTATACAAGACAACTTCAGTTTAAATTATTGAAACCACAAATGTGATTTCATGTAAATGATTCTGTTGATTTTTAATCTTTTAAGGAATATCTTAAGTTAAATATACTTGAAAGATTCAAAAATAATCTTTTGAATCAGTAAATAAGTCAGGAAGAATTCCTATTTCAAAGGAAAACATGGAAGTCAGCAGATAGGCATATGTATAGTTCAACAAATTATACAGAGCAAATTCCATCAAATTAAAACACTTTTGGCAACTGGAACACTTATTAAAATAAAACCTTGAAACAGATTTTGAATATACTTAAAAAATAACTAATGAAAATTTTAATTTTTAGACAGACATAACATAGTTAAATTTTAACAATTTATAAGCATAATTTAAAGAATTAAGTAAATTAACTTTTCTCCAGATATATATTAAAAAATTTTCAAATTTCATAAAAAAGATGTTAATAACTAATTACCAAGAGGTGTCCTATTAGAATCATAGGACATTTCCCTCATTATGTCTTCCATTCGTTGAGTGTCGCAAATTAATTCCATTAAAGCCTATAAATTAAAGAAAATTCTAATAACTATACAGTAAAAAAACAAAAATAAAAATGATACAAATATTGAAAAAGTAACAAATATAAAATATTATACACACACAAAATAATAAATGAAATAAGGAAACAGATGCCAGATTAAAATAAAATGTCAAGACAGAAAATTTCAAACTAAAATATCTATTGGTATTTTATGCAGTTTTGTAATATAATTTAAACGATAAATTAATGCTTTTTAAAAAATATTATGATATACCATTGAGATTAAATAAGAATCCTTTGCACAATTATATACGTTAGCAATATCAAACTCAAAATTTGATAAATTTTTCTTTACATTTCACTGCCTTAAGACAATTTAAAACCTGAAATTAGGGACTGCAATGTTAAAGAGCTATTTTAGTGGAAAAAAGATTTCATTTTCCAAGTACAACAAAATTTTGATTGAATTGCACTTCAAAAGAAAATTAGTAATCTTTAAGTGATTATGTTTGGTTTTAAATAAAATTAAAGGAAATCTATAAACGTTCTTTTGGTACTTACACACGTTATAACATTACAAACATGGACTAATAGCCAGCATTCATTCTCAGAATATCAAAATTGAAAGAGGGTATTAAAATTAGTTTAGTCAAATTCACATAAAAGAGAATAATTTTAATGTATAAAAGAACCTGTAGCTGCTTTTACTAAGTTTATTTAATAAATTCAACAAAAAAAGTCAGAAACAGGGCTTAGTAAGACACCAGTTTAAATTAGATTTCTGTTTAATGAGAAATTTTGTTTTAAAATAAAATAAAACTCAACGTTAAATAAATCATTTAATATATATCTTAAACATCAGATGATACATACAAAACACGTGTAAGCTTCATTTGAAAGTGAAAACATTTCATAATGAACGCAAAATAACATCTCTTCAGATTAATTCCTTTATTATGAATAAGTTAATCAGGCTTTGAGAAACTATTCTAGAACTTGAAAGTAAAACAAAAAAATCAATTTTAAATAACAATGGTCAGATTTTTAATGTTTTTTCCTCCATGTTTTCTGGAATTTTATCATTTTAATTTGAATTATAAAAGCAGATAAACAGAAAACTTCAAGACATAATGCATTAATAAGTCAAATATTTCTTGAAAGCATTTTTCTATATTCACTTATTACAACTTGATAAAATGTGCTCAAAAAAATTTATATATATAAATATTTTTTTTATGGATTATATGATGATACTTTGATTCAAGTTTGTTTGTCGCTCCACTGTCATTTTTTGCACACGAGGGCTAATTAGACCGGGACCTTCGGTTTAAAGTGGATTCCGAACCCCTACAAACATCCATGCCCAAGGTGGGATTCGAACACACGAACTGTTGAATCGAAGGCAAAAGCACTAACCATTTGGCTGCCAGCTCGGCTACTTTGATTAAAAGAAAAATCTCCAACAACATTTAATAAATAGAATTAGTTTTCTAAAGAGTCAACCTCAAGTTAAATTATCAAATTATAAATTTAGATTTCATATTATAAATTAAACAATTTTTGAATTAATTTGTCAGCTGATAAATTAGAGAATTTTTACTATTTCATCTTAATCAAGAGTTTTGCTGATATTATAAAAATTATATATTGCATTGATAAACAACCACAGGATATTAATAAACTTAAGTTAATATAAAAGAGTAAGTTTAGGTGCTAGGAAGTTTTGTTGATACTTTTCCTTTCCTAGCCAATCTAAAGTAAATTAAGTACACTATCCTAAGTACTTTTGCCAGTAACATAAATGCACAATATAAATATAACCAAGATGAATCTTAATGATCAAATATTACTTTTTGAGCGATATCATGTTTTGCAATGTTAATCACAGAATAAAACATTAAATTGATTTTAATAACTATTCATGTTCATAAAAATATGCTTTCAAAATTTTTATCAAAATTGTTATTATACTTAGATGAATATAATTAGTAATATTTTATGATTTTAAAACAAATTTCAATAATCCAAAATGTATTTTAATATAGAATTAAAAACATATTAACAAAAAACTTAGAATGTTAAATGCATCATTACTATAAACGAAAGAATATAAGAGATGTGTTTGTAAGAGTTTATGGCCAGATGATACATACTCCCATAGTCAAAAATTAAAATTTATGAATATATGAAAAATATTTTGCACATTAAAAATGAAACAATATAATTCATTTTCAATTTCAGCTGGCTTAATTAACATTTGAAATGCAAACTACAATTTCATATCAATTATTTATTCTTTCATTTATATTGTGTGCAATCTTTTAATCAATAAAATGGATTTCACACCACAATACTCAGTGAAGCTTCTGTAGAATATCAAAATGTACAAAAATGCTAGTTTTTAACAATAATGCTACAACACAAAGTCAACTACAAAAATTAAAAAGGAAAATAGAGAAAAGAAAATTTACTTTGCAAAATATTGTAAAATAATTATAGGAAAGGATTCAAAAAGGTATGTATTTTAGTATGTAAATCAATTTTAATATGATTACATGATAAAATTCATACCTTTCTGAATTTTAAAAAATTTAAGTGAATAGACATTTCCATTATTAGCAACATAATTGCCTCTCTAGATTAGATAAAGATTACGAAAAATCTGTCTGTACTGCAAAAATGAAAGCTGACTCGCGAGTTGAATTTTGCTAGGACACTTATGTTAAAAATCAAAGGAAAAAGGTCAAAAAAAGATATCTCATTCATTGGGGCAAGGTATGGCCTCCAAGTCTGCTAGGAAAGACAGGCTGAATGTGGAACCTACAGGGAGACTTTCACAAAATGGCTATACTTCTAGATAAGCATCCTGGGAATGGTCTATCAGCAGAATAAGCTTTTGACTCAGATTTCACAACCATTGTTAATAACAAGGGTCAAGTTTCCAGCTATTAACAATTAATTATGTGTTAGTATCTAGAGAGTTCTTACGTAGTAAAGTAGAAAATGGGACTCTAATAATCAATTGTGCAGATCTGGAAAGATCTAAATGGTTGGAACAGATTATGTGTGTCATTAACTCATGGCATGAGCAGCAATTGTTGGTTACAAGGAAGTTTTTAAAGCCATAAAATCATTGCAAAACTGCCTAAGATCTCTTACATAATGAACCTAAAGAGGTATTGAATAAAATACAGTCAAGAATAATGGACTCAGATCAAGTAAATAGAATGCACTTCCTTTGCCTGAAGAATGACCCATCAGGACAGACCATCATCTTCAATGTGCCTGAAATAAATGCAGCTACACTTGGAAAAATAGGATATGTCTTATATCAAACTTCATCAGATATAGGCTAAAGTTCTTAACAAACCTTCAACGGATGATGGCTGTCAGGTCAACAGCCATCACAATAAAAGTGCAATTACCAACCTCTACATGGAATTTCAGAATGAAAGTAAGCACCTGGCTCCTAGTTCAACAGCCCTGGCTTGTTAGAGGCAGAATTAGTGGTTTCAACAGAACTAAATGTAAAATTATTTATATGAGCAATCATAGAGCCTCTATTATTCCTAATGACATTGAAGTTCTACCTTTCAATTCATTCATAGAAATCTTACTGTGGTAAAAGTCATACTCAACATAAAGGGAATCGACAGAGAAAACGTTTTTGGTTAAGCCTATCTTCCCTATGAAAGGAAGATGTTCCCTGACGTATTCAGCATAAAATGATGAAGTTCTGTGCTGAAAATAAACTGCAGGCTATCCTTGAAATAGACTCCACTTCTTATAATGTGGCCTGGAGAAGTATAAACACTAATAAAAGAGATGTTTTTTAGAATTTATTATTAAACAAATAATTTAGAAATTCTAAATATAGGAAATTCATCTACTTTCATTACTTCAAACAGACTGGAAGTGATTACTATCACTATTAGAACTGCTTTAATCAATAAAAATGTTAAAAATTGGTAGTTTGATAGTAGACTGTCAGATTCAGACCATTAAATTATTAATTTTAAAATTTACTTTAGAATTAATTTAATTTTAAAGATCGACCACAAGTTTTGAGCCACTTGAGGAGAAACTGGAAAAGATCCAGAAGAAACTCAAAGGGCAAACTGAATACGATGGAAAGCGCATTAAAGAGAACTAACAATCAAGAAGTTACAGTAGAATGTATACAAAATATTCTTAATTCCTATAACAACAATTGCCCAGTTCCTACAAAGAAAGCAAAACCAAACTAGTCTTTGTGGAATAATTCATTCCTATTGAAAAAGCAAATGTTAGAAAACCTTTTAATAATGCAAAGGAAAATGTTAATGGGATAAAAGAAAGGCCTTGCCAATCATAACGAAAACAATAGGAAATATAAACAAGATTTTTGGAAGAAATGAAGATCAGTCCTCAGAAGACCAGCCTTCAACCTATTACTCACAAAAGAAAATTGTGTGGATTTTTTGTCCAAAACTTTAATGTTTAATTCAACATAGCCCCTAAAGTGAAGTATTTATGTGCGTTTCTTGACCAAAATTTTACTTAAAATGTTAATTACAAAGTTAATCAATTTAAAAAGTGCATCAACACTTTAAACAGGGACTTGCAGCCAAAAATGATGTTTTCGATGTATATAGCAATTGTCAAGCCTATCATAACTTATAACTCTGTGATCTGGTGGATTAATTAATCACAAATTATTTAAATAAGTTATGCGTTTTAATAAGTAATGACTAATATACTCTAAAATTGTAGTATAAAATCAATACTGAAATGCAAATCTCATTTTGATTATTTAAATTACTGAGACTGTTTTTAATCCAACCAACATACTTTTTACGTTGCAATATTTATGACACAAGAAAGTCACTTTCCTTAAAACTAATTTTTAAAAAAAATAAATAAATAATTATATAAAATGACGTTTTAACACCATAACTTCAAATTATAAGAGAAAAAAATTAAATTAATAATCTGATTTTCTCTTTAAGTAATTTATTGAAATTAGATCACTTAATACAATGAAAAGTTTTACCTTAAGTGCATCAGGCAATCTTGATTTTACATCTCTTACTACTTTCTTGACTTCAGCCTAATAAATTAAAATAATCATAATGAGTTTCAACACTTTAACAAAGCTATTTTTTATAATAATCCCAGATACAAAACAAGAAGATTCTAATTTTCAATAACAAAACAAAATATCTAACAATAAAATACTGATTTTTATATTAATTAAATAAAATTTTTTAAAAAAGTAATCAAACTCAGTAAGAAATTATTTGTAATAATTATAAAAATTTATTGAAAATAGATGTATTTTGATACTCTTATCAATGTCATTTCTAGAGGTACAAGATAATACTTGCTATAAAGTTAAGGCATCATACTATTATAAGTAAACAGTTTTTTAAGTTGGACTTAAATTAATTACACAAGATTTTTACAGCAATTTAGAATGTATAATAACATTCAGCTCATTTTTTTCATATTCATTCATTTTTTTCAACTATTTTTATAAGCCAAAATAATGAAATAAGCACTTGAAATTAGCAAACTCATTCAATTTAGGAATTTTGGTTTAATTTAACACAATTTTGCTTTTATACATTTCAAAAGCAGATTATCAAACAAAAACTTGCAACCTAAATTTTTAATCCAAACATTAAAAGTAATTTTGAATTATTTTAAAAAGAAATTTACTTTCTATCCCAGTAAGCTATAAAAACTAGCATTGACTATATTCTCTTAAAATGCAATATTTTTAAAACATATTTTTAATGATTAATTATAAATAACTGCAGTTTTAATCATCATTCAATTAAATTTACAGTTTCCATCACACTGAAAAATCTAAGAAAAAGAGTGGGAAATATTTCTAAAAACCAAGATTAAAACTTCACATCATTTCAATAAAAGAAACTGCTGAAAGACACAAATCTCAAATGAAAGCATAATACCAATTCCATTAATTTGGAATAGTTATTATACTTTCATTAAAAAGTTAAAGTAAACTGTTAATATTTTAACAAACAAATAATAGTTAAATTAAAAAGTTAACAGTAAATTGATATTATAATGATAATATATAACTTTTTGATATAAAACTTGAATTATATATTCTTTGAAAAAATAATAAATACAGACATAATTAAAATTAATTTTAAAAAATATAATGTTGAAAAATACAACAATTTACAAAACTATTTTCCATTTAATAAATAATTAAGAAAATGTGTTTAATTATTCTTAATTCTGTAGAAATCTGATTTTTTTTTTTTTTTTTTTTTTTTTTTTTTATCACTGCTGGTACTAGTTTGAAATGCAGTTTTCAATATTTCAAAAATTATTAAAATAATAACTAGTTTTCTTTGTAAGTTTCCAGTTTTTTTAATTGTTCTCTTTATCTGAAAAAATAAAAGCATGAAATTAATTTATATTCTTTATCATTATACATTTTTATGTACAATATCATTGATGTAATATTAGAGATGTTCATTTATTTTAGTTTTTAATCTTATTGATTAATATATTATTTTCTTCTTTATAGGAAACTGAATAGAAATTTTTTATATTTTTTTATCTCACAGAGAAATCTTAGAAGTTTTCAAGTAAACTGCACTCAGATGCTACTTTTCTAAAACTCCTGTAACTTTGTAAAATAAGATATACCAAAATAAAACAAGCATTGAAAAAATTAAATGTAATGAAATTCAGAGGAATAAATCCTATGGTGTAAGTATCATAGCATACAACCTGAAGAGTACAGGAGAAAAGTTATTGTGATTACTTTTTTCCAAATATATAACCTACAGTGAAGAAAACTTCTGAAATACATACTTTTAATGTTTGCTTTATTTATAGTAACTATAAATATTATTAAAGAAAATTCCAGATAAAATAGAAAGAATAAGTTTAAAATTATAAAACAAATCATCAAAAGTTGGTAAGCTAATTCCTTAATAAAATAACCCTGATGAACTAATATGTTAAAAATAATTTTTATTTCTGAAATTAAATCTCAATATTTAAAATTCTTGCTGATAATCCATTTTAGGAATAAATAAAATGATCTAAAAGGTTAATTCCTTTATTACAATTGTGAGAAGTGAATAAAAACATTTTTTTTTAATTTAACTAATCAATTTCTCTTAAGTCTTCCTAAAAAATTTGTCTTTATTGTTATAAGAACATTTTCCATTACTTTGATATCTGTAAAATAAATTATTCCACCGAATTTGAATAAAAAATCACAAAAAATAGCAATCAAATTGTCTTCATTTTTAATAAGTCTTCATAATTCACTGTTAATGTCTGTAAGCACAAAAGTGTTTTAGAAAGGTACTACAAAATTCTTTGCAGTGTGTAATTTCAAATATTTTGTAATAAGAATTGTAATGCTTTAATTGGAGGAACAAAGATTTATATTTCTTAAATATAAATAAATTATTCATGT
This sequence comes from Latrodectus elegans, assembly GCA_030067965.1. Classification (NCBI taxonomy): domain Eukaryota; kingdom Metazoa; phylum Arthropoda; class Arachnida; order Araneae; family Theridiidae; genus Latrodectus; species Latrodectus elegans. The sequence continues at coordinate 51,128,497 of CM057809.1, read as the reverse complement.
AATCCACTGATTCCACAGAATTTCAGTTATATATAGTAAGAATTTGCTACAATCAGAAAAATTTATTTTGCAACAAGATTTAGCAAATTGCTTCTTAGAAATAAAAGCCAATTGTGAAATTTAACCTATGTTAAACTTGATGATTTTGTGACTAGTTTGTTGCTCAACAGTCATTTTTTGGACACGAAGGCTAATTAAACTGGGACCTATGGTTTCAAGTGGATTCCAAAGCATAACTAGCATCCATGCCAAAAGAAGGACTCAAGACACAAACTGCTGAACTGAATGCAAGAGAACTAGCCATTCGACTGCCAGTTCGGCATTTTTGTGACTGGATAAGACATTTTATTATATTGAGCAATAATTTACGCAACTTACTCAAATTACCAAAATTAAATACATTAAATTTCTAATCAACTTAACTTGGTGCTATAATTTCAGTAAAATTACAATAGTATATTTTTAAATCACTATTAATAAATGGTAGATATGAAAAACAATGAAAGCTGTATATTTTATGCTGAAATGGAATAATCTAAAAACTTCCATATTTTATACTATACTATACCATAATATTGTTTTTACTTTGGTTAGACCAAATTTGGAAACTTTTATACCTTGGATAATCTAAAATATCATTAAATCAAATTTCAAAATGGATCTTTACTGAAAATTCTTATTAAGATACTTACAGAAACAGATTGGTATTAAATTTTGAAAGAAAATTCTATAAGCAAGACTTACAATTGCAAAACATGAATGTTTTATGTGATGTATTATCATTTGTTAATAAACAATTGGTTCATAAAGAAACTAAAATTTTTGATAATAATTTTTGGTAAAAATTTCTTTAAAAAAATAATAAATCAACAGTTTTTTTTAATTATTTTTTAAATGAAGCAAAAGTGAATATTTGCCTAAGCATAACTTTAAAGATAAAATATTTTAAAATTCCTTCAATAGAATTCAACTATTATTGCATAGTAAGTTAAGCATAAAAAATACTACTGTAAAGATTAAATAGGAAAACAAAAGAATAGCTGTATTCTGTATAGTTGCTGTCAGTCATTTTGGTTTTTTATTATTTTTTTGAGTTATCAGTCAAACAAAAAGCATAGTACTATAACAACTAGATTTTTAAGCATATGTAAAATATTAAGATCCTACAATATTTTTAGTATTGATAGAAGCAATTTCTTCAGTACAAAGTGAGCTTTCAATGCAATGGTAAATATTTTTTCAGACAACAAATAAGCAAATTATAAGTCAACAAATTTCAATGATATATGTATACAAATTTTATAGAACCTTAAAGTACAGATGCTTAAAATAAGAAGGAAAAATTAAATCTAGCTTTTCTCATCAAAACTATTTGCATTATATAGAGCACACATTTTTTTCACTTCAGGAAAAAATTTAGATATAAAGATCATTTTTAGAAATAGAATAATAAAATTTTAACATAAAAATTTCCTTTTTATCCCTAAATGTGTAAAAAAAAGAACATGTTTACTTTAAAAAACTGACAATGCTATTTTTTAATAAAATCAATATTTAATTTTCAAAGTAAGGAATAATTTTATTTTGTAATTCAATATAATGAAAAAATAACTATTCAGAAATAAGTCATCATATTTCAAAAATGTTTTCTTTTGAATAACTTTCAAGAAGTGTGTTTCTTAGTAATTCCAATTTTTATAAAGAATTAGAAAATTATTATTTCAACTATTGATTTTTGAATTAAAGAAAAGTAAGAAATAAGTCATTACAGTACTTAAAAACAGTATTAAAAATATACCTTAGAATTTAAATCCATTTTTAAATAATCATATTTTCCAGGAACATGAAGAAAGTTATTTACTTCACTCCAATTGTTACGAGTCTTATCATAAAATCTAAAAAAGAATAATGAAAAATAAATTAATGTTGAAAGCTGAAACATATATAAATACATACATTTATGTACGTGACAGATGACAATAAAAAAAGATGCAGGCTATAAATCAAATCATATTATACTTCAAGTTTTTACTTAAACATACAAATGTTTCAGTTGGTTTAAAATCTGATTCATAACTTGAAGAATAAACTGAAAAATAATTTAATAAAAATATTAAATGGTTAATATTTTTTAGAGAGGAGAATGATGAATAAAAAGATACCTATTGGTCTAAGAAACTTACTTTTATCACAAGATTTTTTTATACAATATCACTTTTTTAATAGAATGTGACAAGTTATCAATTATTTGAATCTACTTATGTATTTCATAATTAACTGTGATCTTCATTTACTTAACAGATTAAGAGCCTGTGACATATTTATCATGTCACAACAAACTGGTCAATTAGATGGAGACTTATCAAAACTTTCCTATTTAAAAGTAGCTTGCATCACGAGAGATATGTCAAAGTTTTTCTTTCTAAAAGTAGCCACGTGATTTTGCTCATACCAGGAACTATTTCCTTTCTCTTCACCCTAATAGGTGGATTGATTTATCAATCTTAATTACTCAAATCACATTACTTGAAGTCTTTTCATTGAAAAGTAAAATTAAGCCTGAGTTTCTAAGCTAAGTACCTAACATTATTTTAGCCAAGATTCACTTTTAAAAACCTTAGAATAATAAAAATTATTCTTTATTGTCTAAAGAGAATTTTATTTTAAAAAATCTAATTAAAAGTTTATTTAATTTTAATTAAAAATTATTTTTAATTTATAGTCCCTAAAATAATTAAATTAGACAATTTTATAATCACAGAAATTTAAACTTTCTATACTTTAAAAATTTAATTTGGTTAGTGTAGGCTTTCTTTCCTGTGTTTCTTTCTCTGTTTTTCTTCTTTTTCTAAATTATCTGTATTTTAGTTAATTTAATTCAGTTTTTATTGGTCATGATGATGTTTTCAAAATTACTTAAAACTGATATAATGTTTGGACTAAATGAATAAATTTTGCAAATGGTTATTTAATTTCCAATGAGATTTCTAATGATGACTGTTTTAGTAAAATATATACGTTTTCGATAATTAATGTATTAAATTTTAATAAATGAATTGTTAATTATTTTTATTTTGGAGTATTAAGAAAAAAAAATTTAAAGAATAAGTTTAATGCATGTTATATTTTATTTCAAATATAACATTTGAATTTCTTTCAATATGCACTTAAAATAATATAAATAAAATGTAAGGTAATAATGTAATATGATTGTCATCTGAGTTGCAGCTAACGATATTATACTAATGTGTAGACTACTTTTCTATTAAAGTCACTAAAGTCATATTATCTTAATATGCCCAAAATTAAAAAGATACTATTTTTTAAATGTGTAGCATGATTAGAAATTTTCTCAAATGAAAAGAATGAAATTATGATATTTTTGGCATCTTTGTCTGCAGTGAAAATCATCTTATTTTATAATAAATTTCCTTAATTTCAAGTAAACATTTAAATTTCCTTTCATATGACTTAATGATAATAATTTGGAAAATAAGTATTTCTCACAAGAAATTTATTACATTTTTTAAAATTAATTTGATTTATAATGAATTTAATTTATGAAGCTATTAAACACTAAATTGTATGTAACAAAATAAATGATTTTTTTTATTTAATATTTAATTGATAGATTGAAATTTTTAATGTAGAAAATAGTTGTAGTTCTTACACTTCAGAAGGTTTCTTTTGAAATGGTATAAAAAAGCCATCGCATAATTAGATACCTCTATATCTAATATCGAGATTTTTAAATCTAATAATTTTAAAAAGAGAAATTCTTGTTGCAAAATAATTATTATATTATTATTTGATAAAAAATTTAATCTACCTGGTTTACCTTTAAACATAAAAATGTAACATCTGATATAAAATTTGTTTTACTAATAATAATAATCTAAAAATAAGAATACAAAATTAATAATAATCTGTGTATTATATATTTCAAACTAATTTTTTTAAGAATTAAAATAAAAACAAAAAACATTCACTTAAGCAAAAGCATCTGAATAAAATGGTAAGTTAAAAAAAAAAAAGAACCCCAGAAACAATCATAATATTATGTCAATAGGCATATAGCATAAGAAATATTGTATTCAAGTAGTTAAATAATCAGTAAATTCTATCGAACCTGGGTTAAAATTTAATTAATTTAATACATACAGGAAAGCAGTCAGAATTAATTTTATCACACACATACAGATATAATACACAACTGAAAAATAAATCATTTTATATATGTGTGTGTGTAATAATACTGGGCTTTATATATTCAAACAATATATTCTTTAATTATTTTAATACAGAATGAAGATACTTCTTCAGTCACAAAATTAATTAAAGATCTCATAACATTAAACAAAGGGTGCAATAAAAATGACTTATGAAAATAGTTAAGTAAGTTTTCAAGTGTCATGTTGATTTACTTAAATTCAAAACATTCAGATAAATAAATTATGTTTTAGTTCATTTTTTTTAAATATTTAGAAATAATTAAAGCTCTTATTTTCATAAAATAAAAAGCTAACAGTATGGATTACTATACACAAATATGTTCAGGTAAAATATTTTAAATATTTGTATGAGTTAAAAAAGATATGAGAAAATGTATGCATTTAAAATCTTATTATAATAAAAATCTGTAAAATATTTATTTCATTCCAAAAAAAAAAGAAATTTTTTCTGTACACAATAATTAAATATACAAAAATGATGCAATATATCCAAATTTACAAACAGCTTGGTAAACAAACAAGTTTACTTATAATCAGAATTGCATAAAATGCATATATATGTATGTATATATATATATGTATATATATATGTGTGTATATATATATATATATATTATATATATATATATATATATATATATATATATATATATAAGTAACACTAAATTCTATCAATTTATTGATACGACAATTTTCAGGTTGTACGAAATTTTCCTAATGAAACACCTTATGATATTTTATAAGTTTCAAGGGAAGTGGATATGAAAAGAAAAGGCAGTATAGCTGCTATTCAGAATAAATTTTTTAGATACTCAGTCAATTAGAAAACTATTATTGTTAACTTTATTCTCTAGTTTTATTTATTCAGATACTTTTTTGCCTATTTTTTTCATCAGTTTATAGAGAGTTAAACTAGTTGATATAAAAGAATTCTCGAAACTTTTTTAAAATTTCTTTGGATTTTATACAAAAAGTTTAAAGGAATTATTAGGGAATTTAGAGCACTTTCAAAGAGAGAGATTTTAGACATTTAAATACAACAAATAAATCTTAAATATAAAGATTAATTTTAAGAGAATAACATTCACCATTACAAAATATATAATTGAAATATAATTCTTAATATTTTATGAAAAAAAAAAAGATGTGTTAATTTTTCAAAATAACTTGAGGTGAAAATTAAAGACCCAATATTAAGAGAAAAATAAGAAAATAAATATAATGGATGAGTAATATAATAAGTTGAGTCGAGAATACGAAATTTAATTTTGATTAATAGTGGCATTTTCAAATGTATACAGAAATATCTAGTAACTTATATTTGACTTTAATTTTTAAAATGACATAAAATTTATAGTATTATGAGAAATATATTTTCAATGATTTTTTAGTAAACTTCTTGCTTATTTTTTCCCATCAAACAGCTTATACACAGTTAAACTGTTCAATATAAAAAAATAGTTACCTCAACTTTCTAGAAATTTCTTTTAATTTTATAAAAAAATCAAAGAAGTTTTTTAAATTGTAAATGAATGCATAACATTTTTAAGGATTTTGGACATATAAATTCAACAAATTAAACTTTAAATTTAAAATAAATTAATTGTAAGACAATAACATTCATTATTAAATAAATATATATTTGAAATATAACTCCTTTCTTATTCATTTATATTCAATTTATATTCATCTTCTTCATTTATATTCTTTCAAGTTATATAATTGGTTAGCAATTATTATGTTAATAATAAAGATAACTCAAATATTATTTAGAAAAAGTAGAATTTTTTATATAGCATTCATTATCTTCATTCATCATTTTCAATATTTAGCACTCCTCTTAAATGGTTGGTTGGTTGGTTTTTATGGCGCAAGGTCCAGATAAGGACAAGCTGCGCCAGCACTCCTCTTAAAAGTCAGAAATTTTAATCAATACCACAAATAAGTAATTAACAATGGAAACTGATAAGAAAAATCTTCAAATATAATTAAATTCCAAATGTATCATTAAATTAAAAAGGAGAAAAAAGCATTCATGGAGATACTTTTAATTAAAGATAATAACAATACCAGAATTCCACACAAGAAAAGTCTTAGTAACTTTAAATACACTACTGGCCATTAAAATTGCTAAACCAAGAAGGCGACATGCTACAGACGTGAAATTTATACGAAAGGAAGAACGTGCTGTGATATGCAAATGATTAGCTTTTCAGCGCATTCAGACAAAGCAGGCGCCGGTAGCGACACCTACATTGTGTTTAAATGAGTAAATTGTTCAGTCGGTTCTTCATACACAAATTGCACTTGAACGCTGTTGCCTGGTGCAAAGTTGTTGTGATGCCTCGTGTAACATGGAGAAATGCGTACCAGCACATTTCTGACTTTGATAAAGGTCGAATTGTAGCGTAGCAGGATTGCGGTTTATCTTATCACAGTATTGCTGCTCGCGTCGGTCGAGATCCAATGACTGTTAGCAGAATATGGAATTGATGGGTTCAGGACGGTAATACGGAACGATATCAACGACCACCTATCACTAGCAGCCGAGAAGACAGGCATATTATCAGCATGGCCCTAATGGATCGTGCAATCACGTCACGAGTCGTGAGACAAGAAACAGGGTCGTTTGGAAGACAACAAGTGTCTACACGAACAGTTCGACGATGTTTGCAGCAGCATGGACTCTCAGCTCGGAGACCATGGCTGCGGATTCCCTTGACACTGCATTATAGACAAGAGCGCCTTCCATGGTGTGATCAACGACGAACCTGGGCGCACGAATGGCAAGACGTCATCTTTTCAGATGAATCCAGGTTCTGTGTACAGCATCATGATGGTCGCATCCGTATTTGGCAGCATCGTGGTGAATGCACACTGGCAGCGTGCATTCGTCATCATCATACTGGCCCATCACCTGGCGTGATGGTATAGGGTGCCATTGGATACACATCTTGGTCACCTCTTGTTCGCATTGATGATGCTTTGAACAGTGTACGTTACATTTCTGGTGTGTTACGACCCGTGGCTCTACCCTTTATTCGAGCCCTGCGAAAACCTACGTTTCAGCAGGATAATGCCAGACCGCATGTTGCCGGTATTGTACGGACCTTCCTTGATACGGAACATGTTCGGCTGTTCCCCTGGCAAGCACGTTCTCCAGATCTTTCACCAACAGAAAACGTCTGGTCAATGGTTGCCGAGCGACTGGCTCGTCACCAAAGGCCAGTCACTACAGTTGATCAACTGTGGCATCGTGATGAAGCTGCATGGGCATCTGTACCTGTACATGTAATCCAATCTGTGTTTGACTCAATGCCCAGGTATATAACTGCTGTTATTACTGCCAGAGGTGGTTGTTCTGGGTACTGATTTCTCAGGATCTATCCAGCCAAATTTTTTGAAAATTTAATCACTTGTTATTTCTAGTATAATATATTTGTCCATTAAATTTTCATTTTGTTATCTGTATTTCTTCCTGGTGTAGCAATTTTAATAGCCAGTAGTGTAATTCCTAAAGGCATAAAAATATTAATAAATAATTTTATATTAATCATTAAAACTTATAAAGATTCTAAATTTAGTGATTCTTTTATTTGTAAAAAACTACAGATGAATTATAATATCAATTGCTTTACTTACTTCCCTTCAAATTCAGCCTTAGCCTCCGATAAACTGGTACCATATTTATTAAGATTTGTTTGGCCTCTGTGTCCAACACGGCCCCATCTGCGCCATACACAATATTGCTTTTTGTTAGCATGCTCTAGAAGTTGAATAATATAAAACTTGTTGTTGTTATTCTGAAGACTAGTAAGATTCAAAGTTGCAGAAAATATTGTTTTGTCTTCAATATAGATATGGAAGTTTGCTTTCTCAGTGCATTCATCATCAACAGGAATATTTTTATGAATATGAGATAATGATTGTTCACTTCCTGAAGATGATTTTAAGTAATTTTCCATATTTGAATTGGCAGATAAAGATAGAACTGAATCGTTTTCAATATCTACATTTGGCAAAACATCTTTACGTTTCTTCTTGCGAGCACCAATGTTTGAAGAATCTAAGAAAGTTTCACAATATCTCTTAAACCTGGAATATAAATGATTCAATAATTTAAAAGAATGTATAAAAGAGTATTTAAAAATGCAACAATAAAGAAATAATAGCCCAACTGCAATATAATTTATTTATTCAGAGAAGATTTTATTAGAACATTACACCCTTGTAGACTAAAACATGAATTGCATAATATACATTACATTTTAAAATAACTATAATTTAATTATATTTGTTAACATGCTAACTTTCAAAAAGAAATTATGTTAACATGCAAATTTTTATCAATTTTTTCCTGTTATTTGCAATTATGTGCACAAACTTAAACAAAATATTTACATTATTTTTTAAGATGTTAAATATGATTAATAGTTTACAAAATATATTGGTTGCATTTTGAGGAAATAAGTGTAAAAAAGTAAAATTATTTTAGCATATCAATACAGGACACTACAAGTACTAGTCACTGGCTTCTGGAGCTCACATATTAGTGGTACAGAGTATACAAAATTATTTTATTTGCAAAGATAGTACAAATTGTATCTGTCAAAAAAATGTTAGCTGAAAAAATATCCAGTTTGATTTAAAAAAAAACAATGATTGGCTTTAAAAGAACAGTGTTAGTATTATAGTTTTGAAACTGTCATAGATATAAAAACATATTTGTTATCCAAATATTTGCTATTCTATATTATTATCTTTATCCTATATTATATAAATTATATATAAATATATATTTTTATCCTATACAACATACTTTTCATTCTACTTCTATGCATGTTTTTACTAGTGATTGAATTTCTTTGATTAAATGCATGCAAAATAATTGGATCAATAAAAAAATAGTTACAATATGTAATATATAGGGAGTATATGGAACACTCAAAAAATGCAATATTTTTTGCAAAATGAGACCAATTTTGCAAGTTTTATAGGTTGTTTTTTGATAAAAATTTGCAAAATTAGAGCATTTTTAAATTTTTGAAATTAAAAAAAAGAGTGTTTTTCATTAAAAATTGATGATTTTTTTATTATAAAATTCAGTATTTTTATTCTTTTTTGAAGTGTTTTATGATAAAAAAAATTGATAAAAGTAAAGTTTTTCATATCTAAAATTTAAACGAAATGTATGTTTTTTAATAAGAAATGTGATATTTTTGTAAGTTTCTTGAAAAAAGAAGATAAAAGCCACTGCATGTGTTTTTTAAGAATATAAAAATTACTTTTTTAAACAATTACCTAGATACCATAGCTTTATTCATCTATAAACTTTGTTAAAATTTTCATCTGAAAGTTGTATTTTCATCATTACAGTGCAATCATTAACTTTTTGTAAATTTCTTATAATAAATTCAGGAGATAAATTCTGTTGGTATGTATAAATATTATTCCAATCTACTTGATCTTCTAATTTTTCTATTGCTTCTTCTGACATTTTATATTGATATCTGGATACAAATGGCATATTTAATTTGTTGACATTTTCAATTATAAAAGAATAACTGAGAGATTGAAACTTTGATATATGAGACCAATTTAACTTAACACTGTATTCTTTTATGAATTTATCAGATAATGTTTGATATCTTGAAATTGCATCCCAATGAGCCAAATCTTCATTCTTAATTAAAAGTGCCTCAGGAAGAGGTTGATATACACTAATATATTCCCAATCAACCTTATCTTTAAATACCATTATGAAAGGTTCAAATAATTTTTGATACTTTGAAATTAATTTCCAATCTACAGTATCTTGAAAATTTCTAATTAAATCCTCAGTAAGAGGGTTTTTAGCTACTTCTATCGAATCAATTTGCGCCATTTATTTAGATTAAAAAAGTCAATTCTTTTTTACATATATAAAGCTTTATATAGTTTTGATATCTAAAGACTTTATAAATAGATTTCAAAGAAAATATATTTTTTCTATATATAATAAAAGTATTTGATTGTCCAATTTATTTGATTGTCCATCACTACCAATTGATAATTTAACACGATCATTTCTTTTACCATATGCAAAACATGTAACAGATTCGGTATCAGTTGTTAAAGTTCTAGTAAATATGAACTTTTCTCCGATTTGTAATTGTACTAAAGGATTATGTGTACGATTTTCAGATTTCAAAAAAATTTAATTTTTATATGCATATTAGTTACTAGTTTTAAATCAGGTTCTAGTAATTTAGAACTCATTAAATTGAATTATACAGATCTAAAACCTCCTATATGATATGCTGCATATTTCCCTTTAATAGTAGCATAGAAATTTTGAGAATTGACCTATTCTTTTGTTGCGGCATCTTTATTTATAACAGGATTTGCAACGATTGAAAGTCTTACATTTCCAAAATTACACACACCATTTTTAATTAAAGAAGGTACATATAATCCATCATTATCTCTTATTAATACATTATCACTCTTTTTATTATTGATGAGTGTTTTTCTGTCTACATAATATTTATTACACACATCGTATTTATCAGTAGAAGTTGGAATATTAATTATTTTTTTGTTATTAGCATCAAAAGCATTTTCTTTCAAAACTAAAGCATTGTTTTCAAAGTAACGTTTATTAATAGCAATTTTGTTATTTACAGGATCTTTTATATTGCTAATTATTTTATCTTTAGCATCAAAACTACCTTGAGCTGAATGTATTAAACTTTTCTGTTCTAAATCTTTTACAATTTTATTCACATAATTCATATTAGCTGTATCATGTAAATATTTTGGATCTGATACATTTGAAATTCTTTTATGTTTTGCATTATAGTTATCATTTTGTGAATGAATAAGAGAAGCATCTGATAAATTTCTAACATCATTTTTAAAATGTTCATGAATTCTATCCAAATAAGATTTTGTTGCTGAATCATTCAATAATTTTGGTTCATTTACATTTCTTAAATTATTTTTTTCTATATCGTAATTTCCATCATTTGTTAATTTATATCCTACACCTGGAGGACTTGGAGGTCCTTCTATTATTTCATCATCAAACAAATGATAATAAGCTGTCATTTATTAATGTAAAAAACTCATTATGCTTTCAATGTTTTAATCATAGTTATTTCTTCAGATTTCATATTCATAGAGCATTTGTTTCTTTCTTTCAAAAAGAAGTAGAAAAAGTAATTTTTGGTAGTATTATTTTTTAACCTCCAATTGAATTCGATCATTAAACTATTCAGGTTTGTATAATTTTCATGGTTTTCTAGATTAAAACAAATTATAGGATATTTACTAAAATTTGAATAATCTATCATGCAACCTGTTTCTGCATTTATATTGTTCATTCCTGCTTCTAAAAGAGCTGTATATATTCGATTATAATGTTTTTTATTAAAATCCATAAAATAACTTACTGTTGGAACTTTTATGTTATTAATCATTAACCAGCATTCTGTCATATCCAAGTTATCAAACATCATGTTTTGGTTCATATTTTCATTTTTTTCATCAAATTGAGAAATGACATATAAACTTAAAACTTCATCAGATGTTGCAGGAATATTATAAGATCCACTAGCATTTTTATAAAATAAATTCGATTTAATAATAGTATAATGATCCCAATTTATTTCTATTGGAGCATCAGATAGTTTTAGTTGATTGAATTTTACAGCAGCTGAATTTTTAAATCTAACATATGGTAACCAGAGAGATAGGTCTTCAACAACTGCTTTGAAATCAGGATTTTGCATATCTGTATATAACATATTTTTACTATCATTTCTTTGAATTTCTATTTTAATTTGAAATCCTGTAAGTACTTTTCTATATTCTCTGAAAAAATCAAATATATATTTTAATGGTATCCATATTCTTACAGTTTGACTACCTTTAGTGAATTTCCATCTTTTTGCAAATCCATCATTGTATTTTTCATTCATTTTGAAGTTATTATAAAAATCAGTAATTTTAGTTGCATCAACCAAAGTTCCATTATATTTGAAATTATCTCTGTCAGCATATTCAGAAGTATCCATATAGAAAAACATGTTAGTAGCTTCTGATGTTGAATAATCAGGTGTATAATTTATCAATCCTAAAACTTGATTCATGATTGCTTTATAATTAATAGTAGATTCAATTTCAGTATTTCCTATTGTTAATCTGCTCAAATTAATTAAACCACCACCATTTACAAAAGTAATATTTTCATTATTTATATTGCTTCCATCACCTTTTACAACTTTAATTTCTTGTTGCAGATAACCTTCAGAATATAATATATTAGCATTTGTATCATTTATAAAGAAATTATATGTAGCATTTTCATATGGATTGTTTTTATCTATATTCTCATGTTTTATTTCTCTAAGCTTTCAATTTCATTATAATAACTGGTATCACTCAAATCATAAATTTTGTCCATTTATTTAGGATAAAAATTTTTCAATCCTGCACCATGTTTTTTCTTTTTTGATAAAATCTCATTTAATTTTTCTATTATGAAATCTTTAAATTTTTCTCCTATAATAGGTTTAGCTTTTTCTATTAAATCAGAAAAGAAACCTCTTCCTTCTATTTTCTTACTCTTTCTGTACAATCTGTGTTTATTCATTTATTTAGATATAAATCTATACTGTACTTCTTGTCTATTTAAATCAATTAGTTCACCTTGATTATTTGTAATTTTCATTCTAATTCTATGTATGGAATCAGATTTAACTGGAAAAAATATAGGTTTTTCAAATTCTTTAGAATATAAACTTCCAGGAGGATTTGTAGTTGTAAATGAGGAAATCACATCAGATTGAAAGTGATTTATATAAGCACCATTTACTATATCACAATGAATATATTTATCATTTCCATTAGCAATACCTGCTATATATTTACCTTCTTGTTCTGCATCTTCATATATTTTTGCTTCAAATCCTAAAATTTTGTTTAATTCACATTTAGATAAATCAGTTTTATAATGATCTTTCAATTTAATTGCAAATCTTTGTCTTTCTTCTATAATTCCAAATAATATTGGAGGATCATTTCCAAAGTATTTAACCATGTAACGATTCAAACCTTTTATACTGTAATGACCATTTGGAATAGTGAAATCTATCCATTTCTTACCATCAAAATATGAAAATTTATTATTTTTGTCAGTAATATTATTCCAAGAAATGTACATAGAAAATGACTGAAGAGCTATTTCCTTAAAATTAAAAGGGTTGGAATATTCAATTGTAAAATCTTCTGATTTACTAGCATTCTTAGAATCTAAAATGAGTTACTTCATTTATTTATAAGTAACAATTTTCTCATTGGAAATACTAGGTTCTTGAGTAAATGAATATAATATATCAATAGGGGATTTATCTTTATTTCTTTCAATTATATATTTCATACAATATAAACCACATTTTACAGAGGTAGGGTGTTGTAAAAAACTAGAATTATAACGAATTTCTTTTCCTCAATATTTTAAATTGACTATATTTTTAGGAAGAAAATCATTTTTCATTTTTATTTTTTCAAATTCATATTCTCCAAAGGGATCAAAATATTCTACAAAATCATATATTGGATCATTATAATAGCAAACCCACTGAGTTCCACTACCTGTAGATACATCTAAATTAATAATTCCATTTTCAAATTTTCTTATATTTTTAGGTAGCATATCTATAGTAAATGTACTTCTAAATCCTTTTTCATTTTTCATATTTTCTTCTATTATTTTGTTGGATATTCCGAGGGAAGATAAACCCCCTTTCCACAACGTTTTTTTTAATCCCAGATCCTGAAATTTTATCTAATATTTTTAGTACCCCATCCTGCTGCACCACTAGCAGCTCCAAGACCTAAAGATGTTAGAATAGGAATCAGGAATGGTAAAAATCCTGCAGTATTTTGTAACTGAGTTTTACTAATTGTAATTCTTTTACCTTTTGCAATTTGAATGATTTGTGTATTGGTAAAATGCAAATCATAATTAGGAGTTTTACTTTTACCTATTTGCAAGGAAACTTCTTTTTTATATCCAGATTTTAATTTTGAAATTTAAAATATATATATATATATCACTCAGATAAACTTTTTTTTGTTACATACATTTATTTAAAGAAAAAATTTTTTATAAAATTCTTTTACATAATCATTTGTTAATGTTCCTTCTTTTAAAAGTTTATCTAGAATAATAATTATTTGATTGTATAATATTTTAGACTTAGAACCTTTGCATATTTTATTTGTTAATTCTTCTAATTTGTTTATACCACTGCCTATATATTCATTTCCTGCTTCAGAGAGCAAGAGTATTCAATGCTTTTATATACATTTTTAAACCATTCATGTTAGAATCAGCTTCATTTATTTTATCTTGTATATTTCGTTTTTTTTTTTTTTTTTTTTTTTTTTTTTTTTTCCTCACTAGTTTCATAATATCTGTTTTTAGTTAAATTTCCTTTAAGTCTTTTATAATCATCTCGTTTAGATTTAGCTATACTAATTATTTAATCTAACTCTTCATCTGTTTTATTTAATAGCTCAGAAGGCAATTCTAATCCTTCATTTTTAAGTAAATCAAAATATAAATCTTTATTAAAATTTAATCTTATTATTCTTTTAGCTTTATCCATTAAATTTCCAGCATCTGAAGAATAGTCTAATTCCAAATGCTTAGATGATTCATGTTGAGGTGAAAAAGACATTATCTGTTAAACTTTTATAGCATATTGAATACTTTCAAGATTTTGTTTACTTGAAATTTCCTGGTCTTGTAATTTTTTAATTACTGGTTTATGAAATTCTCTTAGTGATTTTTCAATACCTAAATCGGATTCAAGTTTAACTTCATTATTTTTTCTTTTTTCAGATTGTAATTTTATTAATTCTAACTCATTTCTGATCTGTTATTTTAATTTTTTATTTCTTTCACATTCAATAATATCCATTTATTTATCAGTAAATAATTTTCTACTCCAAGTAGATTATTTTTTACTCTGAGTAGATATTTTAAAAATAAATAAATGATAAAAATAAAAGATTATAAAGAACCTGAAGAATTTACAGATGAAAATCAAAATCCTTCATTACCAAAACATCCTTTAAGACTTTTAATTGTAGGCAGTTCAGGATCAGGAAAAACTAATTTGCTTGTTAATTTGATATATGATTATTTGAAATTTGATGGTTTGTTTGTATGTGCTAAGGATATTTATGAACCAAAATATATTACGCTGCAAGAAAATTTTACAATGGTTGATGACATAGAAAGAGAAGATATTGTAAATTGTAAAAACATAAAGAGAAAAGAATTATTGTTGGAATTGTTTAATAAATATAAAAAAGAACAAGTATTATTTTCTTCTGATTCCAAAGAATTCATAAAAGTAGATGATTTAGATCCATGTATGAAAAATATAGTAATTTTTGATGATTGTATAACTGAAAAAGATCAAAGCGATATAGATGAATTGTTTATCAGAGGAAGAAAGAAAAATGCATCTATCATTTATCTGAGTCAATCATATTATTCAACTCCTATTAATATAAGAAAGAATTGTAATTATTTTATTTTCTTTAGTTTACAACCAAGAGAAATCCAACGGATAATTAGAGAAATTGATGGAAATCTTACCAATGAAGAATTTAAGAAATTATACAGGAAAGCAATTCAAAAACGTTTTGATTTCTTTATGTTGGATTTAGTAAATATAAACATGAGATATCGAAGAAATTTTGAGCCTTTATAAATGGAAGAATATTTTGAATTTTATCTATCAAAAGTCTTATTAATTGATGAATAAATTGAGTGTTTCATTATCAGTTAGTAAGTTTTTATTCAGCGCATCTGGTTTATCTGGTTTCGTTTTTCTTCCCTTATCAGCATTGAGTGTAACAGCAGGCGTCATTGAAATAATTGATAAGTCTTTAAATATCTCTGCTAAAAAGAGTGAATACAAACAAGCTTATAAATTTTATAAGCAGTTATTAAATTTATTGAAATCAAATAGTTTGACTGAACAAGAAGTGTATATGAGAAAAGATGAATATATTCAAAATTTACAATATTTCCCTATAGAAAAATATACAAAGAAAACTCAATTAAATGGTTATAAGTATGTTGATAAATAATTTTATATCTAAATAAATGTGTAATAAAAAGAATTGCAAATGTAAAAATGGAAAAGGTATTATTAATAAATCTATTAATTTACCATTTGAAATGCATCTACCTGGACATTCATTTACGGGACCTGGAACTCAATTACTAAATGGAAAAACAAGATTAAATCCAGATTTATCATACAAAGAACAGAGCAAACCAATTAACAGAGTTGATGAAACTGCATATAGACATGATATTTGTTATTTAAAAAATAAAAATACTAAAACAAGAAATGAAATATGTGATACAAATATGTTAAAAGAATTAGATGAAATTCCAAATCCTAACAATCCGTCAAAGATTAGAAAGAGGAATTGTTAAACCAATCATTAAAGCAAAAAAGACATTTGGAATGGGTTCACTCATTTACTGCTTAAAATTTTAAACTCATACAGATAGTAAAGACGTTATAACTACTACATCCAAAAATGGAAAACCTATGATGAAAGGAATTTGTGTCAATTGTAATTCAAAGAAAAGTGTTTTTTTTTAAAAAAAAACAAATGTTGAAACAAATAATCAACAGTTTTGAGAGGAAAAAAGAAGGTCATAAGTGTGGTGAAAAATGATGTAAAAATTGTTGGAAATGGGTTTTGAATAATCACAAATGCTATATGAAACATCGAGATTCTAAAGGTGGAAAATGTAAAAACGATTGCCCAAAAAATATATTACTTAAAAAAGAATGGTGTGAGTTTTGTCAAAATAATTATACTGAAAAATATTTATTCTTTGATGTTGAAACTAATCAAGAAACTGGAAATCATAAAGTGAATCTTGCCATATGTCAGAATTATAACGGAGACACATTTACATTTGATAATGATGAAGAATTTTGTAAGTGGTTATTTCACAAAAATCACTTTGGATATGCTGTTTTAGCTCACTATGGTAAAGGATTTGATTTCCAATTTTTAGCTAAATATTGCTTCAAAAATCACATTAAAGTATTTACGATATATCAAGGAAACAAACTGAATTACATGCAAGCATCTGAATACAATATTAAATTCATCGATAGTATTACTTTTACAATGATACCGTTAAGAGATTTTCCTAAAACATTTGAATTAGAAGAACTCAAAAAAGGATTTTTCCTCATTATTTTAATACAAAAGAAAATCAGAATTATATTGGTAAATATCCAGATAAGGAATGCTTTGGTTACAATTCTATGAAATCCAAAGAAAGAAATGAATTCTTAAAATGGTAATGAAACAGTTAAAAATGATACATTTGATTTTAAAAAAGAATTCATCAGCTATTATAAATCAGACGTAGATATTTCAAGAAGGGTTTGTAAAGAATTACGAGAAGAATTTTTAGAAATTGCAAATATTAATCCATTTTAATACGTTACATTAGCAGGTGTTTGTATGGCCATATTTAAAAACAAGTTTTTAAAAGAAAAAACGATTGTCATTGATAATGATACATTTCAAAACGATAAATATTCTAAGAAATCTATTGCATGGTTAGATTTCATTTCTAAGAATAAAAATATAAATATACAACATGCTTTAAATGGTAGAGAAAAAAAATTGAAATTAGGAAATAAGTATTATAAAGTTGATAGATTTTGGAAAAATACTGTATACCAGTTTCAAGGTTGTCACTGGTATGGATGTCCTAGGTGTTATAGAGAATCAACTATTAATCCACAAAATCAAATATGCATGAAAGATTTATATGATCGTACAAAAAGATAAATAAAAAATAATAAAAAATGGATATGAATTAATTGAGATGTGGGAATGTGATTTTGATAATAATAAAGAAATGAGATATATGAAAAAAGAATGGTCTAGAGATTTTGTAGAACCTTTAAACCCTAGAGATGCTTTCAGTGGCGGTACAGTTGAACCAACCAAATTGATATATGAATTCAAGGACAGTGAAAAAGGCAGGTATATTGAGGTTTGTTCATTATATCCAACTGTTAACTATTTTGATTATTATCCCATTGGTAATCCAGACAAGATATTTAATCCTGAAAAATATGATAAGAACTGGTTTGGATTAATTAAATGTAAGGTGCTTCCACCTAGAAAATTATATAATCCTGTATTATATTTTAAAGGTGAAAAACTATTATTTTCCTTATGTAAATCATGGTCTAAAATTGTTAAATGTAAACACTTTAAAGATCTAATAAAAAAGAAAAAATGTAAAGAATGTTATGAAATTAGAAACAAAAAATGTACACGTACACATACTGATGATGAAAGATGTTTGTTAGGTACATGGACTACAACTGAAATGGAATTAGCAATTACTAAAGGATATAAAATTCTTAAAATATACGAGGTTTGGAATTTTAAAAGGAAATCAAATCAGTTATTTAAAGAGTATGTTAAAATGTTCTTAAAGATTAAATTGGAAACAGATGATAAATTGAAAGGCACTAAAGATTTTAAAACTAAACAAGAATATAAAAAATATAAGAAAGAATATAAAAAAACTGGTAAAAGATAAATTGGATATAAAATTAGGAAAATCAAGAAAAAATCCTGGTATGAGATTTATATCAAAAATATGTTTGAATTCTTTATGGGGTAAGTTTGGTCAGTGAAATAACCTACCTCAAAAAGAATATGTTATGGAATTGGATGATTTCTATAGAATTATATTAGATGATAACATTAAGGAATTAAACATGAATTTTTTAAATGATGAGTGTGTGGAAATGAGTTATAAAATGAAAGATCAATACGTTAAAAACAATTTTAATACAAACATTTATGTGGTTATAATTTACTACGAGTTCTGCAAGAATTAGATTGTATGAAATGCTTGATAAATTAGGAGATAAAGTGATTTATTATGATACGGATAGTGTGGTATATATCGATGATGAACCAATAAAATCGAAACTGGTTGCACGCTAGGTGATTGGACAGATGAATTAGGAGAAAACAAATATATAAAAATGTGGATATCTGGAGCACCAAAAGATTATGGATATATTCTAAAGGATGGGAGTGTAAAAGGTAAATTTAAAGGATTTAAAATGTCTTATGAAAACGAAACTGTTCTGAATTTTGAAGAAAGAATGAAAGTTACTATGGGAGAAACTGATTACTTAGAAATATCCAATAACCAATTTAAAATTGAGAAAGATTATTACAGGGAATAAAATAAATGAAAGATATATGTTTGGTTATGATAAATGAAGAATTTTAGATAACTATGATACAGTACCTTTTGGATATTGATCGTATATATTTAAAAATTTATATCTTTAATATTTTATATCTTTAATACTTTTTATTCTTAACTTTTTGTATCTTTCCTATTTTATATCTTTTTAAAAATATTTATAAAAACACATTTAAAATAAAATGACTGATATATCATTGATATTCAATATTCAAGAATAAAATTATCACAGATCCTTCCAGATAAAAAAATTATCAGAGAAATTAGTTGGAAACATTTAATTGCTGAAACAATTCAAATATTTAAACCCATTTGTGAATAAACAGAACAAGAAATGAAAATTTTTCGTAAATGCACTCATGAAATTCACGGTGTAAGATTTAAAAGATATTCAGATGATAAAAGTTTATGGATTAGTAATGAAAATGTTAAAAATTATATTCAATATTTATATGATGAATATAGTGGTAGATTTGCTTATAAAGGAGGAATAATTGAAAAAGAAATATTTGAAGAATTAAATATACCAGCTGTTGATATCGAAGTACCTAAATCTCCTAGAATATTAGGTCCTATGTGCACTCTATATAAATGTTGTCAGTATAAGAAATCCATTCAAAAAAATAGTTTGTGATAAATGGAAGAAATAAAATACTTAGATATTAGTGAAGAAATAATAGAGAATTCAAAACTAATTAACGAGCTAATTTAAATGAATAAAATATATTACAGATATGGAATTGATGATTTAATAATGAAATATCCTGATCAAATAAGAGAATTAATTTTAAAATTTGAAAATAAGGATATAAGAGAAAAAGCACTTGATTTAGTAGATGAAACATCTTATTACGTTATAAATAAATATCTTCAGAAAATATTTTTGAAAACGTAAAATTATTTAATAAAATGAAATATCATAAATGGAAGAATTCAACAATATCAAAAAGAATTTATATCCTGAAACTTTTAAATTGAGAGATTTAGAAGTTGGAAAATACAATTTGATATCTTTGAAAAAAATCACAACAAAATTTGGATCTTCATTAATTGCAAAACTAGAAGTAAACGATTATGACAAAGAATTTTACTTAAGTTCTTGCTATGCTGATTTATCTGAAAGAGCAATTAAAAAAATAAATAAAAATACTTATCTATTCAATTACAAAGGTAAGATAAATGACAAATATGATTATGAGTTGGAAGAAGTTTAAATCTTTATCTTTCTTAAAAAAACACATGCAATGGCTTTTATCTTCATTTTTTAAAAAACTTACAAAAGTATCATATTTCTTATTAAAAAACATACATTTCATTTAAATTTTAGATATAAAAAACTTTACTTTTATCAATTTTTTTATCATAAAACACTTAAAAAAAGATAAAAATACTGAATTTTACAGTAAAAAATCATCAATTTTTAATGAAAAACACTTTTTTTTAATTTTAAAAATTTAAAAATGCTCTAATTTTGCAAATTTTTATCAAAAAACAGCTATAAAACTTGCAAAATAGGTCTCATTTTGCAAAAAATATTGCATTTTTTTAGTGTTCCATATACCCCCCTCCCTATTTACTACTAACAATACTTTCACTTTTTCTCATAAAATGAAGACTTTCAGGTTGCTTACTTGAAATCTATCAATAAAATTTACAAAACAGATTTGAATAATCTATTGAAATTCTAGTATGAATTGAAATATAGACACCAAAAAACATCAGACCACAAATATTACATGATAGACAGTAAACTTAACTTTAAAAATCTAAAATAATACTGATGGAAAAATGCACAAAAATTTTTTTTCTAAGCTTCATTCTGAAGAAAATATATTGGACTGACTGAATAGTGAAGTACAAGAACCTCAAAAAATCAAATTTGTCAAAATTTATTATATTAAAAATATTCTGAGCAACATATGTAAAATAATTGTGTTTAACAGAGCTTTGTTGAACAGGATTATTAGACAATACTAAAAGTTAAATTATATTTTTAAGCTTCATTTATAATTGCAGAAAATTCCCTTTTAAATATAAATATTAACATAATTTTGAAAACATCTTAATTATTGTAATAAAAAATATGTATTATTTTTCCAGCAGTAATTACAATTTCATAAAATCATAATTATATATTAACAAATGCTCTGATTATTTTAGAAACTTAATGTTACTTTTTCAAAAGTAGTGTTAGATTTCATATCAAAAAGAATAAAAGTATTTCTGCATTAAAAAAAGTAATTTTTTTCAACAGAAAAGAAAATTTTTAAAAAATGTTTTCTTTCATTAAAAATGTAAAGAACTTATTTCTTATCACTTAGTAAAAAATAAATTAATATTACTACATAATTTCTAGATGAGAAAAATGTCTACTACAAAAATTCATCAACAAGAAAAAATCTCTCTCATTACAAATATTTTTAATTTTATCAAATCATAAGGAATAGTTTAATTCATTTGTCACTCCATAGATCACTTTTTGTACATAATAATTATTATATAAAAAATAAAATAGGAAAAAAGACCTTTTCATCATTCTATGTGATTGTTATTTGTAGTCTCATAATGATTTTTTAATTCTAATTTGAAGGAAATTCTAATATGCAAAATACTTTTGGAAATTCTTTTGATAACTAATTTTATTAACAGAATTTAGCTTTAGTTTTGTTCAATAAGTTAACATTGTTTTATTTACATTAATATAGTGAAGAAAGTATTTTTTTATAGAACTTCATTTTTATTAATTGAGCAAACCCACAAACCTTAACAATGCATCTCATACAACACCAGAAGACAGGGAATAACAACCAAGAAATAAAACTAAATCAATAATGTGAATGACAGTGATTTTCTCATAATTAATTTAGCTTGGTTTTTAAATAATCAAGCAGTGGCACACACCTTAAAAAATTCTCTATAGTGCAACTGGACAAGTACCATCAACTAAGCAATAAAGTTAAATCAATAGCATTGCACTAGCATACTTCCCAGTACTAAGCTCAGAATTGGACTCTACCATCCAGAAGGTAGAAAATGAGAAGTTTTTCAAATTTAGAAGCAAAAACCCCCAATACTTGACCTGGCACATCCAGAAGTATCATTTCACTTGAGCTATTTGGCATGCCCCAGATGCCTTTAGTGAACACGAAAGACTTCAGTCAAGTCCTAAATATGAAAGAAAATAAATTATAGGAGATCTCAATGCTAAGGTTGGAAAATAAAATAAATTTCAATCAGTTATAGGTTGACAGTCTACATATATTCTAACATACTGGATATTCGATTTTCTGGTGATTACCAAACTAAAAAGGAATATCTATGACAAAAAATAATAAAGGGACAATCTTACAGGAATTTAACTGTGATAAGCTAAAAATAAAAGATTAAATCAAAATATATTGATGGTGTTGAAACTACATCCATAATTTCAGTTTCATCTGTCAGCATATATAACACTTCTCTGGATGATATAACACATTGAGAAAAATTAAGTGTAAATTACTGTGAATAATAACAGTAATCACATGTTTGCAATTATGGCAGTTGTTTCTGAAGCAAACTACAAGTTCATCAACAGAACACACTTTCTACATAACAACAATACTCTGATTGATTGATTTTGTAAGGTTTACTGATGCAAGGTCCAATAGTGGACATTTCTGCACCGTACAATATTTAAAACTGAAGGTGAAAATTCTGTGTTAAGAGACTAGTCATATGTATATAATGGAATGTGTAAAAAGTTTAAGAAAAGCATATGTAAAGATTATTTTGGATAAAAAATCTTAAATGGAATTCAAGAAACCTATTGCATGTAAAAATGCAAACAAATTTCTATGTGGTTTAAACCCAATCAAGTCGGATAAAATTAAATTTGTGGTATTAAAAAATACAATGCGTAAATCATTGAAATTAGGACAGACAATTAAAATGTGATGTACCGTATATGGTACATTACACATGTCACAGATTGGAGCACTCCGAGACAAGAATAAGTGCTTGTGTGTAAATCTAGTATGTCCAATACGAAGCCGTGTGAGTTTTACATCAACTCTTTGCATGGGAGCAACTGGGAATGGAAGGATGTGAGAGGATATACTATATAATTTATTGTTTTTCTGCAAGTCCCATGTTTTTTGCCAGTGGGAGAAAATGAAATCTTTGATAATTTGCTTAATGTCAAATAATGTTAATGGAGTATGCAAAATGTCAGAGGCATTTTTAGCAGCATTATCAGCAAGTTCATTCCCAGCAATACCAACATGACTTGGAACCCAACAAAACAAGATGTCAAATCCTTTATTCTTCAATATATTTAATATATCCAATATTTCCATAATAATTGGATGACACTTATCATTAAAATGATCTAATTGCATGACCACACTCATGCTATCTGTATAAATACAGTATTTTCGATAAGGGCTAGAATGTATTATTTCTAGAGCACGTTTAATAGCAACAGCTTCGGCTGTATACACAGAATATGATGCATGCAGTTTATAGCTGTAAACTGTATTTCCAACAACAATACCACAACCAACATGACTACTTGATTTTGAGCCATCTGTATATACAGAGATGTGGGAGGAATAATGAGAATGAATGTGTGAAAATAATTGTTGCAAAATAAGGGAAGATGTAGCTGATTTATTGTATCCAGTAAAGGGTTTGATTATATTGACAACAGGAATATTCCAAGGAGGAAATCCTAGAGCATCTGTAGCTTGAACATGTAAATCAGGAAACTCGGATGAAGACAGGAATGAATTTGTACGTTCATAAAATGGTAATATGTTATGTGGTCGTGCATTATATAGCCTTCTTAAAGAGGGACAAGTAACCATTGATCTCAAAGGGTGTTGCGATACTGATAGCATTTTAAAATAGTAATGTAGAGAGAGTTGCTTACGTCTCAGATCAAGAGGTAACTGGTTGCAAATTACATAAAGGCTATGGACAGGAGATGTCCGGAATGCTCCAGAGCAGATTCGTAAAGCTGAGTGATGAACAGGGTCTAATTTGCGCAAAACTGATGATCTGGCTGATCCATAAACTACGCTACCGCGCAAATCTAAGATATGTGGTAGGAAGGATAACTTTTTATCAAATATAAGCCCAAGAAATGATACCTGATTAACTACGGGAATAGTTGTGCCTGATATCTTAATTTCTGGATCAGGATGAGGCCCAGTTTTTCTGCAAAAATGGATACATTTGCTTTTACAAGGGGACAAAGTATGCCCATTTTCATTACACCAAGCAACTAGATTATTGACAGTAGTTTGTAATTGCCGTTCAATCAGTCGCATATTGGAACCTTGGCAAGAAATTTGGAGGTCGTCAACATATAAAGTTCCATGGACAGATGGTTGCAATACATGAAGAATGTTGCTGATGAAAATATTAAAAACAGTAACACTTAAAACACTTCCCTGAGGAACCCCCTCACATTGGATAAATGGATTAGATAAACAGATCCTATACGGACATTAAAAATGCGAGAATTTAAAAAGCTCTGAATAAAAATGGGTAAATTTCCTCTGAAATTAAAATTATACAAAGTTTGAAGAATTCCATAATGCCATGTCTTATCATAAGCTTTTTCTATGTCAAAAATTATAGACACCAAATGATGTCTCCGTACAAAAGCATTCCTAATTTGTGTTTCTAGGTATGCAATATTGTCCACAGTAGATCGACCTTTCCTGAAACCACTTTGATAAAGTGATATGTACTGATTGTCTTCAATTGCATAAATAAGACGGGAATTGACCATACGCTCCAAAGTTTTAGCAAGGCAACTTGTAAGCGCAATTGGACGATAGTTTTGAGGGTTAGCTGTATCTTTCCCAGGTTTAAGAATTGGAATAATAATTGCTTTGCACCAGAGACTGGGATAGACATGTTCATTCCATATTCTATTGAATAGAAAAAGAATGTTCATTAAAGATTCATGATTAAGATGACAAAGCATCTTATATGAGATACCATCTGGTCCAGGACTAGTATTTTTAGTCTGGGACAGGGCTCTCTGCAATTCCAGCAAAGAGAAATTGCAATTATATGGATGTATGGCTTTATCATGAAACTTTATAGGTTTCTTTTCAGCTTGCTCTTTGATTCTGAGAAATTTAGGATTATAACAGTCTGAACTAGATACCTTTGCAAAAGTTTCACCTAAAAGATTGGCGATATCATATTGAGAAGAAATTGTGTCAGCTCTTGTGCGTAGTATTGGGATAGAGAAGTCCCTATATAAACCACTGGAAGCTTTAACTTTTTTCCATAACTCTTTGCTGGAAGTTGATGATGTGATGGAGGAAACATATCTTATCCAAGATTCTTTTTGACTATTTCGTGAAGAAATTCCTTTTGGAATTGGTGAGACATTTATGTTAGAAATATTTGAGGATAAGTTTGAAAAATTTAAGAAATCTGTTTGGGTACTGCAAGATTTCATGACTTTTTTAACTGCTTGTGAATAGCTAATACCTTGATTAGGGGTACGGGATGACACTGTTCGCCTGGCTTCAGGGTAAGATAAGTTTTGTTTTCACAGTAATTTTCACAGTAATAATTTCCTTTTCTAATATCCAGGTTGGGCATGATCGGGAATATGAAGGATGTTCACCACTGCAGTTGACACATTTTTCTTGTAATTGACACTGACTACTGTCATGTCCAACAGATGCACATTGAGCACAAGTCAAATGTCCCCTACAAGTAGTTTTTGCATGGCCAAATCGCTGACATTTAAAGCAACGTAATGGATTTGGTATGAAGGGGCGAACACTACAATTTAGATAGCCAGCTTTAATAGATTGAGGTAATATAGGAGTAGCAAACGTGAGTATAAGGTGTTTAGTTCTTATAATTTTACCCTCTCTTCTGATTGTAATGCGCTGCACACGTTGTACTTTTTGGTCAACAAGATTATCCAAAATTTCCTCCTCTGAAATATTATATAGATCATCTGCTGAAATTACTCCCCATGTAGAATTTAGCCTACTATGAGGACATACCATAACATCTATATTACCAAGGCATTTTAGTTTTAGGGTGGCTTTGGCCTGTTCAGTTGATAAAACTTCAACTAAGAGATCACCAGATTTCATCTTGCGAACATTTTTTACATTTCCAACAGTACCAATAAGACACTTATTAATTAAGAAAGGAGAGACATTGTCAAAATTGCCCTCAGTTCTTTTAATAACAAAATATTTCTGATCCTGTATCATTTGTTGCTCCATAGGGAGTATAGAATTAGAAGTACATTCCATAGAAATAGGTTAATTACTTCAAGGCCTAACTGCACCACCCACCATCGAGCCCAACAAGGGGATGCAGTATACCTGCATCAGTGCTAGCCAGACCTTATACGCTTTCGATATATCCCTGACGTGGCCTCCACCCTTATCGAGTCACACAGCAGATATATGATCGCTTGATCCATGGAAGCCGATTGGCATGCTGAGGACCACAACACACCTCCCGTTTACCTGAAGCAGAGGCCAAAGTGATGTGTTGGTCTCTGAGAGCCTCAATCACCAGGATCCTCCTTTCCAGGGACCACGGGTCTCCACGCACGGCAAACACGCGGGTGATTTAGTCCCCAAAAGAAGCTAATAGCAACAGTGCGGCAATAGCTACTCAAGGGGAGCCCTCAACCTCTTTCGAGGCAACCACACTGAGGGAGAAAAGGAAGAAAAAGCAGCAGAGTAAAGGAGAGAAGAAAATAAAGATGAGGAAAGATCACTATGGTACCTCGGGATTGTGACACCCGTGTTTACCTAAAGAAGGTAAACCCCCTGAGGGGAACAATACTCTGAAATCATTAAAGAAAAGAGAAAAATGTGTCTTCCTTTATTTTCACAACGAAAAATTTTATTTTAAATTTTCCAATTGGAATATTTTTTTTTTTTTTTTTTTTTATTTTTTTTTTTTTTTACTTTCCACGTAAGATATGGAATTTCAGAACCTTACAACAATAACAACCACCAAACTCAACAAGGGGATGTAGACCAGTTGTACTAGAAACAACCAGGTCTTATATGCTCAAAGTACATTCCTATGATAGTCTCCAATTGAAACAAGTCATCTAGCAGATGGATTGACAGATTGATCCATTCAACTGATACATGTGCTGATAATCCAGCACACCTTCTGTTCACCTGAAGCAGAAGCCAAAGAAGCTTATTGGTCTCTGGGGTCCTCAAATTCCTGTTTCTTAAGAAAGTGCCTGTTTTCTTAAAGAAAGTAAATTCCTGAAGAAGAGTTTCAACCAGTTACATTCACAGTATGTCATCTGTAAAAGACTTATGGGTAAAAATTAATTTTTTTTTTTCTCAAAATGACCTGAATATTGAATGAGTTCTCCAAATTCAACAAGATATTAATAAACACTAAGCTCAATATCAAAAGTTGCTATAGAACTTTATGAAAATGAAAAAAAAATTATTTCTTAATTATAGATTATATTACAAAGGCCTGCTATTTTAACAAATTGTTCATTACTTGTCTAAGATTGAACATGAATTTCTTCAAATACAAGTAAGTGGTTTAGTTTTGGTTTTTGTCACATAAATCATTTTTTGTACACAACAGCAAATTTCACTGGCACAAACACTTTTAAGTGTATTCTAAACCATTACTAACATCCGTTCCCAAGGTGGGATTCAAAGCCATAAATTGTTGAACCAAGTCCTGGGCAATAATCATTCAGTTACCAACTAAGTAACTACTAAGGGATGAAAATGACTTAATAATCAGAGAGAAAACATAAATAATCTATAAAATTATATTAATAATTAAATTTTAAATTAATTCATATTTTTTGCTTTTAAATATAAATTACATACCTTTATATTTTTATCATTTTATAAACAGACCATTATTTTTATTTTTAAGTTGAAATAAATGCCTGAACTCAGAATTACATATATTTCAGTTCATTTGAACATAATTTTATACAAATAATATTCATGATTCTGATTTATACCACCTTTATAGTTTCTATTTTTTTTTTTAAATCTGGGAATATATATATATATATATATATATATATATATATATATATTCCCAGATTTATAAATAAATATATTGTTAATTTTTTAGCTTAATTGTTTTTGGACAAAGTGCTAATTAGATTGGAACTAACAGTTTAAAGTGGATTCAGAATCATAACAAACATCAACACTTAAGACGGAAACGAAACTGTGAGCAGTGACACTAAATAGCAAAACAGTAGCTAATATGGCTAATTGCATGATTACTTTCAAAATAACAACAAACAAAATAAAAGAAAACAATAAATTTACCTTAGATTATCAGCTGCACAAGCATTACTTAACAAATGCTCATTCTTCTTAACAATTGCTTGTATACTTTCATTAGATATAATAGTCACACATTCCCTTTTTACTGGCCACAAATCACCAGTTACAGTATTGATTTCTTCAAAACTTTCTAGATTAATCTCAATATTAGATAGAGATATCTTTTTTTCTTTTCTTTGATAAGCAACTTCTAATAAAAACGCCCGTTGAGGATTATAACTAATCCATTCATCATACTCATTTTTCCAAAGCCAAACATAAAAACCAGAATTACAGATTACACAACGAATTCTTTGTTCATAAAAACAAGTATCATATTTCTGGATCATTGCATCAAAATCAACTGTAGCTTGCTTCCATCGTTTTTTGGTTGTCAAAGATGTAAAGTGCGATCCTTGTTTTACAGTTTCATTTAAATGTTGTATTTCTTCATCAGAAAAGTTATTCCATCGTTTGCGTTGTTCATACTGCCAGACAAAGTCACACAATTCTTCACCAACTATATAAACAAATACCAAGATTAAACATAGATTTAAAAACATTAATTTCATGTATAGAGTATTTTTAAGTAATTAAGTTCATGCATGATTCAAGCAAATTCAATTAAATATGAAACAATGATAAAACACCCATTCAATACATTAATATTCAGTAATGAGGTTGAGAAACATTGAGAAAATACATCACCTCATTGAATCAGTTTGGAATCAAGTTTTACACAAAGATTGGAAATTGTGCGGGCTCATCTGCCCTATATACAAAAAAGGAAACATTTTGCTACAGCTCCATTGTGTTTTTTACAAATTATTTTTCTATATATATTTTTAGTAGACTAGTAACTCATACAGAAAACACTGTAGGTGATTGTCAATATAACTTCTGAAAAAGGAAGATCAACTACAAAACGAACCTTTAACATTAGGAAAATTTTGGAAAAAAAACTAATGAATATGGCATCACAAAACACCACTTTTTTGTTGATTTTAAGATTGCCTATGACACAGTAAACAGAAAATATTTAATGGAAGCTATAAGAGAATTTGCAATGCCTGAAAAACTTTTTAAATTGGTCACCATTACTCTTACTGAGACAAAACTAAGGGTTAAAATTCAGAACAATCTCTCAGAGCCAATTGTTGTTCCACAAATGGGCTCTGACAGGATGAATCACTGGCTGTTTGCTTTAAAACCTTGCCCTACAAATAATCATTAAAGACTCCGACATTAATACTCTTGGAACTATCTTTAACAAGTCTGTTCTGGTTTTTGTGTTTGCTGACTATATTGACATAGCTGCATGCACTCCTGAGTCATTTAGAGAGACTTTTACATCTCTAAAGGCTGCAATCAGCAAAATGCATTGAGCAATCAACCAAAATAAAACTAAGTACATGTCATGTACTAATAGCAACACATAATTTGAAATTGGGAATAACAAATTTGAAACTGTTAACAAATT
The DNA here is from genome assembly GCA_030067965.1 of Latrodectus elegans. Classification (NCBI taxonomy): domain Eukaryota; kingdom Metazoa; phylum Arthropoda; class Arachnida; order Araneae; family Theridiidae; genus Latrodectus; species Latrodectus elegans. The sequence goes on along the minus strand of CM057809.1, from coordinate 51,098,122 downwards.
TAAATATTCAGGATCAGAAGTTAATACTATCAATGATTTAATGCCCAAGAACTGTAGTAATCACAAATGCTAATGGATACTTTTCCGGTCTCAAAAAAATACTTGAAGTCTAACTTCATTTGCAGAAAAAACCGAAGATTCTAATTTACATAAGCTTAATCAGATTCATTCTTACATGCTCTGCTGAGAACTGGGCAGTGACAGAAAAAGTTGAAAGTATCATTTCTGTATTTGAAAGGAAAATTTTGAGAAGTACTTTTAGTGGCATTAAATGTAATAATAACTAGAGAAAAACATACTCAGAACTGTATAAATCTTAAACATAACTAGATATAATAAAATATATAAAGTAGGATTTGAACCCACAGAAACTGTAATCATTAAGATTTGAAAATAGGGAATAAAACATATCACAGAATACCATAAAAGGAATATAAATTATGCTAAAGGACAATTTTGAAGTTCAACATTATAAATTAACTATAAAATTAAAATTTTGATAAATTTTATAAATAATATATTAGATATGAAAAAAGAAATCCATTATATTTTGGTAGGTGAGTGTAGCAAATGATATCTCAAAGCATTGATCCAACAATTTCTGATTTATGCTAGTTGGAAAGGTAGCATTTTGAATTGGAAGATTCTTTAGCTGTTTTTTTTTTCCCCCAGTTCATTCAGTTGTCAGTTACAGGGTGTTTAAAATGGAATTCAACAACGAAAAAATTTGGTACATTTCACTTTTTCTTTGATAAAAGCAAAAATGCAAGATATGGATGGTGTATATGGGTGCAATACTGTAACAACCATTAAATTTAATTTATACTACCACAATTTGGAACATCAGATTCTTTTTTATTACTTGATTAAAGAATTATTTAAATTGTAAAAAGAAAGATATTTAAAAATGTTAACTTACTTTGCACATAAGATGAACAATTAGTATAAAATATAAGGAATAATAAATATATTACTGAAAAAATAAGTTAAAGTTTATAAAAAAATACTAAACTATTTTTAGTTTTTCATAACGTTTTAATTATAAATTATATTAAATTACAATTATTCTTTTCTAAAGCTAACCTATCAGTATTTACTTAACTCATTAAAATGTTTTCTTTAGTAAAATGAGAAGCCACTTATTTTAATAACATTAAAAACAACCAACTTTGTTTTTAATATTCATAGTTTAATAAGTTATTTTAAATAAAAAAAATTACGAAATTCAAGTTTGTTTCCAAATTATATCAATGTATTGTTATTTAAATGAAATGAAATCATGTGGTTATAACTAAGAGATATATGGGGAAATTCCCCAAGAAATATAAAAAAAAATATGATATAAGAGGCTACTACAGAATTTACTAACCACACACACACAAGTATATTCGTGTGGTGGACATGTCAATCACTAATATGTGTATAACAATATTGATCTGTTATGTTTCACTACCCTTTTGTATTATATGCATATTTTTACGCAATTCACACTTTATTTAAACAGCATTGAGCTACAATAATGATACCAAAATAATAATCACAATATAAGAATACATTCATTCTTTTAATAGATTCTTACTGATTAACAAAATATATCAATTTATAGAATATGGTAAAATTAATTTTATCACATACTCAACAGATTATTATTCATTTGAGTCATATCATAAACTTTAAATCAAAATAAAATTATTCGACAAGAAAGGACAGTAAATAAAAAGGAATGCGACACCATAAATACTGATACAATAATTTATCACTTCCCGCTTTTAAGGCATTGCCATTCTTATCCAAAATTCACAGTAAATATCATAAAAGTGAAACAACTGAGATGTATATATATTGGAGTGATTTCTCAGAAAACGGCTTCCGCTGAGCAAATAGCACCCTTCAAGAGCAATAAAGGCAATAAATTCGTCTCTCGCTTAGCTCTGTGGATGAAAGATGAACTAAATTAATATATTAAATTTTATTTAGCTTTAAAGTTACTAGAAATCTGAATTTAAGTGTGCAATTGAGAATTAAAATATTATTCACAAACTGGTAATAATTTATAATACAAGGTTAAAATCGGCTTTAAAATTATATTATAGCTTAATGTATGTAAAAAAAAAATATTTTAATGACAATTACTGATACAAGATTGAAATTTACTCAACCAGTGATTATTTATATTTGTTTGAAAAAATATTCACCTCTGAGTATATCGTTTGCTGAACACATACATGTCTACATAAGTAATTATATAATATAACCTTATAAGTAATTATAATGTAATTAACTTTTTCATATGAAGAGCGTTTTTTATGCAAAAGATTTATTCAATAATTTTTTTTATAATTTTTTTATATAACAATAAATAATATTCCACTTAAGTTAAGATTTCAACCTACGCTATATGTCCACAAGTATACAGTTATCAATCAAAAATTATTTACTAATGACATTTTCCTTTAAGAAGAATCTAAAATCGATCAAGTTATAAATTGTTTAGAAATTTAATCGTTTTAATACACATAAATTTATTGAAATATAAAATTTTAAATTTTTTTAAAAGTTCAAATAATTTAAATTATATGAATTCAATAAATGATGATAAATAACACTTAATTTCTATATAAAATTTTTGTTATAATAGAGAAATATGAGTCTTCAACATTTTTCAATAAAAATGCATTTTCAAAATTCATACTTTTCTTCTGTTATTGCAAGTATTTTTGTGAATTAGTAATTGTGTAAGAAGATAATATTAAAAAATTAAAGACGTTTGTAAACATTTAGTATCCAGTATTAAGGATATTCAAAGTTTCATACATGATAAAAGAAATGACACATCATTAATAAATATTGACCTCACAAAAGTAATAAATAAATCTTATTTGTGAGAACTTAATTATTTTTCTTAAAATTGGCTATTTGTGCATCCATACGTAAAAAAGAAGTGATTAGTTTTGGTCAATAAAATGAAAAAAGTTAAAACTTAAGCCAAACAAATGACAAAATCATAAAAATTCTATTGTGCCATTCGCAAAGACATGCACTAAAGCAAATGTTTTTTCAAGTTTGTTTTGCTTGTTATATTCAAACTCAATATCCATCAGTGAAGTAACAGCTCTCCCTGATGTTAAAGAGTACGAAGAACTCACTGCTATTTATATGCATCTCACTTTAATAACCGATTAAATTATTAATTATGATCAGTCATTAGCTACAGATTTCAGTGATAAATTCTCAGTTTATACGAATTGTTACTTAGCTCTATGCATGAGTATAAATTAGTTTTTTTTTAATATAACATGAAATATTCTTTTGATTTGGAAGAGAAAATCACTTGACGCAATCATAATGTCATACTAATCATCATTTAAATCTTTATCTCAAATTCAAAACAGTTTCATTAAATTTGAAAGAGAAACGTTAACCACATACCACAAAATCAGTCTTTCCACAATGGAGATGCGTTTTGGCTTTTATCCTGAAGTTTTTTATACGCTTAGTCGGGAAAAATATTTGCAAAGGTCACGGATCTAGGGGCTTAAACTTTATTTCCCTACACAACAGAAAAAATAATTAAAAGTCAAAGCACCAATTTCAAAATGAATGAAAGTTTCCTAAAGCCTCTATTTCATTAAAGTTGCCAATATTCCAGAGAGAGCAAATCAAATAGATTTATCATAAAGTGTCGTCACAACGCGAATTAGGACAATTTTCACTCTATGTCCAATGAATATACTTTAGATTTTTTTCAAGTTTGCCGTAAGAAAATAACTCTTGCACTATATTTAATAATAGATTGCTTTTCAGGCTAACATTTTTAAGGTTTCGGTATTGTACTTTCCATAAAAAAGTTTTATTTTAGAAACTTACAGATGTGTAGAATTTAAAATGGTGATAAAATATTTTCACTAATTTAGTAGTTTTTCTTCATTAGGTTAAAAAAATATTTTGCATTTTCATAAAAATTTGAAAATATGAATTTATTTAAAAAAAAAACCCAGTGTATTATCAGTGTCACTCATTTAAAACTATTATGCGATTTATTTTTTTTTTCAATATCAATATAGTAGATATATAGATATTCAATACCAATATAGTTTTTTCAATTCAATATAGTAGATTCCAGATTTTGTGATAAAGTCTTATTTGAGAATTTTGTTTTTAGTTAAGTAATTATAAGGCTAATTAATTCAGATGAACATTTAAAATGGATTTCCTTTGTTTTGTTTGTTTCAATTTCACTCTTTAATTTTCATATTTTTTTCGGTACTTACGAATTACCCCGTTATCCCGTTCTTGCCATTAAAATAAATTGTCTAATTTTGCAGATTTTAATAACTCTTCTTTCAAAACATGAAAGAAAATTTCTATTTTAAATTTATATAGTGCTTTATTATTATTTATTTATATAAAATTTTGCCGACATTGATATGTTCATATAATATATTTTTAAAAAAATGACATTTATAAAGGATTTTATATATAAAGATTGATTTAGCATTATATATAAATAAATCTTTATATATAATGCTAAATCAATCTTTATATATCAAATCCTTTATAAATGTCATTTTTTTAAAAATATATTATATGAACATATCGATGTCTGCAAAATTTTTTCCTTTCTGTAATCACAATTTAATAAGAAAATAAAGTAAGTTCTTCAATATATTACTGTATTTCTTTACTAATTTATTGTTTTCTATCATTATAATTTTTTACGAATATAAACATATCCTTGAGTTAACATTTTATAATTGACTTTGCCAATTATTTCCCATTTCTTATCACTTTAGGCATAGCATTATTTCATCGTCTGACAGGGTATTATTATCTTCATTTTTTGATATTAGACTTAGACTTCTGTCTGCATTTTTTAATTTTAGATAGTCCACACACACACAAGGATAAGAAGGATTGTTACACTGCACATTGAATACACTGCACAAAAGCAATCAATTTTGTTAAGTCGTTTATTCCACTTTTTTAAACAGATTAGGTCTACAATATATTTATTGAAATAACTAGTTAAATTTCTTACAGCAAGACAAGATCACGTGGAATTTAAAAGCTAAATTTAAATTCTTTTAGGTAGAAAATATTTTCAGCTCTCACTCTTCAAGATGAATTCCATTAATAATGAAGTTTTAGAGATCCATTAAAATCCCGATTATGCTACAGAGAAGGATTTAAACTTTAAACCTACATAAAATTATTATTATATTTCCAAGCAAAATTTTATTTTACATATATAAAAGCAGAACTATGAAATTTTACGGAAAAATTTTCCACTTTCTTGAAAAATATTCAGTACAAAGAACAATTCATGCCTTATGTTAAACTGTTTTACCCACATCCTAGTAATAATTTGAAATCGATCCACAGATTTAGGGAATATATTATCTTACTCGGAAATGTATATACATATATATGTTGTATACTCAAGAGAATGCAGCGCCACCGCTATAGCCCCCACTTAGGCTCCACTCATCTACCCACACATTGCGCGGGGAGATGGATCAGCGAAGACGTAGTAAAAACGCTCCTGTAATCTAATATTTTCTATTATTAAATATCTTTGTTAGTTATTATTCAGTCTTTATTCAGTAAGCCCCTAGACACCCCCACAACAACATGGGGGCCCCCACCGGTCTTCATTCTCACAGCTATTTTTAAACTTGAAATAGAGATAGTCGCAGAATATAATGGCGCACATGTAGCGTCGCTCAACATCCACACCGTCGCATCTAAAAAGAGTCAATAAAACCGCTCCTAGGATCAATTCCACCATCCTACCAGCTAAGAGCCAATACAACCGCTCTAGAAAACCAAAATTCATTACTTCGTTGAAAACGAGCCAATACCACCGATCTGAGGATCAATTTGATCGTCCCTCCAGTCAAGAGCCACTATCACCGCTTCGGAGATTCAACTTTATCGCTTTAAGAAGAGCCAATATCACCTCTCCGGTGATTCTACTTCATCGCTTTAAAAAGAGCCAATATCACCGCTCCGGAGATTCAACTTCATCGCTTCAACAAGAGCCAATAAAACCACTACGAGGGCCAATCCCACCGCCCCACCAGCAAGGAGTCAGTAACACCACTTTGAGAAAGCCAAATTCATCGCTGCAGCAGAAACAAGCCCACAGACTACCGCTTCGTGAACAAATCGCATCGTCCCACCATCAAAGAGCCAACAATTCCAGGTAGGGTCGAAACTTTTTTACTGAGCATGTACCCGTGAAACACGAAAAAAGAAGATCTAATTAAAACCACCATAGATATAACTGTACCTGATAATGCTACAATTATCTGCTTAAAAGAATTAATTGAGAAAACAGACACATTCAAAAATGAACTTGACTTCCTCAAAGATACGATTTCGGTAATTGTCGAAGAAAGAAAAGAAGTCGAACAGTCAACAAAAGAAAAAATAAACTGATACAAATAGAAAAAGAAATAGAACTAGCAACAATTAACTCCGGCATTAATCATCAACATCCTGATTCCAGGTACACAGCAATCGAAACAAATCTCGAAAGTCTCATTAAATCCGTTAAAACACTCAGCATGCCCATCCCGAGCAAACCCGTAAATTTCAATTTATTCTTTTTTTCTTTCGAACGTGCTTTTCACAACTAAAAATATTCCCCACCAATTAAAATCTGAGGTATTAATTAATATTCTCGATGAAAAAGCCAACAGCATATTACTTTACATCTCAGAACATGAATTTCAAGATTACGAAAAAGATAAAAATATTATTTTACGTGAATTTGAACCAAACCCCCAAGAATGCTTAATAAATTTCCGTAGAGCTCAATGCTTATCAAATGAATCTCATGTGCAATTTTCGTCACGATTAACTAGTGCTTTCGAATATTGTTGTAAACTTCGTAATGTTACTGACTTCAAAACTTTATGAGAATTAATGATACCGAACAAATTATTTTCCACTCTTGATCGTGAAAGGCAACAACATATTTTGATACGTCAAAGCGAAAGCTGGTTCAAATCAACCGAATTAGCAAAAGAATGCGATATATATTTAGTTTCGAAAAAAAAATATTTCACTGAAACCCGCCAACCGCTGTTTGAGAACAAACAAAAAAAAATTCATTTCAAAACTACAATCGCTACTCAAGCGATAGAAATTTCATAGGCCACACGCGAGATGCCGCAATAAACAACTCACATGGAAGATATCACCACAGAAAAGAAACTACCTCAAACCCTCGATTTAGTGTTCATTCAAATAACCCCATTTGCAAAGTAGAAGGCAACTCATTCAGTGAATCAATAAACGAATTACACTATGAAAACATTTTTGTTAATCGTATAATCGTAAAAAAACTTATAGATTCTGGGGAGAACATTTTTGTATAAAATCCCATATCTTATTTCACTAAACACTAATTATTTAGGTACTGTGCATTTCACATGCACTTTTAACAGCGAAGCTCAAGCGCAACTAGCAAAAATAAAATTAGCCTTTCCAAATTTTGGAGAAAATCCGATAACAGTAACTGCAGCCATGTGCCAAAATCTTTACTGTGATTTAATAATCCCCCCTAATATTTTTGATGATTTAGAAAATGCAAAGAAAGAATATATCAGAATCAAAAGAGAAAATTCAACTCTCACTCATTGTAAAAATGATTTTCCCCTTCTATGCACTCTGCATAACATGAAACAGCGCTCCTCTGATTTAAAGAATTCGAATACAATCGGCGAAAAGGAATGTGAAGTTAGCTTTTTCCCACATAGTGCCCTTGGCCAGTCGCGGCTAGTTTCTAAAAATAGATCCGGTGTTACTCAACGGGTCGAAGGTCAGCGCATTCGAACTGATAAGATCTCCCTTTATAAGAAAACTATAAGAGTGTTAGAGGAATGTCAAGTGAAAACATCTGCTCATAATTTAGTCCCCGTTCGCGAAGGTGACTGCAAACCACCCTCACCACAGAAGGAAGTGACGTCACTCAACACTCACGTAGTGCCGAAAGGGAAACTTCCGATGTAAACATAGCCACTTGTTTTCAAAACTGAAACGATCGCTTATATGAAGATACCGAATGCTCATTTTTTTAAAATGAAGATTGTTATTTACCGAATTTAAATATCTAAACCGAAGTTGATTTATCACATATTTTAAATGTTAATACGCGCTAACGTATAGAACAAATTATTAATTCTTATAAGCCGAATAAAATTAAAGATACAAATTTACGTATGAAAATAATTCTAACCGATTACACACCTATCGCATTTCCGCCTAGAAAATTAGGACAAATAGAGAAAAATTTAGTTTAGAAGCAGATTGAACAATGGCTAAAAGACGGTATTATTTGTGAATCTAATTCAGATTTCGCCGCACCTTTGGTCTTAGTTAAGAAAAAAGACAAATCAATAATACTCTCTATCGATTACTGTGCTATTAATTCAAGGACTATTAAACAAATATTTCCACTACACCTCATCGAAGATATTTCTGATAATTTACAAGGAGCAATATTTTTTTCAAATATCGATCTCAAGTCGAGTTTTTTCCATTTACCCGTTGAACCTGATAGTCGTAAATACACCAGCTTCATAACACACAGCGGACAGAATGAATTCATAAAAGTTCCCTTTGATCTATGCAATTCTCCCCAATTATTTCAAAAATACGTACAACCTGTCTTCAAAGAACTCATTAAAGACAATACTGTTATTATTTATCTGGATGACTTCATAATCCCATAAAAAGCTGAATCTGAAGGAATTTCAAAGCTTGAAAAAGTGATCCAAGTTTATTCTAATTATAGATTAGAGTTCAACTTTAAAAAGTATAATTTTTTGCAGCGTATGATAAATTTTCTTGATCATACAATCGAGCAAGGAATCATTCGTCCCTCAACAGCTAAAACAAATGCAGTTATGAATTTTCCTGAACCTAAAACAATTCAACACATTCAATATTTCTTAGGACTTACTGGTTACTTCCGAAAATTTATTAAAGACTATGCATTAATCGCAAAACCTCTAAGTGACCATCTACGAAAAAAAATCTCATTTACATTTGTCCTTGTACAAAAACACGCCTTCCTAATTTTAAACAAATCCTGTCAGCAGAACCAGTACTGCATCTTTTTCAGCAAAATGCCCCGTTACAAATACATTGTGATGCCAGTTCGAAAGGATTCGGTGCCATACTCCTTCAAATGGATTCTGACAATAATTTCCATCCCATATACTACATGAGCAGAAAAACAACTTCATAAGAAGAGAAATACTCGAGTTATGAACTAGAAGTATTAGCGATAATCACAGCATTGAAAAAATTTGACACTACCTGGTAGGCACAAGATTCCAAATTTACACAGATTGTCAAGCTTTCCAAAAAACAATGTCTAAAAAAGACGTACCTCCCAAAATAGCACGATGGACTCTCTTCTTGGAAGATTTTGATTACAAGATACTCCACAGACCAGCATGACAAATGCAACATATTGATGATCTCAGACGTTACCCATTCATGGTTATACAATACAATGAAATAACACAAAAAATAAAAGAAGCACAAAGTAAAGATGAGTATACGTCAAACATTAAACAATTACTCCAACTGATTTTACATTAAAAAATAATACTTTGTACTAAATGGTGAATGATCAAGAACTTTTAATAATCCCACTAGATATGCAAAAACCAATTGTACAACTTGAACATTCTAAAGGACATTTTGGCATAAACAAAACAGAAGATTTGGTCCAACAACAATTCTATTTCCCGAGTATACGGAAGACCGCAGAAAATGTTATCACAAATTGCATCCACTGCATACTTTCATCAAAAAAAACTTGGCAAACAAGAAGAATTTCTACATCCAATACCAAAAGGAGACTTACCGCTTGACACATACCACATAGATTTCCTATGACCACTCCCATCCACTAACAAAAACTATAAACACATTCTTACAGTAGTTGATGATTTTACAAAAATTTGTTTGGATTTATCCAGTCAAATCCACTTCAACACATGATGCCTTAGGAAAATTGAAACTACAACAAATGAATTTCGGAAACCCACGGCGAATAATTTGTGATAACGGGCCAGCTTTTACTCCAACAGAATTTCAAAAATATTGCTAGGAAGAAGACATCGAAATTATTTTAATCACCACAGGAGTACTACGCGGTAGTGGACAGATTGAAAAAATTCACGGAACATTAATATCAGTTTTAACAAAACTAACACTCGAAAATCCTAATCAATGGTACAAGCACACATCATCATTACAACGAGTTATCAACAGCACCATATCAACAGCCACCAAATTTACACCATTTCAACTTTTAACAGGCATCAAAATGAAAAATAAAAATGACATCAAAATCAAAGAACTTCAAGAAAAAGAAAATTTCCAGTCGGTACTACAGAATAAGCAGCAAATGAGAGAAGATGCCAAATTAAACATTTTATAGTTACAAGAACAAAGTAAAAAATAATACAACAGCAAAAAGAAGCAAAGATATATAACATAGGAGACAAAGTTGCCATATAGAAAACCCAGTTTGGTGTAGGAATGAAACTGCGCCCAAAATTTTTCGGACCCAACGAAATCGTGAAGGTCCGGTGTAGTGACAGATATGATGTCAAGAATATATGCAGAGGCAAAGGCCCAAACCTGACTTCCACATCTGCAGATTTACTGAAACCATGGGACAATTCCAAAGAACTTTAACTAAAAAACTTGTGACTTTTATCTTTTACTTTTCAGCCAAACAAGAACAATTAAACTTTAATTTTTGCATTTTTTCTTTTAATATTGTTTTTTATTTATCTTTAATTACTTTCTTTTTATATTTTAATCTAATAATTAGCAAGTTGGTCTGGGACCGACCACATCAAGATGGACGAGTGTTGTATACTCCAAAGAATGCAGCGCCACCGCTGCTGCCCTCCACTTGAGCTCTTCTCATCTACCCACACATTGCGCGAGGAGATGTATCAGTGAGGGCGTAGTAAAAACGCTCCTGTGATCTAATATTTTGTATTATTAAATATCTTTGTTAGTTATTATTCAATCCTTATTCAGCAAATCCCTAGATAAACCCACTACAACATATATATAGTAAAGTAAACAACTATAAAATGATCTATCGAAATGCGGTTGTAGTTTCTCATGGAAATTTATTTTATATGAAGGAAACATATTTATGCAACTACACACGTTTGTTAGGTGTCTATTTAAGATCTACAGAGTCCAAAAGATGTCATGGATACCATTTGAACTTCATAAATACGTCCATAATAAGATGTGAACTGGATGGTCTTCTGTTGACTACCTATGAATGTCGGATTGATATCCATGATGGAAGAGTTTTGGAGTATTAACACTTGGACCTGTAATAGACTTAATTTATACGTCCATGGTAGATGTAATTAAGACACATTTATAATGGATATTATCTGGACATACATTAAAAGTTGGTAATTAATTGCAAGGTTAAATATTTTTGTTTATTGCTTCCATTATTTTAAATTATCGTTTGCCTCATAGTCCATAATAATTTATTTCCACATTTAAAAGAGGTATTTAACAAAGTAAGTTAAAAAAATAATTGTTTTCCTTTTATCGATTCATATTTTTGTATTTTTAAATAACTTATTTTTATTTCAAAGAAGTCATAATAAAGTTTAAATACTGTATATTGTTATTATTTCTACAATTTTTTTCAGGTTGCTGATTTGCAAGTATAATTTTTGATAATTGTTTTAAAATTTATTTTTGTGACTTTCCAGAGAACACTGGTGTTTTCATATGCAGTTCCCTAAAAGGTGATTGCTGTAATAGAAAATTGACTGCACCATATTTACGAAAAGTGTTCAAATAAAAAAGTGTCAAAATGTATTAACTTATTGACATATAAATAAGCTGTATCATCCAAAAATAAGCAAACTTTATAGTATCAGTAGGAATTAATTTACACTTATATAAACCTAATTACATTCATCACAGTTATTATTAATTCTTGTATTGTTCCTAAGAAACTTTCTTAGAAATATTTATATTTTTCAAAGAAAATAATATCAAAAAAGAAAATAATAAATCAGCAATATAAAACATAAATTTCAAAATATTATCTATATAGTAATATGTATTAAAATTATTTATTTAATTACAAAGAAAAATCCAATAATATTTAATATAAGAGGTAAATAAAAAAATAAACTTTATAGTAGACAAAGATTTGAGCCATTTCCTAACAAATAAAGAAAGAAAGATTTAACACAACTAATGCATAAAAAAGATTATATTAATAAAAAATTGAGTTCTCACCTTGTCTACTGGATAAAAAAATGTGTCGCTAAAAAAAGTAGTTAGATGAAAAGTTTCGTCTAAAATACATTCATGAAAACTACCTAGTACAGAGCAGTGCGTATAAATACATCCAAATTTCGTCCATGCATCGCCCAATGCTGACATCTCGTAGACGTATAATGAATGTAATATGGGTGGATATTAAACATGCAATGGATCTAAACTAGACTAGAAAGAGATGTCTATTGGATTAGAGTACATCTCACTGATGATGTCATATCGACGTCAACTGAATGAAACTGTGTTGCATGGATATTTAAAAAATGAATGCAATCTAATTTAAAATACATTTTATAATATTAAACAAATGTTTTAAATATTTATTGATTTCAAATTTCTCTTATTACTATATATATATATATATATATATATATATATATATATATATATATATATATATATATATATATATATATATATATATATATATATATATATATATATATATATATTATAAAACGATTTATCATTGTTTTAGAACACTTCCTTATTTTATGAATACTAAAATTTGACCTTATTTTGATACTACTTAATTATTAAATGCTATTTAAATAACTTTTTAATTTAAAAGAAAATCTACTCTAGTTTTATTATTGTTTTTTATATTTTAAAGATTCCAAATTTTGTAAAGTGTTACAAACTATAGTAAATATTTTGTATAAACTGTGTGGCAAATTACCATAAAACTAATATTTTTGCAGAAAAAATATTTATTATAAATGCTAATTTTATGAATTTAATATATTTTGCCAAGAGTTTGTAATTGAGAGTGAAAAACATTTCAACCAACAGAAAATTCAGTGCATCAAATTGTCTGGAACAAGATTCTGAATTTACTTCTGCACCAATTCGATTGGAATACAACTGAATAAATACTTTTTAATTATATTTGAAACAGCATTATTAATATCATGGAAAGATATTGACATCATACAAGATTCAAACATCATACTTGTTTGACATCATACAAGAGTCATTTAAATTAAATTTTAGATTCCTTAACCAGTTTTTGCCTAACGTTGGTTCTTTGCATGCATTTACTAAAGAAAAATTCCTCTTTATTGTGCACATTATAACCAACTTTTATATTAAAGCAACCAACAGGTTTGAAAATTTTTAATGTAAATACGAAAATTTATATTTGTTTTGAGAATTTGAGCATTTAATTTTAAGCTGTAAAATTTGCTTCTATTCATGATACACTTAAGCGACTACCTGAATCACATTCAAATAGAAAATCTTTGCCATTCAATTTAACAACACATATTCTGCAATCATTTTCATTGTAATTTATAGTAACAATATTATTAATTTCGAAGCTGTTAGAATTTGTATTATCTACATAGCGAATGTCCAAAGAAAATTTCGGTTTAATTTCCCCTTTTTAAAATACATAACTCTGGAATATAAACCTTATCTGCATTTTCAGTTTTATAGCAATAAAGATATTTTGAGTTATTTTTCAAACATTATTTGTTTGTTGCACGATTATTTTTTCCACGATGTTTTTTAATCGTACCCAAGAAGCAAAATAGCTTGGTCTTACATTGACAAGCATGCCAAGATAACCGCAATAATGCACCAGTGATGGGCTTCAAGTTTTCCTCAAAATACAGCATGCCAAGATAAGCCCAATACTTTACCTATAGTAAGCGTCAGGTTTTCCCTAATAGTGAGTATGCCATGATAAGCCGAGGTTGCTTCTATCATGGGGGCCAAGGTTTTCCCAATGTAGGAAATGCCAAAATAAGCCAATATTGGATCAATAGGAGGGCAAGTTTCCTTCAGTCAGCCATGAAAAGCCTGTATTGTGGTCCTAAAAAGGTAGCCAAGTTATTACCAATCTTGGGCATGCCAAGATTTTGCCAAAATATATCATAGCGAGTTAAATCCAATATAGTTACCTATTTTTCTAAGATGTTTAATTGCGTTTTTTCTTATTAAGAATTTTCTTACTAATTGAGATTAATTTTCCTATATCTCAATCATTTTGAGACTTCAATTTTTGAAGTTTAATTGCAACCGTTTTATTAATTTATCAAGAAGTTTTCAAAAAGTCACCGTGTTGGCAAGTTTGATTTTTTTTTTATTTGTAATAACAAATTTTGGTTACCATGAAAAAATTTAATTTATCTGAACTTAAAATTACATGAAAAATCAAAATATTATATATATATATATATAATTATATACAGGGTGAGACAAAAGTTCGTTACAATTTTAAAAATTCATAAAAAAAAGAAGAAAGTAGGATAAAGAAGTGCGATTTGCAAGAAAGGGCTCACAAGGTAGTCGGATTTTTTTTTTCGGCAAAAAAAGTTTTAGTTAAAAAAGTCGCCTATAGATGACGCTGACTGTCCGAAACACAATGAAAAGGACAACAGTACGCTCCATTCATTTATTCTGATAATAATAGTTGTTCAATATGACCTCCAGTACATTGTACGACACAACCAAAGCGACTCGCAACGCCCGTTACAGCTGAATGCAATATGTCGGAATAAATTGCAGAAACCTCACGACAGATGGAATCTTTGGGTTTGGCCAATGTTGAAGGAGATGAACGGTACACACGTGATTTCAAATAGCCTCACAACCAGAAGTCGACCGGAGTGAGGTTGGAGGCCATGCGATCTTGCAAACTCGACTGATCAGTCTCTCTTCACCAAAAGTACTCAAAAGGAATCGTTTTACTGGATTGGCATAATGTGGTAGTGCGCCATCCTGCATAAAGTTTATTACAGATAACACACCTCTTTGATTTAATGCGGGCACGACTTTGTCACACAAAAGAGTGTTACTGTGCACGTATTTTTACGTATTACTACGCACGTATTACTACGCAACATATTACTACGCAAAAGAGTGTTACTGTGCACTATTAGCGGATACTGTGCACTATTAGCGGTTACTGTGCACTATTAGCGGTTACTGTGCACTATTAGCGGTTACTGTGCACTATTAGCGGTTACTGTGCACTATTAGCGGTTACTGTGCACTATTAGCGGTTACTGTGCACGTTTTCCAGCCCAATCTGGGACACGGTTCTTCAAAGAAGAAAGGTCCGACAATGAAAGATGAGTTGAAGCCACACCTGACTGTCAACTTGACTGGATGCAGAGATTTCCTCGTGTAATCACGAGGATTAGATGTTGCCCATATACGAGTGTTATGGGTGTTGACATCCCCGTGTAGTGTGAAGTGTGCCTCATCCCTCCAGAAAACGTTGAACAACCACTGAGGGTCGTTTTCGATTCTTGCCATAGCCCACTCGGCAAATGATTCCCGCATAGCTGTGTCTCCCGGTTGTAACTCCTGCAGTGACTGCAGTTTGTAGGGATAGAGATGCAATATCCCGTGGAGGATACGTCGAATCGATGATTGAGGTGCATCCAATATTCTTTCAGCGTCGCGAGCACTGCTACTCCGAATGGACGATTCCGCCGTTAAATCATTCATTGTGGTTTCCACCGCAGTAATTCGGCTCTCCGCCAACGAGGGTCTTCCACTGCGTTGCGTGGCCGATCCTCCAAAGAGCCAGTTTCATCGAACCTCTTGACAAGCTTGACTATTCCAGGACACGATACGGGGCCTTTCTTCGTCTTCAGTCCTTTCGCCGAGCGAAATTTTCGCAACGCAATAGTTGCTGACTCTCCGTTCAAGTAGAACAACTTCACCAACAACACTGAATCGGGTAATGATAACATTCTGAAAGCGTATGAGAAATTCTCGAGTATCGTGGCCTTTTATCACAAGATTAATTTGCATAATTCTGCTGAATCTCTCGATGTCAGCGCCATCTATAGGTGACTTTTTTAACTAAAACTTTTTTTGCTGCTAAAAAAAATCCGACTACCTTGTGAGCTTTTTCTTGCAAACCGCACTTCTTTATCTCACTTTCTTCTTTTTTTATGAATTTTTAAAATTGTAACGAACTTTTGGCTCACCCTGTATATAAATATATATATAAATATAAAAATCTATATAAATAAATATATATATATATATATATACTTATAAATTACTATTGATTTACAAATAAATTACTGATAAATGTATTTATAGAATACTGTTGGAAAAGAATTATTACTTCGATATATTTAGCTTCATAGATTATTTGATTATTGAGTTACTTGTTGCTAAATTACTTACTATATATTTTGGTACAATAAATAATTTTTTTATTCTACAGACAACAATTGTCTGTTACTTGTATATTAAAAAACTGCTTTAAATTTCCTCATTCAGCATTATGCATTCAATTAATTTATTTAAATCAAATATAAGTATCGAATAATGTATTTAATAATTAGCTTACTAAATTTTATCGATATAGTGTACTAAAAATCTCACTGGATAAACAAAATGCTAAAAAAAATTAAATCATTTGTGTGATCAGTCAGTTATAGATCATTGTAGCTTTTTATATTTTCGACCATGTTTTTTCAAAATTTATATTTTATATATTAAGAGTTACTTGTAATAGATTATTCAATATGTTTACATTAACTATTACGTTATTCTTAAATTCAATATTACACATTCATTAACTTATTCTCATGTTAATTTCCATGATAAACGTTTCAAATGGTAGCCTTATTTCTTGATAACTTAATAAGTTTCACTACTTTTTAGAATGGATGAAATGCAAAAAGCTGTAAGCAAAAACATTCAAAATACTTTTAATCAATCACCTAGTCAAAATACAATACTAAAAATATTCTTATACTTATGTTAAACATTAATTAGTTACAGTTTCCAGAATAGTGTTATAATTGTTTTTCAAACTGCTATAATTCTCTTCCTCATAGAATGTTTTTCTTTTAACTAATCATTTCAATAATAATTTTTATGGTAACAAATACTATTGAAATGAACAGTTACAATAATATAATATTTTTTTATGATAGAGATCAAATGCTTCTAGTTGAAGGAGTCAACAATTGATGTCATATGCAAAAAATAAATTTAATCTTGAAATTTCTTAAAATTAAAACTCTTTGTTGAGTTTGAAAAAAACTTTGATTACTTTTTAAATATAATGTATGCATGTGTGAAAAAGTATTATTTATTCTAATAATTTTTTATAGTTAAATTTATAGGTGCTGTTCTCGTCTTTACCAAATACAGTGAAGAGTAACTTAAGTGATTATAGTGAAGAGCAACAGTTAAAATTGAGTTTTAGGAATATAAAGAAATAGCATGTATTATCTATATTGCAAAAATATATGCATTTTGTAAAATAAAAATTTTAGAATAAGCTGTTCTACTATCCAGTTAATATTTTCAGAATAGAGTATTTCTAGATCTGGACAACTTTTGTCCAAAATTAGTATTGAATTCTTAACAAATAATGAAGGAGTTTATTTTTATTCATATTTTTTTATGCAAAGAAAAAAGTAATATTTGTGAAATTTGACAGCGAGATTGGAACTAATGTTAAAATATTCAGAAACAAACAGTAGTTAACATCTAACTGAATATTTTTTAAGTTTTTACAAATTTGATACTTTTCTGTTAGATATACGGCAATTCATTCTAAGCAAGAAATATAAAATAATTTTTTTCTTTATTGGAGACATAAGTAGAAAGACTTTAAGTGTATAAATTCTAAATTTAGTTTCTTGTAAAAAAAAATGTACTCTTTAATTTAATTGGAATTTACTTAATGGAAAAGAGCCATTTATTTAGTAAAATAAAAATAGTGTGAAATATAAAAATATGATTATACAAAAAAAAAAAAAAAAAAAAAAAAATTGACGCACACACAGTTTCAGTTAATGAGTTAAATAATACAGAAACGTGATTCTCTTTTAATATTTTACAAATCAAATTAATATATTGCAAATATGATTATTTAAAATATGGCATACAAAAAATTAGATTTATGTGTTAAATCGTTCTTGTATTCACAATTGGTAGGTAGTAAATATTTACTTGTTTTTACTTAAGTTCTCTTTCTTTTTGACTGTCAATTTCAACATAATCTGATTTTGATCATATAATTTGTAAATGTTACTAAATTATTTAAATATTGCTTAAAAGATTCACAAATTTATCACTTGTGTTTATTTTCAAAATGGATTGAAAAATAGTATATTTTAAGCATGACAATTATTTTACTCATGTAAGATTCAACAATACAGCTTTAAAGGAAAAACTACGTATTTATTACAATAATTGAAAATAACTTGCTTCTAATTATCAATTCAAAATAAAATCATTTGTTATCATTATGAGCTACATATAATGTAGACAAACCTATAAGCTAAGATAAATCCTATCTTTGCTGCCTAAACTGAACCAATTTTGTAAGTCAAGCTTGGTCCTATTTTGGCCACCCTAATTAGTCCAATGTAGGTTGCGAAGCTTGGGCATTTCTTTGCATCCCACATCTATATGAAATGTAGACCATCCAGCATTGGCCCAATGTAGACCACCAATACCGGACCTAGATGAAGCCACGATTAACCAATGTATGGACAAGCAATTTTGCAATTTGAATAGTTCTTTTAAATTTATTGCATTTTCAGTTTCATCATCGATCTGCTGTTTCGATACAGACTTTTTATTATTATAATCATTATTATAAAGTGTACACACCTTCTTTAAAAAAAAAAAAAAAAAAAAAAAAGCTTGTAAAGAAAATCATGTAAAAAAAAACTTGCAACTTATGGTCAATCGAAGATGTGCTCCATAACTTTAAAAAATCGCATATGATGGAAAACTAAATATTTTCCCAAGAAAGCGTATTAAAAAGCAATACCTTGTAGTCACTATAATAAGTTAATAAGGTGATTTTATCATCACAAAATATTTCTTAGGTATACTCTTCAAATCGATTTAGATAATGCATGCTATTTTCTAATGTTTCTTTTCATCAACTTTCCTCCTTTTTCATTACTTAATTCAAGTTATTATCATTTTTATACGAGTAAATTACCGCTAAATAGTAGAGAAGCGTATAGAAGGTAAAATCGTCAACAATGCGATAAAGTGCGCCAGACTGGTTTACCGGTTCGGATTATGTAGGTGTGACGAGCTTTTCGTTTTACATGCGCTTTTTATATGTAACCCTTGAAACTATTACAGAATAATCTTGAAGCACTGAGTTTTGATATTCGATTCTTGGAGTTTTTGTGTTGCTTGCGAAAATTAATAAGTATGGATGAGGATATATTTTCCTTTTCGCGGAGTACGTATGGAAAAAGAATCATCAGGAAAACATAAAAGAAGATTTTTAGAAGCGTTAAAAACGGTATATTCTCCGAAAAGTAACGATTCGGAAATCAATGAGTTATTTTGTTTTTCATTACAATTTTATTCAGAAATTAAATTTTTTATAAAAATGAATGTTTCCATAAGTAAATGAATGTTTTAGTTGTGTGTATTGCGTTTTTCATGTTAGTGTTAGAATGTGCCGCGTACTTAAATTTCTTTAATGTGTGCGTAACTGCTCGTTATATTAAAGTTCGAGTTTAAACAAAAAATAGAATTTGTTAACGTTCGAAATTTAGCTTTATTGCCCCGTTGGCACTGTAGTAGGTAGCACTACACTGATTTTTTTTAAGGTGGGCGCCAGCTTGATATAGTAAAATTTTTGTTTCAATTTATTAGAATTTTAAAACTTCTACAGTATTTAGTTATAAGGAAATATTCAAATTTTTAATATTTGGAGTTCGGAAAAACGCACGATTTCAAATCTGAAGCTAGAACGCGATCGTTATTGGTTGACGACTATCGCGCGTAGTGACGTAATTTAGGTTGGCGACAGGGCTGTAGAGTGCTTGGCATGAAAATTTGAAATCGCGCCAATCCCGTACGGGTCTGTTGTCATTTACCTAAATTACTTATGACTGATTTAAGTGGATAAATTTCCCAAACGATTAATTTTTAAAATTCCAATAAAAGATTATTCTTTAAGATTATGTTGTCCTTATTAGAAAAATTGATAAAAATTAAAGAATTGTGATTTTTTAATACATCGTTATGCTTTGTCATTTTGCATGAAATAAAATGCGAGAATAATAAGCAACACAATATAATTATTTTATTTTCCCGCATACTTTTTATGCTTTTGCCAGTATGAAATATGAGGATTGTTTCTGTTTTTGAAAGTTGCCGAAATATTACCTATACGTAAGGGTTGAAAATATTTAAAAAACGTAACTCAAATTTTGCAATTGATAGATGCAAATAATTTTACCATATAAATTATAATTAACTACTTTTAAGATTAAAAAGTTTTTTTAATTATAAAATGAAATTAATTTTTGATACACAATTTTAAAAATAATGTGACAGTTATATTTTAACTAAGGAAGTTTTTTACTGTAATTAAAACGTCAATGAAAAATTAATTAAAATAAATTTGCAATTATTAATAAATATCAAAATTTAGTTAAGTTATTGAAATTTATTTAATTGTGTATATAGTATAACTCTGTTCTGGGATATATATTGAAAATATATAATATTAATGGATTTTGAAATTTTTTTCTTTTTGAAGTTAATAATAATCTAGTTCTGTAATTTTTTAACTGGTATCAATGAAGGAGAATAAATTTGAAACATGGAAGTTTCCTTGTAGTATAATTGCGTTTTTTTCTCGGTTTCTCGCACTTTATATGCTCTTAAAGCTGATAAGAAAAGTATCGACATTTGCATTTGTTATATTATAATTTTATGTATACGTGTATGTGAGCTATTGAATAACAGTATACATTTCAAATCAGCATATGATGAGTAAAGGAGCTTATCTGCGGAAATCAGAAAAAAATTCCTTATTGCATTAGAAAGACAGCAATAATTTTAGGAAGAATAGAATATGACTCATCTATAGCTTAGGTTATTTAATTTATAACACTCTCATAGTCACAGTAGTTAAATTTCTCCACATAAATTTATTTACTCACACAAATCACTAAAACTCCATTTTTACTCCAACTAAAACATACATATCTTTTTCACACAGCTTGAAAGATTTTTCTCTTAATACAATTCAAATGCTTTGTAGAGGGCGCTTCACGCCAAACTCACTCTGTAACCAGGAAGCACAATATGACAACGCAGAATAGATATGATGATAATACAGATATGATGTGATCTCGTTTATAATATATTATATTATAAACGAGATCACATCATATCTGTTAAAAGAAAGAGAAAGAAAATTTTACCATCTGAGCTTGGTAATAGTTGAAAGTAATGGTTATTAGTTAAGGGTAAATAAATTAAATATTCTTAAAATGGATCTTTTTTTAAATAATTTTAACACTTAGACTTTCATCAAATAAATTTTCTTTTAACAAAGTAATTATTATTTAAAAATAAGTAAAAATTATCTCCTATTGAAAAGTAAATTTTAATTTTCCAATATAAAAAATCTACAATCTTATAATATTTATGTAAAGTCATAAATATATCATTAACAGGAATAATTAAATTATTAACTATGGCTAGCAGGTATGATGAAAGTCAGTCATAATATTAACAGAATTTCTTTTCTTTTCTTTTCTTTTTTTCTTTTCTTTTCTTTCTTTTTTTTTTTTTTTTTTTTTTTTTTTTATTATCAGACTGAGGATATTAACAATTTTTATTTATTGGATCAAATTCGGACTTCGAAATTTGCCCTACTCTTGCCAAAACTCTTGCCTTGTAAGGGATAAGGTTAAAAATAAGAATACATGAAATTACTGTTTTTTTACAAGAATGATTATTGATGATATTACTATCATTTTTATAAATGATGGAATAAAACTATTAGCTATTTCTAATCAGTTAAATAGTGATTCTCGAAATAAATAAAAAATAATTTGTCATGCCTTGGGAAAGTTTTAATCTTTAAACATTTACTTTAGTTAGAAAATTTATTTTATTATATTATTAAGTTAAATTTTTTTTAATGATTTAAAATCAAATTCTGAATTTAAATTTGCTTCGCAAATTGAAGTTTTATAAGTTGTCTTAATAAATGAAACTAGAAATAAAGAGAAAATGATATTGATAAAATAAGGGCATTTAATAGAAATTATATAATTTATTTAAAGAAAATTGATAAAATATAAAATAAAATTTACTATATTAGATAAGTGAGCTATTTTAATTTAAGACTTAATTTCGTAGAAATTTTTTGCAATTTAAAAAATTGATAAGTTATATAATTTATCATTTTTTGAAATTTCAGACATAACAGAAGGATAAGATATGTAATCATTCTGTTACAAAATATTACTTTTGTATACTGATGAATAATTTATTGATCAAATATATTTAATCCTTTTTATTAAAAATACAAAATTTTTAATAATTATAATAAGCAATTTTAAAAATAAAATAAAATTACGTTAAAAATTATTGCATTAATTTCAGTGGCGTAGTGAGCATAATTGGCGCCCGGGTACGATACCTTTTATGGTGCCCCCTTGAAAATAAAATAATACAAAATAAATATGGGAATAAAATGTATTATGTAATAAAAGATATAAAATAATATAACGATATATAATACATTATAATAAATAGAGTATAATTGTAATAAGAATACAATATAAATAAAAACTGAATGTTGTACCGACTATAAAATAATCGAAAATATATTACTTTAAAGAATCAAGCTCAGCTTTAAATTTAAACAAAATTCTATTCTAATTTAAAAAAAAACACTTATATTGAATTCAGAAAAGTGTCATTAGAATTACCGGACTTATGTAATTTAGAAATAATTATAAAAAGATATAATTGATTTTATATACTAATACAATTATTTTAAGAAACGTAAAAAAAATTTTTAACGGGAAATAATTCGTTACATATCAGAGATATAAGCAGATGTAATTATTCACAATCTAATATACTACACTATTCACACTTTTCGTGTCCTTACTGAAGCGAATTGATCAATTACTTTATCAAAGTTAATCATTTCAAATTTTTCTTTTTCTATACTTAAAATAATAATCTGTATGACAAAATTCACCCAAACTTTTACATTTGTTAATCACGGTGATTTAGCGCTCCCAAGCTACAGGTCCGATTCTCAGGCTAGGTCAACTCAGCCTTTCATCCTTTCAGTGGATCGATTAACTGAGTACCAATCACGCTTGGGAACTAAACACCGGGGATTTAGCTTTGGGCTGACCACCTAACCGGGACATATGCTTCGCACCCCAGGGACCTCGGTTAGGACAACAGATATGGGCATTGTAGGCCTTGATCCGGATATGAAGTTTTGAAGTCGGGATATTTATTGATTAATCAATTAATATTTAACTTTTAAGAAAATTGATTTTAATGATCTAATATGTACTTAACAAATCATAAACATTTTAAATGCATTTTTTCTAGCTTGTTAATCAATTGAAGCAATTAAGCATTTTTACTCCCTATTTATTGTGCATTATCTTATTTATGAAAGACTCTGAAAATTGTTGATTTTATTAGGTGTTGAACGTATGCTCTCTATAACTTATCTTAACTTCTATAATATCATTAACTTTCCAAACTTTAGCTATTTATTGCAAAATAATAATTGGGTAAGACTTTTACACTATTAATTTAGGATTAACTCACCTGAATTTTCAGAATGATATCGTTTTAAACATTTCATTTACAACAAATTAAACAGAAAATTTCAATTCATTTTTTTTTATCTCTGAAAAAATTCCCGTGAAAAATAACTTTACCTTTATGGGAATTTTGCATTTAAAAAATAGATTTTTAAATTATATCATTACGACCATTAATGTAAACCAAAATTATACTGTAAAAAATTTAAATCCCAAAACGTAATACTGTTAGTTTTTAATATTTCATTTTTATACCATAAAACATATTTTTCTGATTCTAAAATTTGAAGACATTTGTAAATAAGTCTTAATCTAATTTCAGTTTAGATAACTAAATTACGCCATAGCATTATCAATGCAAATATCTGATGAGCAACAGAACACCAATGCAGACAATAAAAATATTTTTCAAATTTCTAAAATCAAAACACACAAAAATTCAAGTAAAATTATGCATATTTAATCTAATCAGAAATTTTCAGCTAAGCAATATATAATATTAAAAATACTTTTTTATTCAAAACTGATACACACTATATTGTTCTTTCAAGTTTTTCATTGATTCAAAATATTCCCAAGAATTGCAATTGCTGAGATAAAAATATATTTTAACTGTTATATCACTTAATTTTATTTAAAGAAATTTACTCAATCAGTTTTCTTCGTATTTTTAAGGCATTTAATAAAATTGTTTTTTTTTTTTAAGATTTTAAAATTTATTTTATTATTAAAATAAGGGGTAATTTTTATTAAAATTAAAATTTATTTCGATTAAGAATCATTTTAAAAGTGCTGCTCATGCAACGGCAGGAAGTTTTTTTTTCTTTTTCAATAAATTTATATCATTTAAATACGATCTTATTTTTAAAATTTTACAATGTAAAATGAGAAATCCGTACGATTTCTTTATAAATTACTTGAACGAATTTTTCAAGTTAAAATATGTGTTTTTTTTATGTAAATTGAACTAATTAAGAAATATATTCTGTATATTTAAGGTGTGCTGTAAAGGCAGCTAAGATCTGTAATAGGTGGTTACGCTATTAAAAAAGAAGATTCTGTATGTTTAAGCATACAGAAAAGAAAAAAAAAAACATTTAAAAAGGAAGAAAACATTCATAGATTTTTAATTTGAAAAAAGAAATTTTCGAAATATGGTGCTAATGTAAAGCCAACAAAATTACGAGTCACATGAAAATTATTTTCCCAAACAAAAACAGTTAAAAAATAAAATACTTTCAAATGAATAGTTTTAACTAATAAGTAATTTAATATTTTGTTTCCAAAACTCTGCAAGCATAGGCTAGTAAATAGTTATACCAGCAAAAATATGAAATAAATATTCAAATTGAAAGAATACATAGTAGACAAAGTATAACTAACGGCGATAATATTTTAAATGTAAGAACTCCGATTTTCAAAAGTTTACATTTTTGTTCCGATGAAGTTATGTTTTGGAAGAAACGAAATATTAACCATGTAAACAATAAAAAAGAAAGAAAGTTTGTGTTTTCCTAGAAATTGGAGATAATTAGCTCTCGATTCCCTCCATTTCTATTCCAGGAAAGCAATTCCCTATGGGGCATACTGTAGTGCTATTTTATGAAAAATTTCCTCACTTTCTTTGGAGGTCAGTCTAGTGCCAGACACAATATTTTAAACAAAGGGAACCGCTAATATGAAACACGTTTCAGCAGGAATTTTCCCACGAGTGTAACGCGACATTAGAATAAATGGCTACAGCATAAAAGCCTGAGATAAAAAAATACAAGGGTTTTATTTTTATTTTGGAATAATGAATAATACAATTTCACTAAGTCTCAATAACTACGAAACCTGATCTTACTATATTACTTCTTGATAACTTAAGTAAAATCGGACTTTTCTGATATTAATAGTACATTTAAATTCTTACAAGTTTCCATTAATAATATTTCAGTTAATATGAAATTTTCTATTTTTGCACATTATTATTTATTACGTAATTATAATCAAAATAAAATAAAAATTTCACATTTTTACATAAACGTATATCAAACATATTAGTGAAGTACTGCTTGTTAAATAAAATTATTTAATATGTTATGAGAAAATAAAAATAGCACGACAAATAATATTTCAAAACAGTGAAATTTCGACAAAAAACTTCTAAATTTTGAATAATTATAACATCCAGGAGGGTCCAGAGAAAATAATATTCATTAAACGTTTTTATTTTTTATATTGAGTAAAAAAATGTTTTTTAATATTGTTATGACTTTTTTAATGTATATATATATATATATATATATATATATATATATATATATATCATATGAGTCTTAAAGGACACTGAGTCGTGGCGTATTCACAATATTAAATAGGTATCTTTCATGAGATTTCTCCACTGTAATCTCCCTAAGTTAATAGATCCAAAAATTACCATATAACATTAACACAAATGATTTGGTAATTAACTTTATACTAAAATGAAAACCTCTCACATTCATTAAAATAGAACTGACCAATCTAATATTCCGGAAATTTTGCATGAAAAAAAGATATTTTCGTTATTTGAACATTTACAAGATTTGTCGTAGAGAACAATAGTATCACAAACTTTGAGCAAAGTATGAAACTTAAAAAGGAAAAGTTTATAAGAATGAAAATTGATAATCTAACAAATTAAGAAATGAAAATCGAAAGCAAGGTTAAAAGATCATAGTTTTTAAAAGGAACTAAACCATGCAATATTATGGTTGGTAGGTAGCTGTTCTGAGACTTTTAGCTGCTCCGGCTTTTGTCTCTATTATTCTAGTGCAATATTATTATTAATAAGAAAATATAAGAGTAAGAGTTTCGCTTATGGCAAGCTCCTGCAGCTCTACCTCATTTTTCATCAACAACTTCTTTTCTTTTCCAAATCTGATTCATCCTCTGGAGCTTCTTTTTTATTTTCCCTAGACATGAATAATAATTATAAAATGCAAAATTTATTTCTTCGAATAAAATCGATATTATGATAAAACAAAAATTGAAATTTTCTGAAAAATTTTGTTTATCTTTGAAATGATTTGGTGCCCCTCTGTATGCTGCGCCCGGGGCATGATAGCCCCACCCTCGTCGCTACGCCTTTGATTAATTTGCCTTTGTTTTCTAAAAACATTTGTTTTCGTGTTCCACATTTGCTTATGAAGGATCACGTCATTGGATGAGTGAGTAGTGTATTGAGGAATGTGCATTGGTTGAGTATGCATTGGATGAGTGTGTTTACAGGAGCCTTAAGAGAAACTCACACTCATACAATGACGTCAATGTCATTTAAGTATGACGTCACTATTAATAACCAATAAATGGCTAGGTCTGTGAAACTACTCTTTCTTTACGCAGTCGTTTGTTGAAGTTAGAACTTCAAACACTTCTGTTTGTTTTTCTTTCTTCAGTTCCAGTGTTTGATCGTTTCTTGATTCTCATTTCAGCATTGCAGAAAAAAAAATAAAATAAAAAAAAAATGGGACTGTATGCAGTGAATAAAAAGAAATAAATGATGCATCAATATACTTCGTTTCTTGATTAATGTCCCTTTAAAACATTCCTAGCATAACTTCCATAATAATTTAAAGGAAATTTCATTCACGCCTTTATAATCATGATAATTATTAAACAATCATTGTGTTTCCGATTTATATTTTCTATTTTAACTTCTCAAGTTTTGGGAAGTAAGTAAAGCTAATGAAGTTTTTCAAATTTTCTATGTTTTGAGTAGTTGCCTTAGATAATTAAATCGCAATGCATTTACTGATACAAATATACAATATGTTTGTGTGGGAACTGTATTTTTATTATTTACTTAAACTATATTCATTTCTGTTCTATCTCACTCATATACATTTGTAATTTTCTTGAGAAATAAAATTATGAATTTAATGATGTTAGTATACAAATTAGGATATTACTATTTTTGTTTTCAAATTTATAATATACATGAGTGAAAAATACTATATATTCATCTATTAACTTGGTAAAATATTCTGTTTTTTATTAAAAAAGACAAAACGAATAATCTATTAATTAATTTTGTATATTTTGTAATGAATAAAGATTCTTATTTCTGAGAACTAAGTATTTTCTGTTCACCATGTTTTTTAAAATATGAAATTATAGAGATTTCTTTAAATGTGCCCCTTATTTAAATTTGCAAATGTATGAATAGAATTCTGTTGTTGAATATTGATGTTATTAACATCAGTATCCAACAACTCTATAATAAAGCTCAAAAGTTAAATAATGAAAAATATTGATTCCAGAAAGTTGGTAACTATTACCATTAGAATTTTATGTGAACTATGAGGTTGCTAATTTTTTTAAATCGAAGGCATAATATAAAAATATGCATGCTTGATTATTTCTAATATTATGCAGTAATCATTCTTATGGTTTTAATATTCAAATATGTTTTTGAAGTTTTGAGCTTGTCACATTTATTGTTTTTTGATTAATTATTTTATTATGAAATGAAATCTGTTCTTTAGTGGTGCAGCAGCAAAAAATTACCAAAGAAGTTATAGTTCAATGAAATGGACAGTTTTTATTGATCATAACCTGATTCAAATATTGTCAAATTCACTGTAAAAATGAGATCCAATTCAAAGGATAAAAATGATCTCCATATACTTATGGTTACTCTTTCAATATACAGATAATGGATAATTCTTTTGTGGAGTATTTTGTGATAAAAAATGTTGCCTGCCTTGATGTTATTACACAATAGTTTCTTTCTGAGTAAATAAATTAATTCTTAATAGTAAAAACATGAATGAAATTATGAAGTATTAGGATTTTTTTAAGGAGAGTAAATTCAGTTGAATCATCATTACAGGTATTCTAGTGAAAATGTGTGGTTGAAATAAAGTGTTCTTGCCTTTGGATGACTTAAGCTAGTATTGTCAAAATAGAATGTTGTTGAATATCCTTAGTAATTTCGCTCTTTCTGACTTAATAAGAAATCTTGATTAATTTAAATGTGATAAATTTTCAAAAAATTCACCAAATTCAGAAATGTACTTTTATGTTGACCATTCATGATATGAAGATAAAAGCTTCATATCTTCATATCCACATGATAAAAATTCAAGTCTAATTTATTTCACAAAATGTCATTCGTAAAATTAAGCAATGAAACTTCTAATGCTGTTGATAGATATGTTTAATTTCATTTTTTAAAGTTAATGTAACATAATTTTGTAAGTGTAGAACAGTAAAATTATTATGTTGTTAAAAATTATATATCTCATACATACATACACACACACACACATATATATATATATACAGTTTGAAAGACTTTCTCAACTATGCCGGTTTTCAACATAAAGACATGGTAGAGAAAGATGATCTTTTTGTATCATATTCACATTTTTGGCTTAATTATTATTTGGATTTTAACTCCTGATAAAAGCTTTAATTATAAATATTGAGTTCTTATGTGTAAAGTTAGTTGTTTAATGTATTTGTTTTCTATTTTCATTAGAAATTTAACTAATCTTTATTTGGCTGGATATAAGATAATTTGGCCAGAAATGACTTTTATTTTCTACTAGCTATGATGAGATATGCCTATCTCAGTGTATGTACATTTTCAGGAAAAAAACTTCCTTCCCAGCAGCCCTGAGGTAAAGCATAGAATTTTTTTTTCTTTTATTTTTAAGAAACAGTGATATGTTTCTAGTAAACCAAAATCACTTTGAATATTTTGCTGGATATAAATATACAAGAAATATTCCCTGTTAAAAAAGAAATCAATGCTTCACCTCACAAATGTTGAGAAGAAAGTTTTTTTCCTGGGAATCAAGCTACATCCCTCTTTAGCTGACTGCAAATTCTACAGCATGTATATATATATATATGTGTGTGTGTGTGTGTTTTGCTGGTTATTAAAATTGCAATACCATGAAGGAAAGTAAAGAAATTATTGTATGTTATCAATATGGAATGAAGATAAAATGCTACACATTAAGGGGTTTACAGGAATACGAAGTTAGTGGAAAAAATTACCAGCCTTTGCAGTTAAAAGAACCTTTATCTGTGTGGTCATACATGTACTTGAACTTAGGTGAAAGAAATGCACAATTTTTATTCCAATCACTGGAGAGGGGTAGTGGCCCAGCCTCTCAGCAATCCATGACCAAATATTTTCAATTGGTGAGCTGTCTGTAGATCCTGCAGACTATGACAATATTTAAATACTCTCCATTAAGGAAGTCAGAAAATGATGTGCAATATGTGCTCTTGCATTATCTTGTTGAAAGGTAGTATTTTTCAAACCTTGAGAGAAGACAGAGCTCAACCATTAGCCTTAAGATATCAGAAAAATACTGATTGCCAATAAACTTATCAATTGTCAGTACTAGAGATGTGCATATCGTGTAACTTGTACCTGTCCATACCATCACACCGATTGTAGGTTGCTATGAAGATATCGAATGTAACCAGGTGATGAGTGTTCTTAGAGTTTCCAGATGTAGATAAGGCAATCATAATTCTGCCTATAGAACCAAAACTTACCTAAACAGACAAAATTATGCCACTCATATATCCAGCTTGTCATTGGGCACATCAGAGTTGTATCTGTCTCTGGTACATTGTTGAGGAAGCTATCATAATAATAGACTTGATGTCAGTTGTGGTGCTAGAAACATGGTTGTACTGTACAAGGGCAAACTAGGCTATTTTCTGACTAATAATCCAAGGTGTGTTTATATGGTTTTGTTTATTTCACTTCACAATATGTTTTTTTCCCCCTCAAGTGTTATTTGTAGGAGAACTTTGAGTACCTGCATGTCATTCAGTATGATCCTCAGCACCCCATCCATTCCATATTTGTGTGATGTTAATTGGATTTTGATCACAGAGTACACATTTCTGTATCATAGAACAGTAATCCATACTTTTTGTAGGTGAGGATATGCCACTTGTGAATTCTGATACTTGCTCTTTTCCTTTTCTTATTTAAAGCATGGCACAATATTCTATGACAATTCTAATCTCTTGAATTGATTTCTGAACAAAAAATCTATCGCACAACTGTTTTTTAATGTGGGATTGTTTAACCCTCCTCTTTGTCTAAATGTGTTGAAATGCTAGTTATTTGCCTATTGAAATTTCACTTCATTCAATTTTGATATTCATAAGCTTATTCATTTCTGGTGTTGTAATTTTAATGGGTTCATTTATACATATATAAGGGATTACAATATATATATTATATATTTATATATGCATATATATAATAGTTATAAATTTTTTAAAAATAGTTTGACTGCATTTTCTTACTTATAAGTCTTGTTTGAAGTTAAATGTGTTCCATTTCTTCTCATTGATAATGTCTATTCTGCTATTATTTTATTTCTAACTGCTTAAAATTGTGTGTAAAATTTGTTCACAAATAGCATGCAAATTTAGATTTTTGATATAATGCCGACACAGTTTAATAAATATAAAAAAACCAAACTAACTTTCATTTTTCTTTTGCTTCTATATGTCAATAAAAGATATATAAATATTGCTATTGCAAACTTCCAAATTATATTCTAGATTTATGAATTTTATTAAATCATTATAAAAAAATTAATTAAATATATTTGTTTCTGCAAGTTCTATAGCATACTCAGCATACTGACTTTCTTGTGTTTCTTTTGTTTTTATGCACAAGAAAGTTTTACCATGATGTATCTTATCAATATATTGCTAATTTTTAAGTAATCATGTTATTTCAGAAATTTATTAAAAGCATGTAACTCAGTGTAGTATTAAAATTTCTTGTTAGAAATAAAATCAATCTAAAATTGTGTTGTATTTTTATCATTTTTCAAAGTTTTCTAACTATATATGAAGCTAGTAATATGAATTAGATAAAATTGTTTATAATAATTTAGTGTATTTAATGATGTGACAAAAAATTTCAAATATATTGAATAAATTGTTGCCATAAAAATTTTTATTGATGCTCATATTAGAATTGTTATCATTATCTGTTTAATTTATATTTTAATTAATTTGTAAAGAAACTGTCTGAATTTTGTATATATAAATTGCATATTAATATATAATTTTGTATATATAACTGTCTGAATTTTGTTTATATAAAAATTGCATTATTTTAAGACAAACCATAATTCCACTTCATGAAAATAATAGCTGAACAATTGATAATTATTTCTTACTAATGTTACTTAAATAAACTCATACATAAATTCTTAAAAGCTATTTTTATTTATTCAATATTTGCTTATTTGCATAAATATAGTTCCCCCCCTTTTTTTTTATTATAAATTTCTGTTTTAAAAATCATAGTGCAGCTGATAGCAATTTTTCCTAAATTATAAGTCACTAATTTCAAAATAATATATAAACAAGTCTTGGGGTTGAAAATACTATTGTTAATGACTACAGTTACCTTTTCATGGAAATACCAGTTCAGATGTTAACCAAATTTATATATAGATGCTATACAAGTTAAGCATATTTCAAAATTACGAGACATACTTGAATATCAATGCTTTCACTATGTAATTCTAGAGCAATGTAAATTCAAATGTAATTTGTAACTTCAATTAAATATAAAAAGCTTTTGAACATATATGAAACATTATATTATCTCTTTAAAAACAAGGAAGAAATTTCAAAATGAACTTTAGTTAATAAAATAAGGTGAAGTAAATTTAAAAATAGCTACAAATTATTCAAAAATTGATACAACATTTCCTCTATTTCCTGATAAATATAGTGATTGTTGTCTCCAAATGTATGTTTAGAATTGTTTTCATTGCAATCACAGAATGGTATTAAAAATTTTATATCAGCAATATTAAATAATATTATAGAAATACACTTACTGTGTGAGAAAGCTCCCAAGATAATGTAAAAACAATTGTCAATGCTCTTCAGATTATGACTGGACAAAAAAATTTAAATTTTTTTTCTAGCTGTATATGCATTATATATACTATGGATATATTTCTTCTCCTCTGCAGATTTTAAGCTTTTCAGTTCCATTGCATCCAACGAGCATGCATGTTCCGAGATTCTGAAAAAGTGATAAATCACCATAATGCATCTTGTTATTGAACTTCTTGTTGAATAATTTTTTGCTTTTCAGAAATATTTTCATTATATTTTATTTATTTTCTAGATTTTAGAAAATGCAATCTTTTCATTCTGTCTCATATTAAATTCACACGTGTGTTCAGACAGTATGTTTGCATTTATTTTTAAACTTTCAAAATGACTTTTTTGTTAACATGTGTGCTAAAGTTTTATATAAATTATATTCTTAGATTAAGATTTTATACTGAACTATGAATTTGTGTATTTTAACTTTAAATTTTATACCGAAATTTTGTGTCATGAAATATTGCTTAATGTATTTTATTTAAAAATAAATTAATTTGTGTGCATATCAGAAGTTTAGTCTTATTTAATCTCTTATATTTTTAAAATTGAATAAGGATTTTTTGTGAAGATTCTATTTGTTTATCTAATAATATTATTTGCATTATTTAGAGTTTTCCTTATTGTATATTTGTTTTTTCTTGTAATAATAAATATCTGTTTTTAATCACAGAGAGCCTTGTTATATTATAGTTATTCTGAAGCTATATATTTTTGTATTTTAAATATTGTCATTAAAGATTAGGCTTTAATTATTTAAAAGAATACATTCTTAAATTAAAAGCTATTTCTTTAATGTTATTGTATTCTCTTTAAATTGCAAATGCACTTTAATTAATGAAACTGATTCATAGAAGGGGGGTTATCTGAATTCCAATGAAATTTTATATATAAAAGCATAGGACAATAATTGATAAATTTATTTTAAAGCAAATCAATGCTGGAATTTGAGTTCAGTGAAACTTTATTCAGCAAATATATGTAACTAGCATTCTTAATTGAATGAAGAGATATTAACTGTTATGATACCATGCCAAAATTTTTTTATTTGTCACTAGTACAGTCAGAGTGTAAAAAAGCCCATGCTTTAAGAATGAAAGATGTTACTCAATATATAGGTTACATAAACAATATTTTAATATATAGTATGAATGATCAATCGACTGATGGCTCAGTAATTAGCATTAATGACTCCTGAGCTGGGGGTCTTGGCTTCTAATCCCGGTTCGGGCATAGATTTTACTTTCTCTCTGTTTTCCCATCTTTTTTTCTGTGATGTATGAATGTCCACCCAATAAACAGGTTTGTGGTGGTATGGTGCAGGTAATGCTACTCACCTCCGTGACTTGACTCACAGGTGCCTGCTGGGTAACAGTAAAGGAATAACAGTTTCCTGCCTTATTGTGATGAAGGGTTCATCACCCAAATGCCCACTATTATTGAAAAAATGATACAGCAATTAAAAAGGAATGTGGCAAGAAGTGTTTGACAGCAGCAGAAAAATCCAAACTCTCAATAGATTGGAAGACTGAATGATTGTACGAGTAGCTGTCACAACACCAAATTTGTTATTGTTAACTATCCAATGTTTGGTATGCATTGATGTTTAACCTTAGCCTCTGAAGCCAGCTGAGAGTAGAGTTCATGCTCACTTTGAGCATTACTCTATTTTTCATACTTCAACTCTCAAATCTAATTACAGGACTTAATCTAGTCATCAACCATATCTTACCTAGATTCCTTTACTAGTAAATTATAGCGCACTTATACCATAGTTAAGAAATAGTTACAATTTCCTTCTTATATACTTTTTTTTGTAATAATATCCAATTTAATCACAGAGAGTTTTGTTATATTAAATCTGCTTTAATCATAGAGAGCTTTGTTATAGTTATTCTGATGCAAAATTTTTATATATTTTAAATGCTGTCATTAGAGATTACTCTTTAATTATTGAAAAGAATATATTTTTAAATTAAAATATAGCTTTTTAATGTGTTGTTTTCTCTGTAAAATGTAAATGCACTTTAATGACCTATTTTTGCTTTACCTTTTTAATAATCTGAAATCTCCCTACAGGATAATACAAATCTGTTCATGCATATGTTGCTATAAATTGCCTACAAACTTGCCTAGTAATTTATTGGCCAATTAGTTTCCTGATCTCTCTCCCATACATTTAATTTGATACAATTAAGGGAATATAATTCTAACTGTCTCAAAATGTTGTTTATTTACCTTGAATAATTGGAGATAATTTAGCAAATTTCATAAAATTTTATCAATTTATGTCAACCTGGCGATAATTTGCAATCAGCCAAACAGAATTGTTTATTGTGTATGACTTCCTTGAGAAATTAATATTCTGAAATCATTCTCTCTTCTGAAGTGTCAATCATTTATTTGCTAATAAATGTTATTCACATTTATAAATTTTTATTGTAATCTAGCAACTTCTTTGATGATTTGATTTATTTTACTGTGCAATTTACTGTTTTCAATATATATATGTGTGTGTGTAAAATTAAAAGTTGTTTGTACCTAAATTATTTTGGATGTTCTGTGTTTATAGGTTTAAATGTTCCTGATTCCCATACAGTCAATGTCACTGAAGCTTTCTTCATCCGCATCAGCCATAAGTGGTTTCCTGAATTTCTTCAAGGTATCTTCATATTTATACTTTTATTTTGTTGTATATTATAATAATTTTAATTGTCAGAAAATATTACATATTAAAGAAATTTTTTCCATTCATTATTTGCATTAAATAAGTGTAACATAAATTTTAAGTTTTTTAAAATTAGTTGATGGAAATAATAAGCTTAAAATGGCAATATATAGTAATTATTGCATTTCTACAGAATTTTTTTAGAGCGATAAAAATTTGCATATTGTCTGACTGGTGCTGATGATTCTGCCATTAGTGATTAGGTTATTTATTTTATGTATTTAATTAATATTGCTATTGTATATAATACTTTGTTTTATATTAAGAATTGTTTATAAATTTTTCATATATTTGTATTTATATATAGATTCATTCAACAGTGTAACATTGATTAATTATGAAGTCTATTTTTTGAAAGAATGTTTGCTTATGTTATAGATTTATGTTTATTGCCCATTTTA
Organism: Latrodectus elegans; assembly: GCA_030067965.1. Lineage (NCBI taxonomy): Eukaryota > Metazoa > Arthropoda > Arachnida > Araneae > Theridiidae > Latrodectus > Latrodectus elegans. The sequence goes on along the minus strand of CM057809.1, from coordinate 51,062,132 downwards.
AATTGGGGCTAGATTGTTCTACAGTGAATTTTTTTAAAGTGTGTGCAACTGCCTGGTTAATTAAATTTCAATTTTTAATTAAAATGCATTTTATTTACGTTATAGATAAAACTTTATTGTCTGGCAGTTACCGGTGGCAGACAGTGTGATACTTAGTACTTCTGTAGTAAGTAATTATAATGAAATATTCAATTTTTTGATAAATTTCAAATTCAAGATTGCATGCATTTGCAAAGTTAAAGTTCAAGCATAATTCTTATTTTGTGGTAACTTTATATTGCGCGAAGTGACGTAATTTAGGTTGGCAAGATAATTGTGCACAGTTGACGGAAAAATTAGAAACTGTGCAAACCCGCACAATTAAATAGTTTCTTTTAACCATGAATTTTTATTATTGTTCAATATTTAAATTTTGGAACTAAAAGAAATTCAAATATTAGAGGCATAAAATTTCATATGGAAATTATTCAAAGTTTAACTTTAAGAATTTATCATAATAAACATCAATTCAAAGAGAGAATATAATTAAAATCATTAGTACAACAAAGTAAATGGTTCTGATTTTCGCCTGCAACAACAGTTTTTAAAAAAAAAAAAAAAAAAAAAAAAAAAAACTAAGAGCTTAAACAAAAAACTAAAATTCAAAAATTTTAAATTTTATTAAAAGTGATGATTATAAGTAAAGAATAACTTTGTATAATGCAAGCAGAAAAATTAAATAAATTAAATAGAAAATTGTGAACTAGAGCACAAAAAATGCATATTAAAAAATAGTTGTATATTCAACATTAGTTATTTTTATTGACTCCCAGACTGCAATCTTGACTGCTGCCTCCTACACATTTAACAACTGCTCACTTGTTGAAGAGACTAAGAGATTTGTTTCCAATGGTATTGCCTCTCGCTGGGAGATAGTTTTTAATTGGATCCCTAGCCACTGTGGGGTGTCTGGAAATGAAAGAGCAGATGTGTTGGCTAAAAATGGTTGTAAGCTGCTTCAGCCCCTGTTTCCACTTATTGCCCATCAGTTTAATTCTGAGGCTAGGGGGAAAATTGATGAACACCTAGAGCAAATTTATGCAGCACTTTCAGCTGATAAAAAGTGGAATGCTATTATGAATCGTCTGTCCCGGTGGATTTGCCTCATGCAGTTTTTATTGCAAATTTTTTACTTTTAACTGGACATGACTTTTTGTGTAAACATCTACACAATATCGGTGTAGTTGCTGATGATACCTGTCCCCTTTGTTTGTCGGGTGAAACTATGGACTTTGATCATTTGACAACTTGCACTGCACTTTTATTACTTTTGACTCTGACAACTTTACCGAGGCTGAATTTTATTGGGCTGCCAGAAGTCTTATGGCAGATAAATGCCACTGACTGATGTAGGAAAAAAAAAAAGGTTTCAGCAAACCTAGTAAAGGCTTTGACAAAGTCTGGTTTCAAATTTATTTGTAATAATAAAATTATGTGATTAAAAATATTTTGAAAAAGAATATTTTTTAAACTAGTATATTTTTCTTTACAATATCCAAAACATGACATATTAAACAATATAGATAATGCTGAATTTAAAATATTTTATACATTAATAGATACTGTGTTTATATTTACAAAACACACATGAAATATCATTTTTATTAAAGTTTTTTAATTTCAATTTGAATTAGTGATTTTTTAAAATTATCATAAAAGCTTAATAAAGTAATGAAACAAACACCATATTTTCCTATGCATAATCTGCGGATTATATGTTAAAAAAGTTTCGAATGTTGTGCATATTATATGGACAACATTCGTGGATAATCTGATAAAAAAACATTTTCTACCAAAATAGCTTACAGTAAAGTTTGAAAGAAATTCCTTCTATGTTTTATAAAATAAATAACAGATGGTACCACGAGTCTTCTGACTTATTTTAACTGTAATCAGCATTGTCCTAATACGTTCAAGAACAAATTCAATTCCTCAGAAAGATATTATAGTTGCAATTGGCTTCTGTCACTTCACCTTCTGTCTTGACGTGACAGAATGTTTTGCTCTGGAAACATTGGCACAGCTTGTCTTACTTTTTGACACTGTGCCATAAAACCCAAACAACCAACCATTGCCCTGGAAACATTCAAATTCATATATCATCATGTGAAAGCAAAAATTTTTAAGTTAAAGTGCAAATTTTTAACTAAGAAATATAGGAAAGCAAATAAAAAAATGGCGACAAATGTGTTAATGTAAGGTGAAAATTAAAGCTTGCACAGTGGAAAAGAAAAAATTTATCCAATGGGCAGTTTGAAAATCCATTTCTTTCACTCAATTGCTAATGAAACAAATTAATTTTATTTTAAAAATATGTCTAATTTTGTTTTAAAAGTTATTAAAAATTAAATAAGGATAAATGTTAGTAGAATCTACTTGAATCTTGATTGATGCAAATTTCATTTCAGTTTACCACACTTTATGCTAAGGTGGATTCAAAGATATCCTTTTCTTAATTTTTTTTTGTATAATTTATTAAAATTTTAATAATACTGTGTATTTTTTTATTTTATGTGACAGCACATTGTGAACAGTATATATTTTAAAATATTTGCTGAATAAATTGCCACAGATTAAGTGCCACTGTGGGTTATGCAATGCTTATTTTTCTTTTACTCAAAATAAAGGTCCTGCAGATAACATGCCACTGCAGATTACATACAGGAAAATATAGTAATTATTTGCAAATTATAAAAAATGTTTATAGTAATATATATGAGAAAAAAATTAGTAGAAAATCAGATGTTATGGATTTATTTTTTATATATATTACTAAGTACAATTTTTATAATTTGCAAATAATTGGTATTTACTTAATTACTTTATTGAACTTTTATGATAATTTTAAGCAATCACGTATTCAAATTGAAATCAGAAAGCTTTAATAAAAGTACCTTATGTGTGTCTTGTAAATGTAAACAAATGGTCTATTAATGTATACAATATTTGAAATTCAGTGTTGTGTATATTATTTAATATGTCACATTTTATATAGTGTAAAGAAAAATATGCTTTTTTAAAATATTTTTTAATCACATAATTTTATTAGTATGTATAAATTTGTAACAAGACTTTGTCAAAGGCTTTACTGGTTTGTTAAAACCCATGTTGAATATATAATTATTTTTTAATATGCACTTTTTGTGCTCTAGTTCCCAATTTTCTATTTAATTTTTCTGCTTGCATTATACACAATTATTCCTTACTTATTATAAAATTTAAAATTTTTGAATTTTTATTTTTTGTTTGTTGAAGCTTCTATTATCTTTCTTGTGAAAACTGTTATTACAAGCGAAAATCAGAAGCATTTACTTTGTTGTACTAATGATTTTAATTATATTTTCTCCTTGAATTAATGTTTATTGTGATATTTTCGTAAAATTAAACTTTGTATAGTTTCCATATGAAATTCTATGCCTCTAATATTTGAATTTCTTTTATTTCCAAACTTTAGATATTGAACAATAATAAAAATTCTTAATAAAAAAAACTATGTAACTCTGCTGGTTGGCACAATTTCTAATTTTTGCGTCAACCTCTGCACAATTATCTTGCCAACCTAAATTATGTCACTTCGTGCAATATAAAGTTACCACAAAATAAGAATTATGCTTGAACTTTAACTTTGCAAATGCGTGCAATCTTAAATTTGAAATTTATCAAAAAATTGAATATTTCATTATAATTACTTACTACAGAAGTACTAAGTATCACACTGTCTGCCACCGGTAACTGCCAGGCAATAAAGTTTTATCTATAACGTAAATAAAATGCATTTTAATTAAAAATTGAAATTTAATTAACCAGGCAGTTGCACACACTTTAAAAAAATTCACTGTAGAACAATCTAGCCCCAATTTAAAATGGGCAATAAACATAAATCTATAACATAAGCAAACGTTCTTTCAACTTTCTTTCAAAGAATAGACTTCATAATTAATCAACGTTACCATGTTGAATGGATCTAAATACAAATATATGAAATATTTATAAACAATTCTTAATATAAAATACAAAATATTATATACAACAGCAATATTAATTAAATATGTAAAATAACTCACCTAATCATTGCTTGCAGAATCAGCAGCACCAGTCAGACAATAGACAAATTTTAGGGATCTAAAAAATTCTGTCCCAATGTTCTTGAAATTATTTCATGGCCATATATATTATACAATAGGTATATCCTAAGTACAACTGGGCATAAGAAAAAACATACTTTATGAGGGAAATAATAATTCTAAATCAGGAAAACAATGTAAAAGTTAATTTATTTGATAAACTTTCAAAATAAATTTTACTTAAGAAAAATGAAATAAAAAATCACTTAAAACTAGTATTCAAAAGCTTAACTTAAAAAAATTTCAAAATATGAACATTAAATTATTCTCTGCAAAAGCTTAAACTGTAATCAAATAAAAACAAATTCTTTCCAAATGTTTCAAATGTTATTAGCGCTCTATTACTATCAAGTTTCCCTTCATGTGTCCTAAGTTCAAAATTTGTATTTATAAATTTTTCTGTTATTGATATAAAAGTTCTGTAAATAGCAATAAATACCTCTATTCATTATTAATGATCTTCTAACAGCTCTGATTTGTCTTATACATAGTGTAAAATCAGATGTATACTCCTGTTTTATTACTGATGTTAACAATACATAATGTTATACTTAGCTTAATATCAGTTTTTTGAAAAATTCTCTAAACTATAGTGTTTTATATTAATTTCATAAATGCCTTTTTATATAGATAATAGTTTTTCCAAATTGCTGATTTTGTGAAAAACAATAAAACTTGTTTTCAAAAAAATTTAAATTCAAACTGTTTCGATTGTTGTGGGGACAAAAATTCCAGCCATTTAAAAATAATCAATCCATATTAGATGTTTTGAGGAGGGAAAACATATTGTTGTGAATTTCTAATATTTAATCATAGTTTTGTGAATGATTCTTGTGATGATAATAGCTTTAAAACTTGATGGGAAAAAGCAAAAAAACATAATTCATATAAAATTTACAATTACAGTCAAGTGTCTGATGTAAACATCGATTATGTTGAGGATATTTTCTATCACAGTGATTCTACTCTCTTGATAGATGTCTGATTATCTGATTGCATTAGCTTTGGGTAAAACAATCAGATTGATAAAAATAGACCCACCTTCAGTGGTAATATGAACATTGGTGGCCAAAAGGTTGATTAGAAATTTTTGTCATCCAGCAAGAGTCATTCTCTAAAATTCCTTTTCAAAGTGAAATTATCTTTCTTTTAGTAAATGATTAGGAGTATCCCTAGCAATAGATTGGCTTGCAACACTGTCTGTACCAGTTATTTATTTTTATTTTCAAAATAGGGTCAAAGCTGATGTCGTTTTAAGAATAAATATGACAGTATCAGAAAAATGAGAATGATCAACCGTTGCAAGATTTCAAGTGGGACATTTGGGTTTAAGTAGCTTGAAGTGCCACATTCATAACATTTTGCAGATGGCAAGACATCAGATTTCCTTTCAGAAGAAAAATATTTTTTCGGTGACCTTAGCTCATTCTTTTTTTCATGAAATTTCTAGTAAATGTTTTTTCTTCTGCATTTTTCTTTTAAATACCTAAGATGGCTTATTTTTCTCTTTAAGATCCGTGGGTCTTATATTATCATAAGAATCTTAACTTTCTGCAAAGTCAAAAAGTTTAACCAATTCTCCCTACTCATCTAGAAAATGCTCCTTAAACTCAGGAGATCACCTTTTCTTTTGATCAGCAATAATAAGATTTGATCATTATTCAAATGTTTTTGTATTTATCTCAGCAAGGCATTCCTGAAAATATTTTCTTAACTCAAATGTAAAATATTTCTACTTGTCATCTGCAGAATTCTGATGATGTGCAAATAATGTTCTAAATCTTCCTGATTTAATTTAAATCTTCTCAAAAGAACATTTGTAATATATTTGAAATCTTTAGCTTTATCCAGAGATTTTCAGGCTATGAATTTCACATATCATCAGAAAAATTACTAACAAGATTAAACAAAAAAAAAAAAAAAAAAACCCACAAAGTAAATTTGGCACTTTTAAAAAAGCTAATTATCTCTCAAATAAACTTAAATATAGACTTATATCACATTCTGTTAAATTAAAGCAGAGTAACAAATTTTGAATATTTACTTTTGAAACATTGCTTTCTGTAGCAGCAACATCTGTCAATTTGGTCCATTTTAAATTAAATTCTGAACTTTTCAAGCTCAAACTGACACACAACTTCAATTTTCTTTAATTGCTCCTGCAGATTTATATCTTCTATAAGTTTTTATTCTAGTAGGAAGTTTTCTTTGAGCAATTTTCTTTTTGCTATAATGGAGTTAATAACTTTTATAAATTCAGTGTTAAAATTCTTACTATTTAGAATAACATTTTTAAAACTAGCAATTATTAAATCTTCTCTTACATTCTCACCTGCTTCTTGAGCTAGAATTCAAAGATCTTCCCTTTTGTGATGAAGGTCGTTTTCACTTAATTAATTCATTGATTCAATTTCACTTTAAATTGTGTCTTTATAAAATGTTATTACTTATTTCCTTTTCTTAATTAACTAAATTTAAAATTTCTACACTTTATGTAGTATAATTTCAATTTAAAATTCAAACTGATTCTTAAATAAAATTAACTATATAAACATAATAAGACAGGTTTTTAGATCAATTTAAAATTGAAATAATATTATTTTTTAGGTAATTGTTATCACTCAAATGTAAAATATACTAAGTTAATTCAAAATGCTAGAACAAAATATAATTTAATGTTTCTACATTAAGCCATTTTCTGCAAGAAAATATTAGTTTTTATTTAAAATTGTATCAAACACACCATATATTTAAATTGAAAATTAGAAATAAAAATTCAATATTTGTGATTTTATCAACATTAAATTATATTTGCAGTAATCATTGAAAATAATAGCAAAATAAAATATTTTCCCCATAATAAAACATTTTAACCATTGTATAATATGACAACTAAATATTTAAAATTAATGTTAAAATATAAACAAATGTATCATTTTCATGCTATTTATTTTTTCTCAAAATTAAATTACTTAAGTCAAATTATTAAAGTTTCAAAAATCGTTATTAATAACAATATATAGCATGATAACAATTAGAGTTTGATTTTTTCAAAATATTTCAAATTAACATAATTTAATACTACATATAAAAAAACTCAATATAATTTAAAAAAGCTTAAAACACTTTTAAAAAGTTAAAGAATAAGCATTATATAAATTACATCTAAAATGATCAGTATAAATTTTCATTGAAAGTAATAGATTATTTTTTAAATAACACTTTTGATATCAAGAAGCTGCTTCTATTGTATAAAAATCACAAATCGAAAGTACTTATTAACAAAAAAACATGCAAAAGAGACTCATAACAGTAGAACATTTTGATAAACACCATTCTATTAATCATTTTCATTGTGAACGCATTACATATTATTAATAAAAAATATTAACTGAAAAATAGTAATTAAAATGAATTAACTGTATCATATTCAAAACTGATTTAAAATATCAAACTTTTTATAAAATCAAAATCACTAAATGTAAAAATTCTCTTATCATATTCCTTAAGATTTTGCTATGTCAATTTTTGACAATACTTTCTTTATAATATGTTTTAAAATAAATTTCTTTCCTCACTTAATATTTAATATCTTAATATTCCCTAATAACTAATTACTTATAATGTTAAACACTTCTATTCTTCATAAAAACAAAACATTCCCATTCTTTTCTTTTTTTCAAACATTCAAATAAAAGAAATTCATATATAAAAAACATTCTAAATATTTTATATATTTAATTAAAATATTACAAAGAAGAAATTATACTTATCCAAAGTTTTCAAGAATGCAGACCGATGTATGAGTGACTCCTGAGCAGTCGATCCCAGTTTCATATCCCAGTTCAGGCATGGATGCTACTTTCTCTCTGTGTTACTCTGTCCTATCTTCTGTGATGTATGAATGTGGCTCACCCTTTAAATGGTTGGTGGTGTGGCACAGACAATGCTATTCCCCTTCGTGACTTGATTCACAGGTGCCTGCTGGGTAACGACAAATGAGTAGGTTTCCAAACTTGTGGTGAAAAGTTAGTCATCCAAATGCATGCCATTATTAAAAAAGTTTTCAAGAGTGGGTAATCCAAAGCGAATTTAGTCATAAGCTGAGCGGCCACTTGTAAATTTTTAAACTGGCTCACAAAAGAGACTACTGTTCTTGATTAAATATTTTAATAAACAAACACAAAAAACAAGTACATATAAAATAATGCAGTAATGAACTAATTCTAATCAATTACAAACAGTAGCAAATGACTCATTAAAAGAGAGTAAAATGAAATATCAGTTTGGCATAAAAACAGTGTCCAGAAATGTGTTTCCACCACATGCACAATAGAGAGTTTTACTCAACTACTGTAAATGTGAGTTTTTAAACAAGATCGTTCTAGTCCATAAAAATACTCTTGGGTAGTGGTGCATCTTTTTGCACCAACAATTAATATTTTCATCAGAACATTTCTTACATTACTAAAATATTTCATTTGTTGGTAAAATGTGGTCTACAAGTGAGTAAAATGCATTTAAAACTTGTTTACCTTGGAATAAATATTCAAGCCAAAATTAATTACCAAATATAATTATTTTATCAAACCAATGGAAAATGGAATTCAAATTTTTTTGTGCTTGTTTGCTGTTATATTAGAAAAGTTCAAAATAGATACATTTTCTTTTTTGTTTCTACCTAGAAATCTTTTTAATAATATTCTTATAGGAAGCATATACATTCAAAATTGCTGAAGGGAAATTCTTCACTGTTCTAAATGATTTTTTCAATAGCTTAGATTTGAGAAAACTTATTGCTTTGAAAATGATATAGAAAAAGCACACAAGGATAAATCATGAAATAATTCATTCAAATGTTTATACATTTGAATGAATTATTTCATGATTTATCCTTGTGTATCCTGATTGTATTTTTCAAAAAATATTTATAAAATAGATATTAAGAATTATAAATACAAAAATATAAATACTTCTAATAATAATATATATACTTCTGATTGCATCATTGATTAGCTTTCACAATTTCATTTCTGGAAAATTTAATTTATTAATTCAAATATCTTTTTTAAGAAATATATTTATTGAATGCTTTGAAAATAGAAGAAATAGTTAAATTTCCTATGGGAAAGGAATATATGTTTCTAGAAATATATTCTTTCAAATTTTGATTTTTTCTCATTGTTAAATATTTACTGAAATTTACAAATAAATTTTGTCTTAATATTAAAAAATATTTTATCTTCAAACACCAGAGTTGTAATATTACTGGTAATTTAATCTGCAATGTGTATCTTTTATTTTTCTGTGTAACTATTTATGTTAATATATTTTTTCAGGTGACACTTTAGAGTATAGTATGTCATTACTTGATATGCCAGATCTTCCCCACTGGATGTTTACGCACATGAAAAATGGAAGTGATGCATTCCTATATGGATCTGCATATGATCCTGGCATTGTTTTAATTGAAGTAAAATTTTATTTAAAAATTTATTTAATTGTAATAAATACTTTATTTTTTAGGTTATAAGGAATTATAAATTATGTAAAATGAAAAGAGTAATTCTACTTCAAAAAGTTTTGCATTTCTTGCTTAATAAGTTTAAAACAGTAAATTTAATATCTATTAATTTTATGACAATATTACCATATTTGAACTGTGTTCATTAATTTACAACTTCTTATAATTACTTGATCGAATGCTGATATTAAGTTTCAAAACAATTGTTCACAACTTTTTGTTATTTGGGCAAGTATTAAGAAATACCTATTTGACCCATATTAAAAATGTTTTTTCCTGATTCATCTTGTCAAAGTTCTATCCAATCTTCCTTTTTGTCATATGACTTGGAAAGTCAGTCTTCTTTTATGGAGATTGAATGAAGGTAATATTTATTTGTAAAACAATTTAGAGACCATCTAGGACTTCTCAAAGACAAAGCCATTCCTTTACATATTATTATTCAAATGCATCTTACTACTGCAAGAAATCATGTGAAATTTTAAAAGTATTACAAAACTTCATCAATAACCCATTATTCAGCTTTAATGTGAATTAAGTATACAAAATACACTTATGAACAGAGATTTTTAATTTCACTTTGTCCAGGTGCAGTTATATTAATGAAAAATTTCAAGAGAACTATTAAATTTTGTATTATAGAGCTGAGTTACAAGAAAAATACAAGCAAACATGTAATATAAAATTGAGTTCTCTTACATCATATTACATAACTAAAATAGAAACATTTGTTGCTATGCTTTATAAAACTTATACCATTTTAACATGTGCTTGGTTTAAATATTTATCAAAAATTACAATTCAAAGCCACATTAATATCAGTTATTTTTGTAATCAAAGAATCCAAATTTAAAATACTGTCTATATGTCTAGTGTTCTAGCTTTATGATAACTGAGAAAAATTTTACAAACTGGAAAAACTTCTCAGTTGAAGCAACATTCAATAATAAAAAGAGAAGGGAACATTTATGCTAAGGAAACCACTATTGTTATACCTGTTTCATATTGCCAAAATTCGCACAATTATCATGCCTTTTAAAATCTACTTGTTATCCATCTTTTTGGCAATATTTTTTTCAGTTTTATGGGAATAATTTTTGTTGATTGTTTTGATATGCATATTAAACAACATATTTATGCAAAAGTATCAAATTAAAACAAGTGTGTGTGAGTGTGAGTGAGTGAGTGAGTGAGTGAGAGAGAGAGAGAGAGAGAGAGAAAGAAAGAGATCTGGTCCCAAATTTACAAAGAGCAAATTTTTCTATGTATCTGATGCTTGATTTACTGTTATTTTGCACAACAATTACTCATATTGTGACAGTTTTAAATATAGTCCATTGTAATAACTGATGCCAATAACTTACACTTAATGCAAGTTTTTCCTTCAACTTGAAATATGTTCAAGCATTTCAGGCAACTGGTATTATATAACTCTGTCTACAACCAAAATTTAATGCCTTTCTACAGATTGTTTTTTAATCTGATCTGGCTCAAATGGAACATGTTAATGGATATGATATTAAAGAAATTTTTGTCACATTGAAGTGTTGCTGGAAAAGTTTATCAGATTTTAGTTTACTGCAAAATTTTTTGTAAAAGAATAACAGAACTTCACTCTAGAATCATATATATATATATATATATATATATATATATATATATATATATATATACAACACACACATTCTGATATCAAGGTAAATTTTATGATAAATAGTAAAAAAGAGGTTCCTATACTGATGTAGTAAAGTATTATGCATATGCCTAATTTATAAATATATCTTTGTTTTACATTTTCACACAGTTTTTTCCATTGCAAAACATTTTTTTTTGTTTTTTGTAAACATAAAAAATTTTCTTATAGCTGTTACATATATTAGGAAAACTAAATATTAAAAATTAATAAATATTAAAAAATGTTAAACATTAAAAAATGTTTGCTAAATATTAAAAAATGTTTGCTTGAGTATACTGCCTAGCAGACACTACCCTCTATATCAAAAACAGTAAGATACAAACATTTCCGGAAGGAAAGTTTTGTAAGTTATTTTTTCACTTGATTAAATTGTTCTCTCTCATCTGATAATGTTAAGTAATATATATATATACACATATGTAACTTTGTGATATATATATATATATAATACATATGTATATATAATATGTAATACATATATATTTAATATATATATATATATAATTTTTCACACAGTGCTGTCTTAAATGTATATATATATACATATATATATATATAATACTTTTAAGACAGCACTGTGTGAAAAATTATTCATTGAATATTGAAGTACAACATTAAATATATAGGACAAATGAAATCCATATACTATGTGTTCTTAAGTATTTATAATTAATGTACTAAATTTTATTAAAGGATTTTTCTTTGTACTTATAAATCGAAATAATTATATTTGAATCTACTCACTTAATTTTATAGAATACAATGCTTCTGAATATAATAATATTGGTATTTAAATAGTTAGTAAATTTATACCATTAATTTGTTGTGCATAAAATGGAATAATTTTGCTTGCATATTACATGTAAAATTTATATTAATGGATATTTCACATCAATATTGAAGAGTAATATTAATTGGGTAAAATAATACTGTTACTCAGTAAGTATTAGTTGCAATATTGAATTAATGATTTGTAACCTCATTTCAGTAATTATAAGCATTTGTAACCTCATTTCAGTATATTATATTATAATGAAATATGTAATAATATTATTATATATTTCATTATATTTAATATAATTAATGTAACCAAAGTATTTCAGTACTCTGGTTACATTAATAAAGAATTCTTACATTTATGGTTTTAAATTTAAAATTTTATTAAAAAATCTTATTTTAATAATTGATAAAGTATTTATACTAATGTGCTATTTAAAGAGGAATTTACTTTGTTATATATAAATATTCAATTTTATTAAAAAGTAGAAACATGTTTCTATATTTAAAAATTACATCTTCTACTTAATATTGGATGACGTATAAAGTTTAATATTTAAATATTTCGTTTGGAAAAATTACGTTTTAATTTTTGAGACACAGGATAGTGAATAAATTCAAAAAGGAATTCAAAGTTTAAACGTTTTTTTCAATTATAGATAAATAGAAATTCTCAAAAATATGTTTTTTGATAAATGATTGTGTTAGCTAACAGAGTGAATGAACTATATTGATCATATTTTTGAGGCTGTTGAGAATAAAATGCTTGTGATCTCTAAAAATCTCTGAATATTTAAAAATGTTATTTAAAATTTTAAAATAAAACTTGTTCTTTTAAATATAGTTTTCAAGTATAATATTATTCTTTGTAAATGTATGCTTTCAAATAACATCTAAGCTATATCTCTCTCTTGTTTTTGTTACAAATTTCTTTATTTGAGAATAATTTTTAATTTTTCTTATTCCCAGAATCAGCTACAGTGTTATGTTTCATTTCTGGAATCTGTTTTTGTTATTTTTAGTGTAGTAAGATTTATATGATATAAAATATTGAAAGTGCAACTGTACAATATCACTGACTTTCAGTTGTCAGTGATAATTCTGCTTCACTTTGGTGAGGTTTGATTAGGTTTGTTTTCATGCCATTTTTTTTAGGAAAAGATCAGAATTTTTTTATTCTTGTACTATAATGTATTTATTAAATAATTCAATTTTCAAAAAATTACTATAAATATGATATATTTAATATCTGTACAAATATTAAATATGATATATTTAATATCTGTACAAATATTCAAAGTTATATATTATTTAAACTAACACTATTTAACAAATGTGCTATATTTCCTAAATAATGAATAGTTACCTGTTTTTAATTTTAGATAATTGCATTGAGTAAGAACACTTACCAGACTGCTTCTAGAATATTAGAGCTAAAAGTAGAAAACAGATCTAGTAAGTTACTGTTTTTATTGCAGTTGAAACTATTTATATTCTCTCAATACTATATATATTCTTTCTAGCTAATTCTAAAATATGATTTCTCTAAAGCACTTTCTTTTACATTTATCTTGTATATTTTGTAATTACAGGAATATCTGAATTTGAAGTTGAAATGAAATTTTTAAATTTTAATGTTGAAGATATGTTTCGAGCAGATAGATTAAAACGATTGGTAGAAGTTTTTCAAAGCAGTTTGTGGAAAGGTAATGAGGATATATATGTCACTAAAGTTGTATCATCGATCGATGTAGGAGGGCGTTTACCATTAAGCCCTAATATGAAAGAAGGGTTTGTTTTCTTTTAATTTAAAATAAAAATAAAATTTTGCTAATAATTTTGACTATTTTAGACATAATTGCATTTTTATTTTAGGGTTGTTGTTAGAATAGGAGGAACATCACCTTTTTCTCGCGACTTGGAAGATTTAGAAAGAGAAGTACAACCATTACGAAATCGGCAACCCTGTCCTCGTGATTATAAAAGAACATCTGTGGAGCACTTATTTAGAAGCAGAAATTTCATAACAGATTGGTGTAGTTTTCGGCTGGTAATATTCAAAGTTTTCTATCTTTTGTATAATTATGTATTTTAGTTGTACTATTTCTATTTATTAATTTTGATTGCTTCAAGATATTGTTTTACTTAAAAAAGATTTAAATTAAAATAATATTTTTATATGCAAAAGAACTTTTATATCTATTATTTTTCAGAAAATTATTATGTAAGCCAATCTTTATCTTACTTTCATTTTTTCAAAAATCTCTTGTCAAACTTTCAAAATACAGATTTTGTGTTTAACAACTTGCTAATTAATAAAATTTTTGGAAAACATATAAAAAATACAGAAGACAAGATATTCAAGAAAATATTAAAATTCAGTTTCGATTTTCCATAAGAAAATTTTCTCTACAGATATTTAGATTTAAGTTGGTCATTAATTTTTGAATTTTCCAAGAGAACCTATCACTATGATTTAAGATCTATTGTACTATACTGTAAAATATTGACAAGCCCTTATTTGAGGAATCCAGTAATTGAGGCAGAATTCAGCAAACTTGTAGTATGCTGTATTCTGCCTCAGTTGGACCATGAATTTTACTGGATATACAAACTAATAGTATATCCAGTGAAATTCATGGTCCAATTAAGTATACACAAGACTGCAAAGTTTAAGGAGTAATGTTTCAAATCTCAGTGTCCAGCCTCTGCTACATGAGATCTATGAGTTTATTTACTTTCAAAAAGTCATAGACTAGAAAACACAAAATCTGTGTTTCTCATCAATGATTTTGTTTTCTTAATGGATGAGAGTTGTTTCACAGTGCTACAAGTGATTTTCAAAGCCAGTAGATATGGAGAGAGGTCAAAACAACATTTTATTTGCTGATATCCAAATTTGAGGACTCAGAACATCAAAAGATAAAGAAATTGTTAGCAGATCTTTAACTGGGTGATGAAAGGCTTACTCAATTGCTCAGGAGAATGAAAGACCTTTCTGGTTTTTCATTTCAATCAAAAGACAATTTTCTACACAGCTTATGTCTGCAAAGAATGCCTACACAAATGCAAACTGTCCTGTCAGCATCTTCACAACCCCTTGATAAGTCGGCCATTATATCCAACAAAGTAGTAGAAATTATCATGCTAACATATATTTGTGAATGATGCTCATTATGAGCCTAGTAAACTATTTAATAGTTTTTCATCTACCATGAATTATTTTGCTACCAATTTGCCAAACTGTCATGTACGTGATCCTCCTACAGCATACAGCCTCTCATCAAAGATCTCATTCCCGAAATATAAATCTTAGAATGTATTGCTTTTATCATAAACGTTTTGCTGAACGTGCTTGAAAATGTGAGCAACCTTACTCCTGTAAGACGAAAAACTCATTTTCTATCATAGCTGGGATGACAGATGCAACAAGAAAGCCCAGTCGTTTATTTGTTTATGACAAAAAGAATGGTTAGAAGTTTCTAATTGATTCTGGCAGTGAAATTTCAGTTTTACCACTTTCTACTAAAGAAAAGATAAATGTGTGTGCCTACTTTTAACTATTTTTAATAGTTCATCAGAAAAACTAAGAAATGATGTAAAAATGAATGATTTTCAAGAAATAAAAGTTGCTCTGATTGTGATGAAATTATAGCGGCTTCAGAAAAATTATTTTTAACTCGACAAACAATTGCACAAATTAAAAAGAAGTTCTAATTTTTCCTTCTTGTTTTGAAATTTAAAGCTTTTTATCTCTGTAAAATCATTTATAGTTGTATGAATAAAACATTTTTCATTAATACAAGTATTTCTGTTAATAAAAAGACACTGAATTTGACTAGTTTTTCAAACTTCACATAATATTTAAGATATGTATATTAGCAATGATTATACCTTGATAATCCTTAAAAAGTTAAATTAAAAGCTCAAAATTTATAATTAAACATATTTGTAATTTAAAGTCTTTAATTTTTGTTGACAACTGCAAAGTTAAAATACTATTAAAATTCACTTTTTTTTTTTTTTTTTTTTTTTTTTTACTGTACCAGGTCTGTCATTTTAAAAGCAGATTTTTTCAATAAAAATATGCAATGATTTAAAAAAAAGTAGAAAGATATATTTTATTCAAAGTATTGGCCCTCATTTTCTGCACATTTTTGCCATGTAGTAGGTAAACATGGATGAAAACAGGTGATAGTCAGAAGGAGCAAGCTCCGGTGAATATGGCGGGTGGGTTAATGTTTCCTATCAAAGTGTCTTTGACCAGTTTCGCTGTGTGACTGGGTGCGTTGTAATGCAGCAAAATCACCTTCCCATTCCTTCAAGTCCATTCTGGTCGTTTTTCGATCAACGCATAATTCAAATTAATTATTTGTTGTCGGTAGAGATCAGTATTAACTGTTTCCCAGGTTTCAGCAGCTCAAAATACACAATGCACTTCTGGGCCTACCACACACACCATAGCCTTCTCTCCAAAGCAATTTGGTTTTGCAGTCAATGTGCAGATTTCTCCACGTGATAGCCATGATTTTCTGAATACATCCACTTTTCATCACCTGTAACGATCCGATGAGGAAATGATTTTCTTTCGTGTCTCCGAAGCAGTATTTCACATGTGACTTTGTGGTTCTCCATTTGACACTTGTTCAGCTCATGTGGCACCCATTTTCCAACCTTCTGGATGTTTTGCATAGCTTTCAAGCGTTTGGAAATGGCTACCCAAGAAACATTTATTTGCTCTGCCAATATTTCTTGAGTTTGCGTGGCATCCTCATCCAATTACGCCTGCAGCTTGGTGTCTTCAAACTTTTTTTTGTCGATTTTCACATTATTTGTCCCTGACATAAAAATCACTACTTTTGAGCCGAGCTGGCAGCCGAATGGTTAGTACTCTTGCCTTCAGTTCAACAGTTTGTGGGTTCGAATCCCACCTTGGGCATGTATGTTTGTAGTGGTTCGGAATCTACTTTAAACTGTAGGTCCCTGTCTAATTAGCCCTCGTGTGCAAAAAATGACTGTTGAGCGACAAACAAACCAAACCACCACTTCTGAATTGCTTAAACCATTGTTTGCAAGTGTCGGCAGATAGAATATGTACACCGTATGTTACCACTGTATACTCATACACCGTATGTTTTTATGAGAATTCAATGTGTTTCCACTGCTTTTTTCTTCTGTTTGAATAAGAAAACCAGCACATTCCACAGCTGCTCTTTGTTTGGCTCAAAATTCAACATGTTTACCACCAAAAACCAGAAAAAAGTATGCTACTAACTCTTAAATGTTTAAACAAATATTGGGTTTTGTAGCTTGCTGTCATAGCTACAAAATGATATATTGGTTATGACACCAGCATCTATAGGCTTAGTATGCCATATACTGGAACAAAATCCGCATTTTAAAGCTACAGACCTGGTAAACTATTAATAAATTAAGATTGTCCTGAAAAATGTTCTAAAATTTCCAGAAAATCGTGTCCTGAGTTTTTGTTTTATCCACTACTGTGCCTTGGTTATTGGTCTTAAGCAACATTTATCATAAAAGCCGTTGAACTCCTAAGCATGTATGCTCAGAATAAAACCACTGTGAGCCCATGATCCCTAAATTAATGTAATATCAGTAGCACTTCTAGTCATCTTGCTAAGTATAGCTGAAGTTGATCAACTATAGTAAAGTAAAGGTTGAGTTTTTGCTGCTTTAATGCTAGCCATCATGGTAAAAACAGAAGCTAAGAGAATGCTCTATACACTGTCACAAATAAGAGAGTCATATGTATTTCCTTCAAAACTTTTATAAACTCACTCTCATATATAGAAGCACAAGATTGCAATGTTTTTAAGATCCATATATATATATATATATATATATATATATATATATATATATATATATATTTCCAGTTTTTCAATATTATAAGTTTTGTTTTATACTTGAAGTACAAGAGTATTTACTTGAAAAGATGTTGCAGTCTTCTGCCACTACTTCCTTCTCTTCATGTTAATCAGACTTTATTGGATTCTGGAGAACTTCAAAAATTTTCCAATCCAAATCTGTATATGCCTTACTATTGATTTTTTAAAAGCATATCTACATATCCTTAGAACCATTTTGTAAAGTTCTTTTTCTATGGATTTCTATGAAACATGCCACTCTAACAATTTATGTCTGAGTTGAATGAATTTAGATATTTAAATAAGAGAGGGTATTCTTGCTATTAGTGTTTTCATCTTGAATGCCCCCTTTCTGTATTTTAAGAGTTCATTGTCATCCTGAACTTAGAGTCTCATTCTCAAACACATGTCTATTATCATGTAATACATTTTAATGCATTTCACAATTTAGTTATTACATCATTCCTATAATGTGATAAAAAAAAAGCCGTCAAGATCAAGTTTTCCTGATCTTAAACTTGAGTCATGACTCTGTCAGATGATTTCTTGTACATATCTTATCAATCTTGGTTAGGATTATCAGTTGTATGGAGATAGTGTCCTCCTCAATGGGTTTGGTATACGAGATTTCATTACTTAACTGTGGCTGTTTTGTTTTAGTAATTTGGGCAAAACATCTAGGTAGATGGTTCTCTTTGAGTTTTTTAGTATCAGTTTCTTAGAAGAGATTAAAACTACACACTTAAGCATTTTGGTTTTTTTCCACCTACTGTGTACCTTAATAAGCTTTTTCATATCTGCACTTTAGATTACATTTTTAAATTTTTGACTTTGATTTTTGGCTGTTTTCTGTTCTGCTTGTTGGCAATTTCATTAATTCCAACAGTAAGATTGCTAGTGTTTACGCCGATGTTTTGCTCATTTGGAACCATATGATCAATTAATTTGTTATTGTCAAATCCATTTTTATTTTCAATATTTTTATTTTTATCATTTATATGTTTACCTGAAAACTGGTAGGAGTTTAATAGTCACTACATGATTAGCTACTTATACTGTTGGAAATCAAATATGCAATGAAATTTTTCCTGGTTACTTGAGGGGACCACTCACAATACTATTGCACTTGTGCCATTCTTCCATTGAGGATAGTACCCAATACTTTGAACTGGAGTGCCTTTCTACATTTAGCCAGATATATAATACTACTTTCACACCAATAACTTCACCTCAGTACCTAGAACAAACTAGAATCCTTAATTATATAAAATTTTGATTATATATATATATCACTTATGCAACTTGTTAATACTCTCTCATCATTTGTGTCTACATAATAGGATTTTGTGTGGGTTTTACATGTATTTAAAATATTCTTAATTTCTCATACATATTTGTTGCTTTTTCAGAAACAAGTTATTCAGACATTAGATTGTGTTAAGTTTTAGTTGTTTATTTGTTGCGATTTTATTAAATTTCATGTTATGGTTGTTTTTAGAATAGATCTTTGAATAGAAACCGTAACATTCATCAGTATAATTTCTTAAAAACTATTTAGTTTCCACACACACACTATTAATTTATAATTACTGTAACTTACAAATATAATTAATATGTATTGGCATTATTCTAAATATATATTTAGTTTCTTAAATTGTTGATTAAATTTTTATTTATTTTAGATATCTGGAAAGTATCACAGAAATGCAGGTTCAAGTCATGGATGGTCTGATCATCCATATTTTTCAATATCATTAACAAGTGAGGAATTTCATCCAGAATCTAATGAAATTCCCAGAAGAGATTTTGCTTTTGATTTCATTGTTTCTATTATCATACCCTCTGCAATTGTTGGTATTTTGTCAACAGCACTAACATGCATTATGTGTTGTAATAAAGATGGAATGTAAGTGACATTCACTTTTTTTATATCCTTTTGTATTCAAAAATATAAGATAAAATAGTGAAAATACCATAGTAATGAAATAAGCTGAGATATCTAAACTGAATCATTGTCGTTGTTATAGTACAACCAAGGTTGATTGGGTTTCAGATGTGCAAGATCCAAACCTGGACAAGCTACGCCAAAATATAGATTTAACAAAAGAGTTTTTTTTTAAAAGGCCAACCAACATTAAAATTTTAATAAAACAAAGAAAAGTTGTATCTGTAAAATTGAAAATTAAGTATAAAATGAAGGTATAAACTATATAAATTAAACTCTGGCACAACTTCCCATGTGGGGGCCAAGGCCTACAATTCCCATTTCTTCTGTTTTCATGATCGAGGGCCCTGGTGGGCTAACCATATTTCCCAGTTAGGTGGCCAGTTCGGAAAACTCAGCGTTAAGCTCCCAAGCATGCTTGGCACTCTATTTTGTTAATCAACTGTAGAGATGAAAGGAAAATGAAGGTGTAATGTTATTAAAATTGATAGACATATGGATACACATATTAAAAATTAATATTAGAGAGTTTAACTAAAATATATTAAACCTTTTGCCTTTAAGGTAAGAAGGTTTTTGTGTGGGTAGATCCTCAAATTACCAAATTAAAAATATTAAAATATCAGTATTGGAAAAGATAAAATGATAAAAGTTAAAACCTGAACATTGAATTAAAATATGAATAACTGTAAATGGTTTATCACATATTTCACACCAAGGATTTAGTTTACTTAGAAATAAATGTTGATGAGTGAAACTTGTGTGCTAGACACAAAGGCAAATTAATTTGACATCAGCAATTTATAATAGCAAAACTGATAATAATGTGATATATGATTTTATGGTATTTAATTTGTTTTTGACCTCCATGTTTCTTGACTTCTGCCATAGAGAAAACCCTCAATCCATTTAAACTTATGAGTGACTTATTCAACAAATTTTTTTCTTATAACAAATTAATTTTACTAGATGAATGTGTTGTAATGCTTTGATGCATATCTTTTAAATTCATTTTCAATTTTGAAATTTTAATAATTTAAATTTCACCTGTAATAATGCTTATTATGTTGTTTATGATTAGATTAATAATGGCGCAGCATGTCCATTTTTGGACCTTGCGCCATAAAACCCAACCAACCAACGATTAGATTAATACTTATTTTAATGTATACATTATTTAGTTATTTAAGGATAATTTTTTGAAAAAGAGTTTTTATCTCTGTTTATTAAAAATATTTATCTCCATTGATTAATGAAAACATATTTTGTATTTTATCTGTTTTCATTGAATTATGCTTAAAATATTTTGCTCTTTACATAATTATGTTTTGAATTTTTTTAATTTCAGCAATCAAAAATGTGCTGCTACTAGGTAACTATTTTATTTTGTTAATATTATATTTTCTAAGCTTCAAACATTTACATATGCTTCCATTTTTGTAGAGTAAACCACAATATGCATTTTGTAATAATTAAGTTCGTCCTAAGACTTTCATTTCCTTCAACACTAAAGAACTTTTATAAGGAAATATTTTTCAAGCTAAGATTTAAATTTATAAAAAAAACTCATTAAGTTTAGTGCATTGTAACTTCAAATATGATGTTTCTGTGTTCTAATCTTATTATTTATCCCGAATTCCGCATAATTATTTAGCTTTGCAATGCAAATAATTTACTGAATATTTTTTAAGAAACAATTATATGTCATTTTCCCTTCATGCTTTTCTTAGATAAAATAGATTTTAATACATAAAAATTATCCCATATTGTGGCATTAAAATGTGTTCTAAATCATTAAAATTTGAAAAAAACATTTCTGATATATTTTAAGAGAGTATTTTTTAATTAATTTTTCCATCTTTTTATGGGTTATTATATATATATATATATATTATTCAATTTCATTTGTAAAAATTACATTTTTACACTTTTTTGTTGCTTCATTCATATCCATTTGTGCCTGTTAAATAATAAAATAAAATAATTTTTATTAAAATTTTAGTGTTCAGCTTGATCATTACAATGCTGTTCTTCATCCATCTGATCAAGTACATAGATTAGCAGTGAAGAGGGACAGCTTGCAGTGTTCAGGGTCTACACCAGGATCATCTTTTCCTTGCTCTCATACAGGAAGTCCTTCATCAACTTTACCCAAAGGATTTACTCTGAGGTAATATAAATTTTGTTTTTGTAAAAATTGTTTTCTCTGAGAACTTACATCAAACATAATTAAGTTCATAAATTACAAAATTTATTAAATTAAGTTTCCCCAATGTTAAGGATAGTGTAGGTTGTGTAAGTTAAAATTGTATAAAATTTAAACAAAAAACATTTGAGATTTTGTGCTTATGATTAATTAAATAATGTAAGAATATAAGATGATGTTAATGGGTTGTCTGTAGATTAACAAATATTCATGGGATAAGCAAATATTCATGGATATATGTATGCTGTTTTTCTCAATAACTACTTGCGTAATGGTATGTTAACATTAGAATTCAGTGAGCCTGCATAAATATCTCACATGCTTAAAAGTATTTCAGCCTATTATTAAAAGTTTTTTTTTTATCTCAACAAATCTTACAATATAAAACAGTAAGCAAGATGCTTTGATGAATATTGAGGAGATCCCACATCTTGCAGAAAATTTGTACTCTGAAGGCATTGATGTAGCTACATTACTTGAATTACAAACGTGGTGTATATTTTTTGTGTTAAAGCAAGTTTTAAATATTTTTGGAGTTAATCATTCAAAAAAGACTAATTATTAATGATGCAGTGAATTTGTACTAGTCTAACTTAATCTAGCGCAAGGATATTTAATGGATCGGGGATAGTTTTCCTTTTAACCAAATATGGCAGCTGCATGTAATTACATGCCCATTTGAATGATTATCATCATTATTTGTTTGCAGAATGTTCCACAATCAAATAGTTGATGTGAACTTAATATTATTCAACTAAGTATCACCAGGCAGTTGAGAAAAATTATTAAATTTCATATAAAATAACTCAGACCTTATTTTAGCTAATGCCTAATGTTTTTATAATGCTCTAACCAATTACAGAAATACATTTAACACAAGAAAAACCCTTTGTGACCATTGATATTGTTGATAGTTTCGTTACCCCATTAATAGAATGCTTTTATTTGCATTGCTTAGTCCTCCAGTGAAATAGTTTTACTAATATATGTTTGTCTTTTATAATTGACCTTTGCAAGTTATATTTCAAAATTGCATTTGGTAATATGCTTTAGCCAGGCCAGAGTTGACCATGAAAACCAATTTTCCATGCTGTCATACTGCGCAGATATCTGTTTTTACAACGATTACTTAAAATATGTTACAAATCTTTTCACAAATGTTATGCAAATATATGATGTACAAAAAATTTGACACTTATGTTTTCATTTCTTTTAAAAAATAAGCTTATAAGTCATTATCAGTTAAGAAATGTAAATTATGTCCTGAGAAGTTATTTTCAGACTTCCATAATATTAAATATAATATTCCTTGGAATGTTGAAAAGATAAAATTGCAATATTTTTATATTCTATATTGACCTGTAAGTTATACAACAATAGATGAAATTATTTGCAGAATTTTATTTTGCTTATATTGCATCAAAATTTAAATATTATTATTAAAATTTACTTACTATTTTATAAAATGCTTGTAATTCATGAATATTATTTTTTATGATTTTGTTTAGGGTTATTTTAGTTTTGTTCTTTCATTTCTTTTAATTTATTTGCTGTAAAATAGATATTTAATTTAATCAAGAAAAATCACTAGTAATTAGCTTATAAATTGAAATTTTTTATTATTGTATGTCTAAATTAATTCTTTTTTACTTATTCCAAATGATTTTCATTGCTTTTGAGCCGAATTCTAAAATTTTTATTGTTGTATTCTGCTCTGTTGTATTAATGCTTGATTCATTTAGTATTTTTCGTTGTTTTGAATTTTGTTTCAAAATAGTTGTATAAATTTATTTAAAATAAATTTAAAAAGTTTCTATTTATAAGTCCAGAACTGTTAGTCAATAGTGAGGCTATCCATGAATGCATTACATTAGTTGTTTTTTAAGTAATTTAGCAGGATAATCTTCATTTTTGTTGATAAGCTACAAAAGTTCAATAAGTTCTAATTAAATGGCTGATTAACATATTAGGGTTTAATACATGACTTTATTTAGTTATAGCTTTTAAACTCATTCATAAATGAAGATAGATCTTTCAAGTTAAAAAAATCATAACTGTTATTAAAATGAAAGGTAATAAATATATAGGTTATAAGTTACAATAGGAATTCACAGATTTTAAGATATATTTAAAATATTTTGAAAAGGAATTACATCCAAAAAATTTTAAAACTGAAACAAATATATATCAAATTTTTCTTTTAAAATTGAAGCAAATAGAAAGAATGTGAGACTTAATATTTAATAAGATTATTTTTTAAATCAAAATAATTCACTGCATTTATTTATTATTTTTCTATCATTTCATTTTTACAAAAAATACTATGTAAATTCTCAGATTTTTTTATATAAATAATCTCACTATACATTTTAATGTTTTTGAAATAAAGTTATTAATTTTATAAAATGCACAATATATCATAATTGAACTTTGAGTTTAAAATCTGATAATATAAGTGAAATTTAGTTTTTGTTTTGCATTTTAATAATATGATTTGAAAGTTGTTTAATGATTTTGGTATTCATCACTATGTTTAATATAAAAGTTTAATATTATCATATTTTTAAAGGACTTCTAGCAGATCTGGGACTTTAAAGAATCTAATGCAGCCACCACCTCCACCTTACACAACATCATCCTTTCCCACAACTTAATGAATATCTCATATTATAAAATCAGAATTGTATGTTGAATTCTTGTTTATTCTTATGCATGTAATGTTTAAGATAGTGTGCAATATATTATTGATGTGCAATATACTAGTATGTTCAATGTAAGTGTTTTATTGTAAGTTACAAGGTAAAAAAAAGTTGTTGCCATTTTTAATGACCCAAAGAACATGACCTGTAGAAAGTGATGCCTATTGTGTTAGTCCTCGAAGTAATCACCATTGGCATCCAGCTTCTTCTGCCAACGTGTCTCCAGTTGTGCAATCCCCTTGCAGTAAACCTCTTGTTTTGGATGCAAAGAAATCAGTGAGTGCTTGGGGAAAGTCAGATTCATTAGTGAAGGATTTTCCATGAAGATGATTGTCCAGGAAATGGAAGATGTGATAATCTGATTGTGCAAGATCACGTGAGTAGGGAGGATGGCACAAAGTCTGCCAATCAAGTCACTGTTGAGTATTCCTGGCCATTCACACAGCATGCAGCCTACCATTATTGTCCAAGAACAGTACACCTTGCGATAAACCAATGTTGTCTCCTTCTGTTGCAATAACTGTAGCACACATTCCAATTGCTGTGAGTACAGCTCCATAGGGGTCATTTAGTCTATATTATAATAGTTCATAGTGAACCACTTGACAACTAGTCCACCAGGCATCAACTCAATCAGAGGAACAAATCTCCCAATCTGAATTTGTTAAATCAATGCCTTGTTGTATATTCATTCACAGCATTATCCCCAAATAATTGACACATTCGACGATTTGTTGCAGCAGCTGATAAGCCCACTTTAAGGCCATAAAGCAAACAGTGGGAATGAGCTCCTTCAGCATGTCCATTTCTCTTTGCCACTATATGAGTTATGGTTGCTGAATGTGCATGGCGGACATGCTTTTATAATGAGTTATATTCCTACTCTTGACTGACCGATGTCACTATTACATCATACTTAAATTTACATACTTATTTTCGCTTCATTCAATGGCGATGCGAAAAGGGCAAAAACTTTTTTGTTTACCTTATATTATAGAGTCTTTTTATTGTTGTTAAAGAAATAAAGTTGCAGATAGATTTATGTCTAATAAGTTTATGTATGCTAGATTTAAATAAATTTAGATGTTATTACATCTTTGTAATTAATTAATGTAGTTCAATTCTGAGAGTAAAAATCTTAATACTTCACCTTTGATTTTTATTTAATTTCAGAATGAACAGAATATCATTTTGAGACTTTTAAGATAACATGTATATGATACATGGTATCTTAAAAGTCTCAAGAATTAAAAAAAATAATCAAACAATAATGCAAATGAAGAAAATTTCTGAATTTTCTCATTAATCACATACTATTAGTTCTAGTGGAGGTATACATAATTTAAGCTTATTGTATTTAAGAATTTTATTTAAAAATGTTCTACCAAAATTATTAGTAATTCTATTGGTTTGAAGAGCTCGTATTTTCATTGAATATAATAGAATATATTTGTATGTGAGTGCGTAAATGTGGGAAGTTTACATGTACAAACTTGATAATCTAAATTCCAAATAAAATAGTGTAGCTCATTAATGTTTAAAAAATTACTGCCTTTACTTTCTAATAACTAATATTTCATTAGATTTTTTTAAACTTCAAAGTCGTCATATTAATTAAGATAGGATATTTATTTAATAACTATTATTGTTATATATAAAAAGCAGCTATGAAACTCTGATTAATTTCGTCATCAGTAATTATATATTTCTTTAATGAAACTGAATTTATTTCAGAGTGGCTTATTAAGAATGATTCAGAACAGCATCTAAAAGTACTTTTTCTAATTTATGATTTAAATTTCTGGTTAAATATACATTTATGAACTTTCTTTGCTCAATTATGTAAAAATTTGCCAGTTTGTGGTAATAATCTAAATTAAAATTATCTTTTTACTTGATCTTTATGTTAGAAAAATATTTTAAATTCCATCTCTTTTAGAGATCTAAGTTGAAGCTCAAGATACATGATGCTAGAGTTTGCTGCTGATGATTTATATTGATTATTTCAACTGAAATAAAAAGCATTCTTAGTTTTATATATTTAGATTTAAAACAGGGTTGTTCCAAAAGAACCTTGCCTTGGGACAGTAAGTTTATTATATTATACCCTTCAGAAAGCCCCATTTCAAGAGACCAGTGGCTGAAGCGAAATTCAGCAGACATTTTACAGGAATTTCCTGCAGCATCCAAGGTTCAATCAAGTGCTGACAGAAGTTTTCAAATCTATGTGCTGAAAAAGTTTCACATAAGAAATATATTAAAGTTTCTTCCATATAATGATAAATTCTGCAAGTTGGATCACCTGATACTTCCATTATGGTGAGATGTAAGGTGGAAGTGTCCTATAAGAAGTCTCACTGTTCTCCTTAGACTGCTTTTATTGAGCTTTAATAATTCTTTTTATCTTTTACTAGGGCATGTGCTATTTAGTAGCCTTGCTTGTCTTTGATCACTGGCATTGTGCCAATTCATAAACTGTTGT
Organism: Latrodectus elegans; assembly: GCA_030067965.1. Lineage (NCBI taxonomy): Eukaryota > Metazoa > Arthropoda > Arachnida > Araneae > Theridiidae > Latrodectus > Latrodectus elegans. The sequence continues at coordinate 51,034,749 of CM057809.1, read as the reverse complement.
TTTCTGAAGAGATCAAAAACACTCTCTCTGATCAATTCTTTTGGAATACCTAGCACTGGTTCAGGACCAAAAAATTCGGTTGTTGATCCAGCCCTTGCCAACTCATCAGCTAATTCATCTACAATGCCCAGATACCCACATAAAATTAATGCAGTTATTTTTTGCCAATCTGCACAGAGTGAGATAGCATTCCCAGACAAGAGCAGAAGTTATAGTAGACTTCTGTAAAGCTAGTAATGCATCTTGACTATCATAATAGAAAATTATTCTTTTATGAGAGTAGTTTCTGTGCAAGCATATTTTACGGCACATAAGAATGGTAAAGACTTAATCTTGAAATAGAGTTGTATGTTTACCCAAAGGGAATGATAACTTCTTTATATATTTACATACATTCATGCATGCAAATGTACATATATTATGTTACATTACATGCAATGTATGTATGTATCTGTGTATAAATATTAAAATTTAATTGAAATAATAGAATAAGTTCTTTGTTTGATATAACTTTTTAATGCAATTTTAAATTTACAAACACTCCTTCCTTTTAAAAATGTACTGAACACCGGTGCTGGCCAAAAAGCTTAGTGTTAATTAATTCCTAAGTCCATTTTTGTACATTAAGCTATACTCTGTAGTATCTTCTATATGAGAAACATTTAATATGGAATTCAGAGCAGACGTTCAAAGTGAAATTCACATCTATACTAAAGATAGACAATTTCAATTATTCATTTTGTTTATTTTTTTACGAATTATCTTTATTTCATATAGCCATCCAATTAACTGCAGACATTTTAAGTCATTGGATAAGTTACATTTAACTGCCTGCTTTTTTTTTTTTTTTTTTTTTTTTTTTTTAAGTAATTACCATTAGGTAAGGTGGAAAAACTTTTTCAAAATAATTTTTTTCAGCTTTCTAATTAAGTTTGAGTTTTGTATTCAAATTTTTAAAAATGTTGAATGGAGATGAAATTATAGCAAGTCTCAATATTCTTGACCCCCACAACGATACATGATCACATCAATTCATCATTCTAAATTTATCCTTTAAATTGCACTTTCATCATCTTGTTTCTGTTTTTAAACTATGTATTTTAGACAAAGGTTAATCATTTTGCTTAATTTAAAATTTAGATTACTTACAAAATAATTCTAGAGTTTTGGTGTTTATTATGTAATGCGAAAGTACTGAAATATTATAAATAGAGAAATTTATTAACTTTTATGATAGATCTAACTAATTTATCTTTCTCCTCAATTACAAGTACCTTCAGACGGAATCATAAAAGCAAAAGCTGTTAATTCATTTAAGCTGTGAAAGATTGATTGAAGACAAACAAGTGATAAATAGTTAAATCAAAATTTTTACACTTATGTGCATATATTTGAGTTATAGGAAATTATACAAGGAATTTGTGATAAAAATATGAAAACGAACAACTTTTAAGCAAATAAAGGAACTGAATGGCATGAAAATAGTATTTAATTAAAGTTTCTGAAAATGGTACACTTTTTTTAGAATTTAGTTTCTATCACGATTTGGCATGCAATTTCCTTTTAATATTTTAATGTAAAATATCATTGAATGATATGTTATTTTGTTGTATCTTTAAAACTAAAATTTCAATATTGCTGTGAAATTTTTCGATACACTAATATTTTTTAAAGAAAGTTAATTAATTATTGATTTTCCTTTACCAAATTAAAAAACCTAGGTTAAATTTATTAAATTAATAGCCATAACAAGTGGAATATTTATATCCCAACTTTCCGAAATAATGTTATATGTACATTTGTTTTCATTTTGAAATTATGTGAATAAATATTATGGAAAATGTTGTTGGCTATTAAGTCATGAATGCAGATTTACAATGTATTTCTATAAAATATGTTAATATAGCCAATCAAAGTTCTCCAGAAATTTTCATAATTACCAAAGTTTTTGCTCACTATATTTGAAAACCTCTTGTTGAGGTGCCTGTTGTGATTTATTGATAAGTTTTGTTAACAATTTGATTTTTGAGTGTTCTAAAATAATTTCCTCTTCCCATGAAGCAAAAATATGTTGTTGACTATTAACCCCTTAACCATCTGGGGTTCTGTGAAGAATATGCATTTTTAGTTCACCTTGGCAACATAGTTTTGGCTTTCACTGCAATGCAAATTTTTCCCCCTTTAGCACTTGTTAAGAATACAAAAGCGTCTGATTTTTGATGATACATATTTCCTTGTACCCTGGGACACTTCACAATAATCACATTCTAATGAATTACAACGTGGAAGCCCATCAATTGCTGTCAGCTGTTGAAACCCACATGTGCTCGTAGTTTGCTTTGTGAATGTTCTGCTCGAAAATTTCTTCAAGTCCTTATTATAATTTTTTATTACACTAAATATGAATTTTTATTTAATTATTTTGTAAATTATTATCAGAAAATTTAATTTATTTCCAAGCAGTTTTTGTATTTATATATATAAAAAAAACTTAAATAATTAAAAATATATAAGATAGCCATCACAATGAATATCATTATAATTTTTAAATGTCATTATATATATATATAATTATTCTAATCATTACTTTTTATTAAAAATCAGAAAATTGTTTTTTAATTTCCCAGATAGTTAAAAATATATTGATTTTAATTATCTCTAATAATTAGTTAATTTGCTGTTTATTTGTAATTTGTAATCATTGTAGATACTTTTCAAAATCAATATTATATTTTTAAAATCATCAAATAATTTTCAAAATCATTAAAAGAAATGCATCTGTTGCTGTAATACATACAGATTGAAGAATTTAGATATTGTATATTTTTAATAATTTAAAAAAAATAAAAAGCTAAATTAATTACCTAATAATAGATTTTATAGTATATAGTAAATTACTGACTACAGATGAAATTTTGGTGAACATTTTGAAAGCAAATTTTTTATATTAAATTTCTCGTACCGAAAGATTTCCGTTTCTAATTATGTGATAAATATCACTCCATGCAAGAACCTGTGTTATTATATATCTTTTAGTATTTCTTAAACTGTTTTACACAAATACTAAAATTAATATGTCTCTCGTATGAATATTTGTTTTTCAAAAGGAGAAAAATGGTAAAAATATAAAAACAGGGTTATCTTAATGCTATTGTTTACAATAGTATTTTAATAATTGAATATTTACTATAGAACTTGTCAATATCACATTTTTTCACATATTCAAATTAGCCCTGTATTAAATATTTTTGCCTTCACAGAATTATAACTGCTTTGACATGCAAATCATTATAAGCTATATATTTAGAGAAAGATTTCTTTTAAGTACTTTAGTACAATAATGATTTAACTGCATTCTTCTTTTGATGGTTATTAATAAAAATATTTAGCTACTTTTGATTTGATTAATCAAATATTTTTAAATAGTTTTTATTAAAGAAGTAAATATTCACAAAATTTATTTTTGTAAATATAAATTCACTAACCAGAATTTTTTTTAATATTTTTTTAATTACGTCCTTATGTTGGCTCTTTCGAGCATAATAAGTCCTGCAGTCCAATAAAGAAAAGAAATAACTCCAGGAGTGGAGAGCGTCTTGAAATGTGAAGAAGAGCGGGCTTCCTGGAGGACTAACCAAAAATGAATACTTTGTCTTGTTCGAATTTATTAATTTTACATAAAGTTTAACCTCTTAAAAATACAAATCATAATTTATAACAAAAATAAAATTTATTTCTTATGTTAGAAACATCATATTTGAAGGTCAAATTATTTAGCTTTAATATTAGAATTAAGTCATTGAACTTTGTTTTTGAAAACATACTAAAGGAATAAAAGAGCCATAACATAATGCTTATTTGAAATATTCTGTTTCAAGAAGATGAAAGTTTAATCTTTAGTGTTAAGCTGTTAGATATTGAAGTATATGAGAAAAAAACTTAATACTTAAAATGTAATCATTTAATTAGTAAATGAAAATATTTCTTTCCCATGATAAAGGAAATTTCATATTTTCCGGAATTTGTAAGTAACTTTAATTTAATGATTTTAAATTATTACAAAATATTAGTTTAAAATATCCTTAATTTAAAAAATTATTTAAATAATTTGAAACCTCACAATAAAGACAATAAATAATTTCACATGTTTTCCGCTGTTTTCCATATACGAAAAAAAGTTTGTGAATACTAAATTCAAACATTTTAAACATTTTTTAAATATTTAAATTTGATCATTAGAGAGTTTATGGGGAAATCATATTGTAATGTCTTTCTCAAACAGGTATATATATATATATATATATATATATATATATATATATATATATATATATATATAAATATATATATATATATATATATGCATTTCTCAAACAAACATTAAAGGGAATATTTCTCGTATTTTTTCTGAAATTAGCAATTCTTAATGTATTTTAATATCATTTGCCAGTCTTATAGCAAAATGTGAATTGAGTGAAAATTTTAATCAAAATTAAAATTTTCTTGTTAAAAATAATAGTTTTTTTGAAAAGTTATAGATATTAATCATAACAAAATAATATAATTTTATGTGGAATAAAGAGTAACATAAGTCCCATTCTAAAATTCAAAAATAGTTATGTTAGAGGATTTATTCCTTCATATTTCGTAATTACTTTGATCTTGGTGTTTTAGCCAATGCTTGAAATATTTGTACTGAGAATTTGAGTAGTGTGAACCTAACAATATGAAAAATTTCAAAACATGTTTAGTCAAATTCTCGAGTAAAGAGAAAATTAATGCACATGTAGTTAATTTTAAATTATTTACTAGTAGAATGAAGATAGCAGAATGATCGATTGGTGTTTCTGATTATATTAATTTGACATCAGGATTGACAAATGCCTAACTAGTGGAACTTAAGAATTTTTTCAAATTCCGTGGGAAACTGTGATAGATATAAATTTAAATCAAATGTAGCACTGGTGTAGTGGATGCACATTTCCAATCGAATTATCTTGGAAGCATCTGTTTCATGATGTATTTCAGGTGAGCGTGTCAATAAATCGCCTTCAGCTGGCCAGAACAAATTATTGAAATATGCCATATTGTCATTTTTCTATTCTTGTTTGCATATATGTACACACACACACACGAACAGATATATGAGTGTTGTTTCGTTTTCTCAGAAGTTATTCTAGTAGCTAATTGTATGTGTGAAAATATTACCTGCTTTACAATAATTATGTCTGATTCAAGCAGTGAAGAAGAATTTTATTTTTATTATGAAGAGAGAGATAACTCTTCGAACACGGACTGTGAATTCGATGACCTTTTAGGGGCTCCCAGTTGTCAGTTCCGATTTTTTGAGATCTTATAAATTATATAAGCACATTTAAAATGAGATAATTAGTAGTAAATTATTCAATTTATAAACTAAAATTACGTACATTGTGAAGTTAAATAATACCTGTGGGATTACAAAGATTAATTATTCGCAGAACAAAATATATAATCTAATTTTAATAAAATGTAATTCTAAAAGGTGAAAGAACTTTTTATAGTTGCATTTTATTAAAATTAGATTATATATTTTGTACAAAAATCATTGCAAAATTGTTTAAAATATTAAATTCATTCAAATGTTAAAAAATTAGCATCTAATTTATTACTTATTTTATCCCTTCTAATTTTAAATAAAATTTTTAACATTTTAAAATTTCATATTTTTGAACAAATTAAGTAAAAAAATTTCTATATTTTAAGCTTGTCGCCAAGTCACATATTCTTATACTATGAAGTTTACAACTAACAAATTATATATATATATATATATATATATATATATATATATATATTATACAAAGAAAAAACTAAAAAATATTAATTTAAAAATTTCTTTTTAAAAAAGTGAAAATTAGCATTATATACGTTACTTATAAATTTCAATTGTTAGATAGCCTTTAATTACTAAAACTAAATGTGAATAAATGTAGAAATGTAAAACGTAAATAGCTGTTCCTTCCTCGCATTAGTTAAATCAACCGTTCGCTCGCATTAGTTAAATCAACCGTAATCATTCAATAAACAAGTTCCCCAGCTACGATTTCACGGTAATCCGTCAATTCTGGGGGTTGAATTTGAAGCACTGCTGTGAAGCCAGTTGCACCAAGGGGCTCGGGATAGCCGGAAAACGCACAGAATTGTTTGCCCGAGTTACCTCGGGATAGCGGGTTTAAGAGGTTAAAGTTGCAACGCAAAGAAAGCAACATACTATACACATGAAATTTACATAACAAAAATTAAATGCTGTATTATGTAATCGATTAACTTTTCAAATTTATGAAATATGCGACGAGAGTTAACTTTAAATGTATTTAAATGAAGAAATTGTATACGAATTGCACAAATTGCATTTGGATGTTGCCTAATGAAAAATTGTAATGGCTTCTGTACGTAAAAATTTTTACCAGCATATTATTGATTTTGTATTTGTATTATCATAATTATAAACAGAATTATATAGTATCACATTTTTTGCAAAGGAAACATTTTTACCATAAAATATTTTTAAAATATTAATAAGTTTTTTTTAAGGATAGAAGTGGCTAAATCTTACTTCTGTTCATAATGTTTGGAACATGACTATTATATTCTTTATTATTGATGTCTCAACAATAGTAAAGGAGACAATTAACACAGTGGGTTTTTGGAACAGACAAATTTGACAGCTGCTGAAATCAACAAATTACTGGAGTGCCAAAATGGCAGAATACGTGGGTTGACAAATTAGAAGTTATAATGACCGTCTCTGGGAACAAATTTGCAGCTGCCGAAAGCAACAACTTGCTGGGGGCATCAAAATATCATTTTGATGCCCCCAGCAAGTTGTTGCTGAAAATGAATTAAACTTTTTTACAGCAGATTGCTGGGGAGAGTTAAAATGGCAAAACACATGAGGATCACAAACTTAGTAAAGTTATGTTTCAATTTGTACGTTTTTTACGGCCGTTATAAAAAAAAGATATACATTATGTGATACTGAAAATGCAACACTAAGTAGGGGACAGAAAATGATGTATACTTCAGTGTAAATGTACTTCATCATGTTATGCAAATGATGTGAAATCCGAAAATCTCCAGCGCTCGTTGAATAAAATATAAGAAAAGGAGATTGCAGAATTTACTATTTCCATGATGTTATTTATGCTAGGAAAATAATAAAAAAATTTGCTCACACATCTCAGATGGCGCACGCACTTGCAGAGAAAGCCAAGCCACTGCCAATGGAGGCAGTTTCAGCTGACACAAGATCTTAGAGGGGCATGGTAATGGGACTGAAAATGGCAGATTGGTCCACACGACAAATCTCAACTAACACTTACATGGATACGTACACAATCTACTGGCTGTGGCGAAGAATGTTGGAACAAAGAAATATGGAAAATTGCGATTAGTTGGTGCTGCCATAGTAACTACATCATGCGCATTGTTCGACACATCCGTTGACAAGCAATGGTTGCTCCGAAGCCACTTCTACCTCTATTCTGTAGTATATTCACGATACTCTAGATGTTCCCATATCGACGAAAGAATTTCTCGTCCATTCGTTGCTGGTAATCTGCACTCATAAGATCTATTGAAAAGGCCTCCATTTATCCCACAGTGTAAACGCCTACATCTACAGAGTGCCCGGTTGGGTCAATGAGAACATAATGGGATAAGGTCTTGTTCTAAGATGAGTCGTGCTTCTTTCTTCTATGATAGTCGCCGCATACGAATGTAACATTGACATGGAGGTCGGCCCGTTATGGCAACAATTGTGTAACATCCCACTGCGCAACAATGCGGCATCATACTTTCGGGTGCAACTGCGTACTATTCGAATTCATCTCTAATTCGTATTCAGAGCTTTTTGACACCGTGTTGTGGACTGCCGAATGCATTTCAATGTCCATAGTCTTCGGGTGGGCTTTTCATTGACAGTTGGTCATATGCACGTATCGCAAGGGAAAATTCCCAAACCAATCGAAGTAGATGCATAAGGCAAAAACGCAACATCCATCTCCCATGGTTCAGCGGTGACTGGGACTTTTCTCTCTGAGGAGCACTCTAACGAGACTATGGTGAGCTATATGGGTGATTTTCTAAGGCCGGTGACTCTCTCTTACAGTTAACTGGTGTTCAGTGCCCTTTATCAGCAAAATATCATTGGACCAGAAACTGTTCGTATCAACCAACATTCTCTACATTCAAATGCTTTCCTGCTCACCATTCTCTCATGATCTCTCACTAATCGAACAATTTTGTTATGTAATTGGATGCCATTGCCGCTTTTAGAAGACGAACTATGGCAAAGGTTTGGCTGGGAACAAAGAGTCATTCCACAGGATGACATCCATACTGTCCCTGACCTGTACTTAAACATGTTCTTTCCTCTATCAACGACCACGGTGATCCTACAACCTACTGAGCCGAGCTGTTCTCGACTTGTATTATGAATATTATTTCGAAATAAAAACTACTTATTGTTCATTGCTCTCTATCTGTTTGCCAAATTTCACCACTTTCTGCCCTTCGTCTTGGTGTTGTATTTTCAATGTCCCGTAGTGTATAAATAGAATCGTAAATGTTAAGTTTCTCTCTTCTGTGCTAGCTTCTGTACACAAATTTTCAAACTTTCTTTTTTAAGTTTTTGACTTTAAAATATTTAATCTTTGACTTGTAAAATCACAAATGTTTGTATTCAAAAATGTCTTTTGAAAAGGCATTTTTGAGTTTATTAATGTGTTCCTAAGAATTCCTATTTTTATTTGCTTCCTTTTAACGACAAATTTCTCCTTTTCACTACACATTTCCTAAGATCTTGGTAAATTCTATCAGTATAGAAAAGGTCTTAAAACAATTATAGCGACTGTTTTTATATTTACATTAAAAGTTAAATTTTAATTATTAATATTATATAATATTTGTTTTAATGGGTACAAAAAGTTGTAGTCAAACATGCACCATGATACTAATATGTCTAAATGAAATCATTTTTTTTTTTAATTCCTACTGAATGATACTGATTTAACTATAAGAAATTTTGAATAAATTCAGTAAAATTAAATTTGTCTTTTGTCTGAAATTTTAAGGATCTGTAAATACATTCATTTGTTTCTGTAAATACATTCATTATTGTGCTCTGAATCTCGATAGTCTAAATCAGTGTTTCTAAACCAAGAAGAAATATTTGCTTCTCCGCGAAATATCCAGCTACCTGTCCAAAATCCAAAGTGTCATCTGCCGCCTGCCAATATTAAAACAGCATCTGCTTCATAATAACAATAGTTTACTAGTTTAGAAAATATGACCAATGATGAAAAATATAACTGGCAACTATATATGTAACTAATCGCCTCTCATAAATTGCCGTACCGTACACCAGTTAGTGTGCCTCGGTCTGCCTTAAGCATTACTGATTACTTGAATGCTGCATATCTATTGTAATATTTTGTAAAATTATTTTATTTCCCCGACTACTCTTTAAAAATTATTTTCGTCTTCATAATTTATTCACAAGAAAAAATTGTGCCAATATGTCGAATTACTTACTGGTCTGCGAGAACTTACCGAAATATTTTATTGGTCCTTGGAGTAAATCCAGTTTAGAAACACTGGTCTTATTAGCTCTTGACAGTCTAAATTCTATCAGTTCTTAGGGAATTTGAGGAAAAATTCAATACATCGAGACATTAATATGTTGATAACTAATTGTATTGTTTTAATCTTTTTTTAAGTTGCTGCATTAAAAAAGATATTTTTTATCTTTTTATTATTACAGTAAATGAAAATTTCATGAGTTTTTTTGGGTTTGAATGTTTTATTCGAGTTAAATTTAAGAAAGCTTTTGATTTGGTATCCTTCTATAAGTTTTTATAAACGTGGTCGATAAATTTAAGTTTGCATTGAATGACTAAAATTCTAGTACCAACCTCAAATTATAAAATAATTTTTATTTCGCATACGAATCTGTTTAGTAAATTCCGTATATAGATACAACTTTTGATACTTGTATGTAACATATGGTTATTTTGTGAAGTAAATATTAAATAAGTATAATTTAACTATATGAACAGTATACATGAGATCATTAACGTGTTAAAAAAATTGTACTGAACACCAAAACAATTTGATTAAAAAAATCAGCTTTTTTTTCTTTAATTTTCTCATATTTTAAAGATAGTTAAAGGATATGGGGTATTTTGAAATCTAAATGTAAAAACTAAGATAACAAATTTAGTTAAAAGTCTAATATGAATTGTATTTCGATTGTTTTTTAATGTTATAAAGCAAAAAGAGGCATTTCTTTATGAAGTGAAATGCATATCTATTCAAGTGAATTATAGAACTCTGAAATGAAATGAAATCAGTGACTAAAACTTTTTATCGATAATATACACATTTCCATAAATAATTTTTCAATATAAGCAACACACTTATGACATCTAAATGATAGCAATAAATATTTTATTTCCAGTAATCAGATTCAATAGAGCCATTGATGAGAAGTAAAAACTAGTCCATTAGAATTACGAAATACGTTCAAAATGTGATGAGAAATTAGCGTCTTGTTTCGAGTGTGCCTTCATTCGCAAATGATCCAGCTGAACCAGCTCTTGATATTGCTTCTATGAAGCTTCCTTTCTTGGTGCATTTATTTTGCTTGCAAGTCAGCCCACCATCACAAGGACAAAACAAAGTGTAAACATTTTCCACGTGGCGAATATCTTCATTTGGATAATACAGAAGACGATCTTCAGGTTCTGCTCCTGTTCGGCACCAGTCATCTATTTTTCCTCTTGGTTTGCATTCAGGAATCGAATATCTCTCCATGCCAAAAAAAAAAAAAAAAAAAAAAAAAAAAAATTTAAAAGAAACACTTTTTCAACAAATAACTTATATCTATGGATATTTCTACTTAATAATAATTTTTATCTATTAATTGTGCATAAAAATAGGCTTTTTTTGTACAGTTAGAAAAAATATTTTAAATTAGAACAAAATTTTGTCTAAAAATAATGAAGTTATGTGAAAGCATGTGATCTCTATTCATAATTTTTCAAAATCATATATTTAACTTTTCTGACTTCTTAAGACGGACTTCATAAAGTTTCACAAAATTTTCTTTGGTATTTTTAGGCACATTGAAGTCTTTCTTTTCTTTTTCTTTTTTTTCTTTCCTTACTATTATTGTAACATCTACAAGCGTACTTCGCACTTTGTCTTCCATAACACATTTTCAGTTAAATATTCTGGAATATATATTCTAGTTATGTCATGATGTGGAAAACAATACGCTTATGTGGAAAACAATAAGCTTGAAAGGTTATCCTGTGGTAGAAAAGAGAAATCGTGAGACACTTTGCATATACGTAAGCTTGCCTACCTAGAAAATAATAATGAATCAAAGAATGAGGATGAAAAAAATTGGTATTTCAAGTAATGGTAATGAAAATGCAATCTCCAGAAAAAAGTTTTTTTTCTCTTTTTTTGTTTTTCTAAAAAGAAATATATGCATTATACGTATTTAATTTTAAAATTTCTCTTAAAGTCTATAAACCCTACATATTTATTCAATTTCATTAAAAGTGTCCGGAAGTTCTGTTCAGACAGTTTCAAGCGAATTTGATCATAAAATACATCCAAGTCTATAGATAATGAAAAAAAAAAAAATCTTCTATCAGTTAATGTAGAAAAATTGAAAAAGAAAAATATTACCCATCTTATCCTTGGTCGCTTACGTTCTTTCTAAGCACTTGCGCATGAATTTCAATTGTTGCGCAATTATTGCGACAACATAGATTTTTTTCTCCTTTAACTATATTAAGAAAATTGTTATAGTTTCTATTATAAGATTGAAGAAACAAAATAATTAATCTCGAGAAATTGACTAAAAATGCGAATTCGCTGAATTAATTTGATTTCACTTAGAAAACTTTATAGATGAGAAACGGTTTTAAAAGATTCATATTACATTTTTATACGAAAAAAGTTTTAATTGTGTAAAGATGAAAATTAGCATCTCTTCGTCAAACATAATTTGTCAAATTTATTGTACAATTAACTTATACAATATAATTTTTATATTGATGGAAACCTCAGTTAATAGTATGAACTTTGTTTTTTTTCATAATATATTTTGAGAATACTCGCAATGTGTTAAAATAAGGTTCGACTTATTTTGATTTATTTGGTTTAAATTTGTGATTAATTTATTTTGATTTATTTTTTATTTTAATTATTTTGATTTAAAATTTGGTCATCTATAATAATTCTTTTGTTATCACATAAAAGAACCAATGATTTGTGTCTGAAAATAATTTCTTTCTGACAGTAATTCATTACTTTTTCAGTAGTTTATGCAAATAAAGTCATTTGAATTTTTATAGAAAAAATATCTTATTGTTCTGTTGTAGTTATTACAATCTAATGTTTATAAACTCAATACTGTCTTCCATGCTAGCAAAGACATTAGTAACTTTTTTTTTTGATGAAAAGTCCATTTTAGATTTACATCATAACAGTAATCCAAAAGAAACAAGCTGAAACAAATGACAGCTAAACAAGAAATAAATTAAAAAACCAGAGATGTTTTTTTGATATTTATGTTTTTGATGTGAATGAATTGTTGATACGAAATTTTTTATTGTAAATTATATGACATAAATAATCAATTTTTACTATTGTTATTATCATATCAAGATAAAATTCATGTCCAGTACATGTTTTATGTGCATACTTAAGTGTACAGATAGTATAGTTACTTTTCTATAACTACTTTTTATGAATAAAGAATTTAAATATTTTAATATCTTAAACATTTTTTTTATAAAAAATACACAATATATATATATATATATATATTAAATATGAATAAAACTGTAGTTGAATAGAAATATTGAAATGAACATTTATCTTGTGTACATAAAATACTTCTCTGTTCAGAAATATTAACTTTTCACTTTATTTTTTAATTCAGAAGGAAAATAACTCTTAAAGGGTTAAAAAAAATAATTAGGAAATCATGAGAAATCGGAGGATTTTGAATTTTACATCTACTTGTAGATTCAGTTTAAAGAATTTTTAAGAAATCGAAAGAAACTTCTTTTATATTGATATAAAATAATTATATATATGTTTTCCCTTGCTCGTGTTAATCTTTGCGCCTTGTTTTGTGCTGACAGAAGAGGAACTGTCGCAGGAGGTTGTCTCGAATATCTCTTTGGGAGAAGATGGGTACCCACATAGTGGGTATCCTAGTGAGTTAAGGATGTTGTAAGACACTTTAATATCCTTTGCTTAAAATAGCTTTCCGGAAAACTTTTTTTACAAATAGTGGGCTTTTTTCACAAATCCCCAGAGAGGAAATCTGGGAGACTCTCAAGAACCTACTTTGTTAGAAGTGCATGAGGAAAGCAGAAGCGCAAAATTCGTCCCCCATTTTTCAACTATGGGAGATGATATTGTGAGAAGTTGGGAGATCATTATTCTAAAATCAAATTCAGGACCTTTAGCTCAAAAGTTCACTTTTCTTTTAGGGACCATGGTATGGTGGCTTACACTTGGCTATGCACCAGCATTAAATTGATAAGTAATCAAAGGCACTATGACATATATCCACTGTTTTAAGCGGGCTAATCTACGACGATCTTAGTTATCCACATACTATGCCGCGTGGTAATTGATCCTGTCAAGTATGTGTGATTTTATTACAATCGACGTATTCATGATACACCCTTAACACAGTAATGCGAGAAAATCCGAGTTTCTGTACTGCTTCTGAAGTGGAGTGACCCATTCGTTAGGCTTAATCAAATCATAATCAAATGCCCTTGGATTCGTACTCGTATCCAAATTATCTTTGGTTGTTTCTGACACCATAAACAACAGTCCTTTTTTTTTTTTTTTTTTTTTTTTTGTCAAATTATTAATTATGTTAGTTGCAAGTCACCCTGCGCACAGCTCAAAATTTGAATATATAAAGATATGATCCCTAATTTAAGTACTCTTCGTTCAAAATTGCTCTTACAATATATTTTTGATCCAAGATTAAAATTATTGATAAATGCGATGTGACTTCATAAAATTCTTAATTTAGAAATACAAGCTTCAATTTTTGTATTGTTTTACAGAACCTTTTCTGAGATCTGTGACCTAGAGCAAATCTTTGTTGCCCTAATCAATTTTTTCCCGATCATGAGTAGTTAACATAAATTAAAAATGAATTTTATAAATAAAATATAAATTTCTTTTTATAACTGTGCAATTTTTATTATATTTAGTAAAATTTTGCCCCCAAATTTTAAGGAATGTTACACAAAAATTAATTCATCTACTCAATTATGCCTTTTATAGTGTATAATTTATTTATTTAATATAATCACAAAATTATAAGATAAAATCATTAACTTATAATTATTATTTAAGTTAAACTCTTTTATTGTTTAACTGTTTTAATTAAAGTAAAATCAAACTACTGTTTATAATAACTTATTTTTTGAAGGTACAATAATCATTCAATCAAAATTTTTCATTCCGAAAAAAGCCTTCATTAAAGAGGATCAACAATATCTTATTGTTGATCCTCTTTAATGAAGGCTTTTTTCGGAATGAAAAATTTTGAAATTATATTTCGTAGTCCATTTTCTTCAGATTAGATAAACTTTCGAGCAATATTTATTAAACATTTTAAAAAAGTTTACTGAATATTAAAATAGGAACCATTCATGCAAACTTTTTTATTTTGCAGTGTATTTACATATTTTTAAATTTATAAAGAGGATGTAATGTTGCAGAAATAAGGGCCGAATAAGGTTCTTTTTAAATATCGGTATTGATAAGAATATATATGAAGTTAACCTCATGTATTATAAGCATTTATCATACATTTTTATTCTTTCCTCTTTTTAGAAAAATCATGGAGTTACATAAAACAATAAAAAATAATAATGTTAAGACCCGTGGGCCGTATTTTAACTCCTATTGACACAAAGAGGATATACCGTTGGTGTTTTAAAAAATGTATTATTATCTAATACAGAGAATAACATTTTATTATAAGTTTGCAGTTGTCCATCCTGTGCTTTGGAAACGCAGTGTTTATTAATTATAAGATATAACTCAAAATAATCAATAAAAATGAATGAGATTAAAAGATTTTAAAAAATAATATATAGAGATAGTTAAAATGTATAGAATATTAATTTCATTTCATTTCATTTATCACAAACAAAACATTTTAGTGTCCACATATAACTAAATAAATGGCTGATAAGCGATTAATTGCTTACCTCTCTGATTAATAAATTAATTTAATTTACTTAAAATATACCTTTAATTTTAATAAGCATTTGCTGTTTATTTAATCCCATTATACGTTCACATAAGAGTAATACCAGTAACTTACCTAGAACACAGCATTCGTTGGGTCCACAATCATCTTTCTTATAGCATTCCCGAGGAGTATAGCAATGGGAAATCTATAAAATAAAATACTTGTATGTGCCGAAATAAGTTTCAGAAAACTTAACAAAGCTAAAGTTTTTTTATATTAAAATGAATTTCTTATTAAAACTATAAAATATAAAGTATATTTTAGAATAAAATATACTCTGAATATTGTTCTAATTTTATATTAGCAAAATGATTTGAAGAAATGAAATCAAATTAGTGAAATGACTCCCAAGTAATGTTCAATAATTAAACTCCGAATAGATACTTTAGAATTGAATAGTTGGCAGTTAGACAAGGGATTGATTTATTTGCTTTGTTCCGGACCATGCAAAAATTCTATTTTAGGTTGGGCATTTTCTATGAGTATGGATGTATATCGTCTCACGAGTACCTGCTGTGCAGCTCTAACATCATGTTGTTGTTCTCGTGTGCCAGCTAGGCTGGCAAATTGGGGTGTGTTGCTCCACTTCTCTAACTGAACCGTATTTGGTGTGGAGTCCGACTTCTTCAGTACACACACATGCCATAGGGACCCGTTTATAGGGTAGGCAACCATTCACACAAGGAAAGGACAAAGACAGGATAGATAGAGAGAGAAAGTACATCCATGCCTGAACCGGGAAAAGAACCCAGGACCTCCCTAACCGTAGTCAGGCACGCTGACCACTAGACAAGTTGGTCGGCTTCTAACATCATGTGTAAATGTATTAATTACTTTATTATTTGTTTTAATTGTATGCTGATTGGAATAAGTTTTAATGACACTTTGATTTCACCGATGTACCTTTATTTCTTTAATTAAATGTCTTTACGCAAGATATATTAGTTTTCCTTTTTACGTGTTATAATTAAATACATTTCACTATGTACTTCGAATTCTAAAGCGATTAAATCAAATTTCTATCTTCAAGCATAAATCAACTTTTATTCACATTTGAAACTTGATTAATGTAAACCAATCGTAAATATATAAAAAGACACTTTTAGAAACAAGTTTAGTTTTGACATTAAATAAAATACTACATTTATGTGTAATATTCAGAATTTTTTTTACTTTCTTTCTCAAAAATAATAATTTTAATATAATGGTTAATAATATTATAGTAACCTTTAAATTAAATATTTAAATACTGTGTTTGCTTTATAATTTTGATTTTTATATTGTTTATTTTCATTTTACTATCACTTAAGTTTGTAAGCTTCATTCACAAAGTTTTTTTTATGTTATTAAAATTTTTTCACATGCATTTCTGGCTGATTGTTTTACTCAGCTGAAAAACTAAGCTTATTTTCCATTTGTTTAGTTACATTAATCCATGGAAGAAAATGGATTTTCTTCATGAAGTGATTCTCAAACTTAAAAATATATAGGTTTCTTAATGTATATTTCTTAACCTTATCTCTATCACATGCATATACATTATTATAAATGAATTTTTTTTTGAAAATCGCATATATATATATATATATTTGTATGATTACACTAATTATTAATTACCTGAATCAAAAGTGCAGCAACAGAATATATCACAAGATTTTTCATATTATCTTTTGAAATGGTACTATGTCTAGAAAAGAAAGAGTTTGTTAATACAATTCATGTACAGGAGTGTAAATGTAAAATTTTATATTTCAATTCAGAAGTAGCAATGAATTATGTGTAAACTAATGATTACAAAGTACTTTTCACAGAGAATAAATTATTACACTACTGGCCATTAAAATTGCTACACCAAGAAGGCTACATGCTACAGACGTGAAATTTATACGAAAGGAAGAAGGTGCTGTGATGTGCAAATGATTAGCTTTTCAGCGCATTCAGACAAAGCAGGCGCCAGTAGCGACACCTGCATTGTGTTTAAATGAGGAAATTGTTCAGCCGGTTCCTCATACACAAATTGCATTTGAACGTTGTTGCCTGGTAAAAAGTTGTTGTGATGCCTCGTGTAAGAAGGAGAAATGCGTACCAGCACGTTTCTGACTTTGATAAAGGTCGAATTGTAGTGTACCGGGATTGCGGTTTATCTTATCGCAGTATTGCTGCTCGCGTCGGTCGAGATCCAATGACTGTTAGCAGAATATGGAATCGATGGGTTCAGGACGGTAATACGGAACGCCATGCGGGATCTCAACTGCCACCTATCACTAGCAGCCGAGAAGACAGGCATATTATCCGCATGGCCGTAATGGATCGTGCAACCAAGTGAGTCAAGCAACGGAGCCGTGAGTCAAGAAACGGGGTCGTTTGGAAGACAACTAGTGTCTGCACGAACAGTTCGACGACGTTTGCGGCAGCATGGACTCTCAGCTCGGAGACCATGGCTGCGGCTTCCCTTGACGCTGCGTCATAGACAAGAGCGCCTTCAATGGTGTGATCAACGACGAACCTGGGGGCACGAATGGCGAGACGTCATCTTTTCAGATGAATCCAGGTTCTGTCTACAGCATCATGATGGTCGCATCCGTGTTTGGCGGCATCGTGGTGAACGCACACTGGCAGCGTGCATTTATCATCGTCATACTGGCCCATCACCTGGCGTGATGGTATGGGGTGCCATTATATACACGTCTCCGTCACCTCTTGTTCGCATTGACGGTGCTTTGAACAGTGCACGTTACATTTCTGGTGTGTTACGACCCGTGGCTCTACCCTTTATTCGAGTCCTGCGAAACCCTACGTTTCAGCAGGATAATGCCCGACCGCATGTTGCCGGTATTGTACGGATCTTCCTTGATACGGAACATGTTCGGCTGTTGCCCTGGCCAGCACGTTCTCCAGATCTTCCACCAATAGAAAACGTCTGGTCAATGGTTGCCGAGCGAATGGCTCGTCACCAAACGCCAGTCACTACGGTTGATGAACTGTGGCATCGTGTTGATGCTGCATGGGCATCTGTACCTGTACATGCAATCCAATCTCCGTTTGACTCAATGCCTAAGCGTATAACTGCTGTTATTACTGCTAGAGGTGGTTGTTCTGAGTATTGATTTCTCAGGATCTATATATCCAGCCAAAATATTTGAAAATTTAATCACTTGTTATTTCTAGTATAATATATTTGTCCAATAAATATCATTTTGTTATCTGCATTTCTTCCTGGTGTAGCAATTTTAATGACCTGTAGTGTATTAAGTAATACTGTGCATAAATTATAATAATAAGTAAATTTTTTAAAAATGATAAAAACTATAAGAAAGTACAGTTACAAGGTTTTATTTGTCACTCAACGGTTATTTTCAGAAATCGAAGGGTAATTCCACTAAGACTTACTGTTTAAAGTAGATTTCAAATTATTGCTATCATCCATGTTTGAGATGAGATTCAAATTTATGAACTGGATCATTAGTTTTTCTCTAATTTTTATAGAGACGAGGAACACTAAAATTTCAGCGATACGAATAGGGTATCCTTTAGTCACGTGTACAAACAACTAGCTGAATCTATTCGATTAGATTCATCTAGACTGTGGATAGATATAACGCGTGGTCCTAGAAATTAGATAAATAGATTTTTACTGTATTACATTGGCTACTTAGTTGAATATTTTACATGTTTTGTTGAAGTAGAAATCTATTTGTGAAGCTTATGGGCAAAAATGTTTCAAGATTATAAGCAATGTATGTGTTTTGTATCTGTATTCGCGGTGCAGTCTCACTTATTATCCCTTTTCCTTTTGGTTTGACCTGAGTCAACCTAAAATAGGTGAGGTAAAATACAAATTTTAGGTTACTCTCTGCATCAGTGTCAAAATATTATGTTTTTTTTTTTCCTAATAACAGTCTTCAATCTGCAAAATCTTTGCTGCCTTCTCTCTTCCCTACTTTTTATCTTCTCCCATGATAAAGTTACTTTTTCATAAAAAGTAAAACCTCAAAAGGTGCAGAATAAAAAAATTCGAATAATTTCTGTATTAGTTCGTACTTGGCGACAAAGTTTCATGGAAGTATCCTCGTATCAATATTTTCACATCGATTTAACTTTGTTTTTGGACCATATTTTACTAACTAATAAAATTAATAAAACTAAAAAATTCTATCTGTTTAAATGAAGAAATTGAATCTTACTGCCAGTAAAGATTATAACACAAGAGAATTACCCATTTTTATTTTGAAAATTTCGTAAAAAGTAAGCAATAAGAGTTTTGAGTTTCCATTTTTGGGAAAACTAATGTATTTTTTTATTGAGTGCTTTCACTAGGATATATACGCAGAAAACATATTATATTCTTGTATTTACTTTCTTACTTTTCATTTAAACACTTACGGTTTTAGCAAAATAATAATTAATAAAAAATTTATGATTTTATGTAACATAAAGCGCAATAAGCTTTTCTATACTCGTAAAATGCAATAAAAAAGTCGAAGTTAATCAGACTTAAATCTATTTCCCTGCAAAAAAGTAATATTTTTACAAATTTAATATTATATTTATTATATAAAATTAATTAAAATTAAATTCAAAGGATTTAATTTTACTTAATCATTTGAATTTAATTAAGGATAAATTACCAATGCAATTGATTTTTTATGAAATGTTCTTTTAGAGGCACATGGCTCTATAATCATAGATAATCAATCGTATATGTATATAATCCATATAAAATCTTATATATATATATATATATATATATATATATATATATATATATATATATAACTTATATTCTAAGTGTTTCAATACAATTTTTTACGGATTATTTTTCTGTAAAATTCAAAATAATTTAAAAGTTAACTATAAACATCAAAGATTGTAAATACAAATATTCTCAAATAAAAATTTGATACGCATAAAAATAGAAAATTTGATGGTACATATTGTGGTTTCCCGCATTGAATAAAATGATGAATGAAGATTAATCTGTCTCCTTCTCTTAAGAACTATCATTATGATTGCGAAATGTATTATTACCTTGAGATTTTATAAGAGAAGCTCATCACGTAAAGAATTATTTCGAATAATAAAACTATACATTCATCTTTAAGGATTCGAATACTTTGCTTAATGTATTTCATTGCTGAAAGGAATGTAAGTTTACAATCGAAAAGTTTTTTAAATACATATTTCTGAATTCAATATATTAGCCCAAAGAGATATTAAAAAATATTGGAGAAAATAAAAATTGTATAAACGATAGTAAAAAATAAATATTTAGGTTATTATTACAACAGAAAATAATACACATCCTGTTTTATTCGAATTTTCAATGGTTCGATTTTCAGAATATTCGACAAAAATGTTAACTAAAATTTGATTTTATCAAACATATTTTTCTAAGACACAATGCATAGTAATAAAATTTTTTAATTTAAATTTTCACACCATTTAATGATTGGAAAGTTTTTTCATCAAAAACTTCAAAATTTATGTGTCTTTTTCTTAATAAATTCCATTACTATTATATTAGTTAATATGATCTGTTTACTGATAGACTCTCTCAAATCATTTGATTAAATGACAAATATATCTACACGACTTTTTCAAAAGAAAGCCCGGTATACTGACTGGTTTATCTCTTTCCCATATGAAGGTATTAAGTTCAAGTCTTGATAGAACATAATGGATGTCGATCAATAGAGCTCTTCTTGTGTCCAAAGCTTCCAAAATCTATTTTTTTAAAAAATTTATTCCAGATCTTAGCTAGCAGACATTTATGTGGCTCTCTTGCAATGTTTTATATAAACTGTATTCGAGAAAAGAATTAATAAAGCATTTTAAAAAATCATTTAAAAAGCATTCAAGCATTTAACAAATTACTCTTAGTACTATAATCATAAACCTATATAAATATTTTAATTTTTTCTATGTTATAAAACCTTATAATTTACAAATCCGTCAAGGCTGAAAAAAATCACAATATTTCTCGTGTCTTATAATATATTTTAAATAATAAATAATTTAAAAGGATTAAAACCTGGATTCATTTAAAATTTTCTTGTGATTAACTTTTTATGAAGAACGTATTTTCTCTTAGGTTATGCATAGTTTGCATCAAATGATTTCGGAAGATTCACATTTAAATGAATTATTTTAAAGTTATCGCGCGAAAATATTATAAATTATGTCAGACGTTTTAAGAAATAATTCATTGTAATCGACCCTTATTATTATCTGTTATTAAGTTTACTAATGATTTTTAATAAGAATGCTGAAAAATATTTTTAAAATAAAAAAATTCAGAAACAAAATTACTGAAAACAAGAAAAAATTGTTTCTCAAACCAGAAGAAAACTTTGAAACGTACCTTAGACAAAGTAATGGAGGAAGAGCAATCGTAGGGTGACCGATTCTTTCTGTTGCGACAAGAGTTGAAAACTGAATTAAAAGATTCTCACCTTGTCGGTCTGTATATTTGGTTGGAAGTTCCGGCGTAAAAACTCAGAGTACCTTTTGCCAATCAAGTCTTACGTACGAAACAATACAACTCTATCCATTAAAGAAGGTTATGAGATTCTTAAAGAAAGATGCAAAACTGATTTATTATATTCGGATGAGACGTCCGGCGCACGTTTTGGCGCATTGTTTCCGTTGATGGCCTTCTTTCATTACCTTGGTGAAAGGTCCTGGTGCACCTGAAATCTACCAAACCAATTGTAGCAAGCATTTAAGGATTTTATGGGCTTTCGCTTCAGTTTCAAAAAGAGAAAGTGGAAAAAAAATTGATTGCCTTATGCGGTTTTCATTTTATGGCAATGGCAGGGTTGATTTGAATAATTTTTTGTTTTGTTTTTTACCTTGCTCACCTTAACATTGAAAATGAAGGAATAAAAGTTCCAGTTGAAAAAAATCGTTTGTTTTGCTGCGTGAAATGCTTGAAAACAATGATTAATTTTTCAATTGTTTAGAGAGATCTTCGCCTTTTTTTTTTTCTTCGAGGAATTAAGATGGTTAATTCTTATCTTGTAAGAAGTTCGGTTGTTTTATTCATATGCCAAAAGCTGATTTCAAGCTAAATAAACAATGAAATTGTCAAATTTAGGAATTTTATCATAAGCCAGAGAATTTTACAATTTTTATTTCTGTTAAATGTTATCTTATATATTCTAGATTCGTATATCTAAGCAAGTCGTTGGCGAACTTAATCACAAAATTCTAATTTTTTCCCTTGAAATATTTTTTTATATCGCCTTAAATATTTGACAGCGTGGATTTAACTTATATAGATATATAAATTATAATTTATAATATCGCACACACTTGAGTTTTTCTCCGTGAATTTATTGTTTGCTATTAAAAAATATTTGTCATAAGCAGTTAATGGTAAGGAGTTGATTAATGTGTCACTCTAGAATCAAGTTAGATATAGAAGGTTAATTTAATCAGGATCTATGGTGTAAATGTGGATTTTGAGAGAACCATTATATATGTATATATATATTCATGCTGAGTTGAGAATCAATCCCATGACTTGTCAAGCTGAATATAAAATGCTGATCATTTGGTTGATAGGTTGACAGTGGTAAAGTGGAAGGTGGAAAATGAACTTTTTCAGAGTATACATACCTTTTTAAAAACAATTTGCAATTGTAATATTTTTTTTAAAATTATTCTTATTTATGCGTCTTTTATGTGCCATTTTCTTAAAGATTTGGAGTTACCATCGCATTTCTTCCCCATTAAATCCTTCTAATAATAGATTTTTTTATTCAGATAATGATTTTGTAGAAATTAGAAGAACAGGTCTTAATCCCAAAGACAACAATCACTGTTGCCGCCCAACTTGTCTAGTGGTCAGCTTGCCTGATTGCGGATAGGGAGGTCCTGGGTTCGAATCCCGGTTCGGGCATGGATGCACTTTCTCTCTATATATATCCTGTCCTTTCCTTTTGCTTGAATGGATTGTGAATGGTTCCTTACCCCATAAAAACGGGTACCTATGGCATGTGTGTACTGGGGAAGTCGGACTCCACACCTAAAGTATGGTTCAGTTGGAAAAATGGAGCAGCGCACCCCATAATGCCAGCCTATCTGGCACACGAGAACAACAATCACTGTTATATAATTTACTATTTTTGAAAAGTTCGAACACTCTTCGATAATCAACGAATTTTATTTCAGATTGGGGTAAGCAATTATTTGAATATTATTTTGCACATATATAAGTTTTAAACTAATTATACAATATTATTTTAAAATTAATTTGGATAATTTGCAGCATTGAATTTGTAATAATGAGTCTTAAAATTTCGATTGTCTCTACAAAATTTTCACACACAAATTCCTTTTCAACAGATGTATATATGTGTGTGCTTCTCTGAATACATATACTTTTTTCAGACATTATAAAATTTTAAAATAAAGTTTTATTTAAAAATAAAATCCGAATTTAAATATTTTCAAAATTTCTTAATTATTTAAAATATAAAAATTATTTATTTCTGAAATATTATTTGTATTTCTTATTAGAATATTATTTTCAAATCTTGAGATTATTCAACTTCTTTATGGAATTTTGTTAAGGAATTTTGAACCTATGACCTAAAATAAATTGGTTATCGAATCTAAGAAATGTGTTGGGGAATATATTGGAAAATACATTCTTATCAAAAGATTTCTTGTATATAGCAAATTTTAAGCAAATATCAAAAGTGTAGATTTAAACCTGTTTTAGTAAAATTTTTAAACAGAAGTTTCATTGAGCTCAAGTTCTAATGAAGAAAATAAAAAATATTTGCTTCATGTATTTATTCATGTATAATCTTTAGTAACAGAGAGAGAAATCCTAAATACATATGTTAAGCCGCTCACCTTGATATAGGGACAGAATAATGCTCTTTGTATCTGGATGTCTCGGATACGATCCCAGTCTCTCAGGAACAAAAAATGGGTGTTGAGATTCAGTATTCTAAATGAATATCTGTACATATCTGTTAGGAGGGTGCTTTAAAGTTTTCCAGGTTTCCTTCCTTGTGGTACGTAAATACAGCCTATTATTTCTGAAAAATCCACGTGGTGAACATTCCAGTGCCTTTCAATGGCGTTCGGCCATTCGCTAAGCAGGGTCAAGATGAAGTTTTATTGATAGAATTTTCCATGTTAGAAGTCTTTAATTGAAAATATTTAGCAAAAATGTAATTAAGAAACGGTAATCGCATTTACCAGAATTTCCATTAAAAGTTGAATACAATTTAAGTAAGTAAACAAATCAGATACTTTTTTTCTAAACTGGATCAATAATAAAACTTGTATGTAAATTGTACATTTATATGAACCAAGTTTAATGGATGTACTTGATTGACTCTGTACATTAATAAAAATAGATGCGTATCACGATTTCATTTCTATAACTATTTCTTATTTCTATAGATCTATGGTATTTCCATATTTATATTCCTGTTATTGTCTACGAAATGTTTCGTTGGGAATAAGATCAAGTGAAAAATATTTCATTTTAGTTTTTCTTGAAGAAAACTAGTTTACTGAAGTAAAAATGATGGTATCACATGTAACGATTAATGCTTTACAATTCTTATTACTATGCCCCATATATGTACATGATACAAGATATGTTTCAATAGATAATGAAAAGATTTAAAAAATGGTACGGGTGCAAAAACAACAATTCTTGAGAATTTTACAACAATATAATTTTTATAAAAGTTACAGTACGATAAAAATTCGTCTTTAAAGAGTTTTTTTTATGACGTCGATTTTTAAAATCTCAAAAATCTCTATTATAAAAAGTCTACTTTATAAAAAAGTAACACCAGAAGTATATAGCATGCAAACTTCTCAGAAGGGGGCCCGAAAAAAATCTTTCTGATTTATACATAAATTAATCACACAAATTCACATTTAACTTGCCTGAAATCTTGTAATTGTCTTAGCAGTAGTAAGCAATGCACTGATACAGAAGTTTATGTATTTTGCTGAATTTCGAAATTTAAACAAGCACAAAAAGTATCGAGTTTTGATATCAGTTTAAAATATTCATCCCACATAAATACATAATAGTATATAATATACAAATAGGATTTATATGACTCATGTAATAAATTAATAAAAATAATACTGCTACAAGACGAATGATAAAGTTTATAAGTTCTTATAAATCAAGAGTTGTAAATCACATCTACCCGTAAAATTGTGAAACAATGTAAAATACACTAAAGTAACAACGATATATGAGTGGAACCACATATTTTAGACTTTTTTTTTTTCATTTTACAATATAATTTTAAAAATTGATGAAATACTTCAAACAATAAATATAATAAATCAAACAATAGATATAATAAATTGGAATATATTTGAATAGCAATAATTTTCATTAAATGTGGAAATTCTAACACATTTAATGAAAATTATTCTTATTCATATTTATTCCAATTAGAGTAAATTGTTATAAAATGTTAAAAAAATTAGTCTAGATTATTTAAAAATTTTCCAGTATGCCTGTTGCCATTTAAATTTCTAAATTCTTAGCATTATCTTTCTTTTCCACTGTTAAACTCATAAGTGTAAAAGCTTGACTGGTTTATCTACGATCATTTTTCACATAGAAGAGCCAATTTGACCGGGATCTACATTTTAAAATTTATCTTGAACTACTACAAAAACCATGGACTTGGTGGGATGTGAATTTATAAACTGCTGAATTGGAGTCGAAGCATACATCCACCACCTCCACTCATAGTTGCTTAGAAAGTATGAAAACATAGTTTTCTTATTCATTAAAAGCAAATATAAACTGATTAACAGGCGTAAAATATTGAAGAACATAATAATATTTCTGCGATTTATTGATATAAAATTTTTAAATAGTGTATTAATTAAAAAATGTTTTTATAAAATCGACGAATGAAATATTCATATTTTTGTTGTTCCAGCAAATTTTATTTACTTATTTCAGATTATTTAAGTAAAACATATATATATATATATATATATATATATATATATATATATATATATATATATATATATATATATATATATATATATATATATAAGCATTTACCTGCGCATCTATGGAGTATAGCTTTATTTTGAAACAATAAAATTATCAAGAGTCCAGGTGAAGTCTTCTCACAAAAGAGAGCGAGCAATTTATGATTTAAACATTTAGTGAAGTTCTAACAATTGCCAATTATGATTGAGGAAATTTAGGGGGAGAAAGACTACCGCTCGAAAAGAGAAGACACGTTTTTTCTTTTTCCTTTATAAATTATGTGGTTTTTCCAAGTGGCTTGTTTTATTTTATTCACTAATCTTGTTCCATTAGGCAATATCATATGCTAGAAGCAGCATTTTCCTTTAAGGTATCTTTTTTATTTTGCACTATTTTATAGCAAGCACATGCTTAAAAATAACAATCTTGCTATATATCAAATCTTGTAATTAAAATATTTTAATTGAATAAATTTAATGGGGTAAACATTCGTACATGTAGCAAAAGTAAAATTTACAGTATATAAATAGTGCACCTGATTTTTTAATAAATGTTTCCAAATTCCTACAGTGTAGTTTATTTGTGTAATATTATTCTGAATTATTTTTAATTCAGTTATGACATTGAAGAATACATGTATTCTTGGAGATTTAAATAAGTAAGAACTGTTTTCAAGAAATTAAGAGTTTTCAAGGCATAGACATATTTCCTTTTTTTTTTTTTTTTTTTTTTGTATACTGACTTTATGCCCAGTCCATATGATATATATATAACGTCAGGTTGGTCAATTTGTCATTTTTCGGTCCATTTTTTTGAATACAAGGATTAATTAGAAGTGGAATTGACAGTTTAAAATAGATTTCAAACCATTAAAAACATCTACGTTAGAAGTAGGAATCAAACTTGCAAACTGTTAAATCGAAGATCAGAGCAATAAGCATTTGATTGCCAGTTTTGTTACTTTACAGCAGATTTGTTTATAATTACGATTAAGAGCAAAATGCGTTGAGATAACACATTTTACTCTTACTCTTATAAACACATTCTTATATCTGTTCGTTGATTTTATGCAGGAACTAATTATTGCAAGCAGATATTTAATTAGGTTTTAACCATACTTTCAATGTGATTTCTGTTCTTTCTCAATTTTTAAGTCCTTGAACTCTTCAAATGTCAAAAAATTTTTCAAGTGTGAGTCATAAATGGATTGTTTCTAGAAAAAAAAAAGTCCTACAGACAAAAGAGTTTCAAAATAACATTTCTGCGGTTAGCCCTTGAATTTCAAAAGTAATCGCATGATTTAAATTTTGATTTAATGCATGTGAAATCTGCAATGCATGTGCTGTCAATCCCAACATTGAATAAATATGAAATTGCTTTTATTTAAAATTCTAAATTTTTATCCAAAAAAAAAAATGTTCAAAATAAAATGCGTAAAACTTGCTTCAGTAATATTTTATAAAATATTACTTAAAACAAGTTTTACATACACATTTTATTTATTTCATTTTCATAACATATTTACTTTTTATTTCATAAAGAAAATCCATTGTATTATAATACTGAATATTATAATATTCTAAATGTAAAAAACTAATAGTTTCATTAATTTCTAGTTATATTTAAGGGTCTGTTAAAAGTTTGTTTCACCAAGTACTGGCCGCCTGTAAGACTTGCGAATCCTTATGAAATATTGATGTTTAGCAACTGGTTGAAGTACATATAATCAGTCATTAGCGTTAACTAGATTTTTATACTTTTGACAAGACGTCAACTTAAGTTGATTATAATGTAATAAGAAAAAAAATCTGATTTGTTTAAAATTACTTGATCAATCATAAGTGTTTAAAATTAGATTGCTCTTGACCATCCCAATGATTAGCATTTCTGTGAATTACAAAAGAGTTTCTGCTATCGTGAATAGTAAAGACCTGAGAAGATTGGGTCTAATTCTAAAACGAAAAAAAATAAAAAAATATTGTATTTTCTGTTTTGTAAAACTGTACAATTAAGCTACTTTTATCTCAGACGCCTTTTTATTTGATAAAATTCTAAAGTGAACACTTGTAATTATGTTTCTGACGTACTGAAGTTTACAGTTATGATCTACTTTCAAGTTCTTCCAAGAACTATCTTTCAATAAGTCTATGGAAGTGCTAGTTTTAAATATCTTGCAATCTTGCTTGGCACAAAGGTTATTTAATTATCACCCTCTTTCAAGGCAACACATTCTTTAAATCTAAAACATACTCAAAACTTCTAGTTATTTGTTACTTAAAGGCTTGGAAGCTGTCAATTTCCAGGCATTGCAATTAAGCTGAAGTGAGGAAATGAAGCAACAATGAAATACCATAATAGAAAATAAGAATAGTTTTATCTATTGAAAACTATTTAATAAGTGTAGCATTTTTAAAGCAAAGGATTCTGTTTCAATTTCTTATAGTTTTATATGTTTCCTTAACTATAATTGTATAAAAATTAAAAGAAAATTCTCCATTTTATTCACGCTGTCTTTAGATTGACAAATACTGAAAAAATGGGTTTCATTTGTAATTGCGATTTTTTTTAATATTTTATTGAGAGCTCTTCAATGACTATAAGAAATTTTCTTCGCATTATTCTAGGTACACAACAGCACCTTAATTACGGCATATAATATTGATTTTACATACTTTTTGGCAATATATTTGCTAAAAATTATTCACATTGAATTTGGATATGTATTTATTATTACTCCTTCTTATATTTGTTTAAAATATGTTTAAATCATAAATGTTTATATTATTAATTACAAGTAAAGTATTTGATGATACTTTTCTGTTTGAATACATTTTGACACTACATAAATGATGCGAATTATTGCAAGTGCAATTTTATAGTGGGTTTAAAATGAAACTACGCGTGTGTGGAATAGATTAAATGCTTTACTATTAAAGGAATGCAATACAATGCAAAGCTAATAACATCATTACTTATTTTTTCAAAGTAATGCATATAATTTCAGTTTGAAACTTGAAATAAAAAATATTTTTAGAATTAAGTCTACTTTATAACCTGAAAATGTTTTTTCATGTTTAATGTGTAAGCTTTATAGACGTGCAATTAAAGAACCTTAATGATACGCTCAGATTGATGAAAAAGAATTTTGAATAATTAAATTGTAAAGGCGAATGAAGTTGGAAAATTTAAGAGTTAAAAAGATATAAAGTTTCATTGAAATTAAAATAACAATTAAGTGTAACAATGTATAAAGACAAATTACAAAAACATTTCATCTTAAATATAAATTTAAATGGGACAAAGCGAATTTTTTTATACTTTTACATTTTTTAAAAGTGTTAATATAAAATATTCGCGATTACATTGTAAAAGCGTTTTTCCTTAGTAAATTTACATTATCATAAAAACATAAGAAAATTAATAACTCGAAATTTTTTGCAGTTACAAATTTAATCATTAGATCATTTGCCATAAGCGTTATGTGACGTTAGAAACTTCAATTTCAATTGGAATGTCAGAGTAGGCACAATAGACATTTTCTAATGAATTTTAATTAAAATAAAATATTTAATTAACAACACAACGTTTTTAATCATAAATTAATCATTGTATTAAATATGAATTAAGAATTAACTACAATAATTTCAAAAATTCTAGCGCAGGAACGAGAAATTTTAATTCTTACCTCTAGATATAATGGTTCAAGAACACTTCATTATGGGAATCCCTAACAACTTGGAAGACAACCGATAGTACAACGTCTTTCTCGAATTAAGACTGAACGCCCAACTCCAGATAACTCATGGGAGAGAGAAGCTGTTGTTTTCACCTTGGTGGAGAAAGTCAAATATGAACTTTAGATCCAGGGTCATGGTCACTGGAAACTCCTACGGCTAGAACAGCAGAGAAACGGGTAACAAGATTTCCACCCGCTCATAGAAAAGTGTGTGGTTGGCCATTGAAGGAATACTTTGACTGGTCTCACCTCCGCTTCCCCCTTAATTGCAACATTCTTCACTTGGCAAAATGACTCACGCGGCTCCGATCTTTTTGCGAATTAAAATATTAAAAAAGACGCCTCTTATTGATAACAATAATAATTTTTTCCAAGAAACAATGAAACCAGTGACAGTGAATAAATGGTGAGGAAATCTTCTGAATTTCTGGAAAATTCTGCCGCTGTGTGTAATTTTAGAATTATAATAGAATATCCCATTAATAGACTTGAGACATTGTTCCAGCACATGATTCTAAAACTAAAGCCCGGTAATGTCAGTTTGCCAAAAAGAAATACAAGTTGCATTTTCTCTCTGCAACAATTGAAATAAATTCGTAAAATATGAGAGAGAGAGAGAGAGAGAGAGAAATAATTTAATCTGGTATTGCTTACAGCTTCCAATAGAACAACCTGTGTGTCTTCTTTCAACAACTGCATATTTTAAATTAATATTTTTGGCTTAAATTGTAAAGCATCCATAAAATAGTACGTTATTAAAAATAGTGTTTGAATAATATAATATTTATTTACTTATTTTTTGAAAATGCAGAAAATTTCGACACAACATTTTAAACAAATTTTGTACATACCTACACTCATGAATTAGAGAGACACCAAATGTATACAAAGATCAATTTAATGAAAAATGTGCAAAATAATTTTTTAAAATTTATTTTAAAAATTACGTACCAGAGGAAGATTTTCCTAAAGGCATCAAGTACTACAAAACTTAGCTATGTATAATAGTTTTACTTATGCTGGTTCTTCCGAGATAAACTATTTCCTTTTTAAAATCGACGGAAGTGCAGAAAACGTGACCATATGAAGTAAAATTTTATTTGATAGAGGATAAAAACAGGAAGTAAAACTGCTTTTACTGGTGATAGTTCAAGAGAAATATAAATTCTGTATTTAAAATGGTTAATTAACATTATTTATCTATTAAAATTTGACCATACATGCTAAAAAAAAACAGAATCCTTTATTTACATAGTTAATGCTTTCAATTTAAGCCCACTACGATCAGATAGAACTGAATAGATATTTATTACAAGTTATTTTTAGAGCATGTCAATCTTGTAAATGTTTGTAACTTCCTTGAGAAATTTATATGAATTTTTATTTAACATTTAAAAAAAAAAACAAAAACAAAAACAAAATGTCTAGAATAAGTAATATCTGTTGAATTCTATGCTTAGATGTTAGAAGCTTTATCATTAAGCTTTCTATTATCCATATTATCCAAAAGTTTCAAGTAGTAAGAAAATATATTCAACTCAAGGATTCTAAATAAATTTAGTTAAATATAACACAGTTAGAATCATGAAGTTCTGTGGAATCTCTTGCATTTGAAAGTGTTGCCAATTTGGCAAGTAAAATACTTATCAATACCCTTTATGGATAAAAGCTCAATACAGTTTTATCAAACGGCAGTTGAGCGGCCAAGCAATCAACAGCAGATATTTCATTCAAAAACTAATGTCATTTAATATTTGCATTTCTGTGATTACAAAAAATTTGTGTTATAAAAATAAATATCATGTTTCTTAAATAACAGAATTTCTTATACTTTGGCCTCAAATTATTTTAAAGACTAATATTTAATTTTCAAAATTAATAAAAATTTTCAGGCAGTGACAAATATTTAAATTTATCTATCACTATTACGAAACTATCATAATTATTTGAAATCATATATTAAAATTGATATTAGTATTTTTTGTGAGGAGATTTTATTACTTAACATGTACCTCTAAAACTGAAGATATAACCACAAAAATTTGTTACTGACGCCTAAACTCATAAAGATGTGCAAATATTACTAAGTTATTTGCTAAATGTTTCGTAATACAATGCAAAATTCATTTGTTGTAAGTAACAGTTTTTTAAAAAGAAAAAAAAAAAAAAAAACACGACGTACAGATTTTTTTTAAAAGATAAAACGCGGGAATTGCTTTTACGTTCCTCGTGACGCACGTGTGCTTTACTAACATCTCCTGTTTGTGAAACATTTGAAGTCTCATTGTACTGTTTTAATTTATTGCGTGGAAGTTAAATTTTATGTATATATTTAGCTGTAAAAATATATGATGTGCTTTTATTTTTACCCACGCAAATTTTCAATGAAACAATGTGACATCGCTTCGAAACTCCTCATATTAATTCAATTTATTTTTGTCTGCATTTTAATAGCACCTGATATCATTTTTGAATTATCATTTATGATTTTCTTGCAAAAACTAAATCTATGTATATATATATATATATATATATATATATATATATATATATATATATATATATATATATATCAGGTTTCTTTATTTACAACATACTGGTTGATTCAATCTTTTGTATGGATTTAAAAGAATTAAATTTATATAGAATATAATAAAGTTCAAGTAAGCTATTGAATTATAATTTAAAGTAAATTTACTGTTACATTTATATTATTGAAACAGTTTCTTATTCCAGAATTCGGATGAGTTTTACTTTGGATGAAATTTTCCTAATTCAATTTAGTAAAGAATATATTTCCTATGTTCAATCAAAATGATTGAAAGTTTGTTAGTAATACACCAAGAAATTTATATTAATATATATAATTAATTTTAATTTATATTATTTTATTATTATTATTATATTAATTTTATTAATTTTAACTGCCCTTCTGTGATTTTTTTCAAAAAATTGTTTTTATTTCACAATTGTTTCAAAAAGATCATTCCAAAAAGAGGAGTAAGACTGATCAGTACTGTAATTTTTAATGCTATTAAACCTCTATATTCTGTGGCAGAAAAAAATAATAAAATTCAGTGGTAATGAAAGCACAAGAATTATAATCACTTCAATAATAAAATTCTCAGAATTAAAAAAAAATACATAAAAAAATGTAATATTTATACCTATATTTACAATAAAATCATTTATCTGTTGTTTTACGATATAGTTATTAAAAGAATAAATTATTAAAATAATAAGTATTCTTCAAAGTTTTCTTCTAAGATATTTTATTTGAAGTGAACATTGAGAGATATAATTTCGTTTTCCATAAGATTTAGACTCTTAGATTAGCGCCTTATTCTTTATTAGAATGGTATATATATATATATATATATATATTAGTTATCATGAATAGTATTCAAAAATATATATTTACAAGAAATATGTTAAAGAATACAAATGAACTGTAGCAAAAGTTTCTTACTGAAATGATATGTGTATATCCAACCCCGGTTTTTAGAAGATGCTTTCGTCTCTTGAAAATACCCGATCAATGCTCTTGGAGTCTGGTAAAACAGCACACTTCGCTAATGGCTACTATATATGTAGTCTCCAGAACCATTATGCAATGACGTGAAACTCGACCAAAACTGATAATGCAATTTCCTGTGCGTAGTACACACACACATTGTCCCGCCCTGAGTATCTTCTCAACCAGTTGGGATTTCCTCATATTTTGCGGGAAAACAAACTTCAGTTGTTTCTACTTTATTGCAGGAATCGGTGCTAAGTATAGAATACTTATTATCTGATACTAGTAATTGATTCCCATAGAAAATTAATACAAATAATATCCATAATATAAAATAACTCTTTCAGAAATCAATGCCAAGTACATAGCTCTTTTCAACAATATATTGTTAATATATGAATTTATAATTTAATTCCTTTACTTAACTAGAACTATTCGCTATTATCATAGATAATTCACAATTGTCTTTAATTATTAATTACAAATTTTAAGATATAAGTCTCTCGATTTCAATCCAGAGATTAATGGTTTCTATCTTTTGAAAATTCACTAAAACAGAGTGTTTTTATTTAGGAGAATTAAATTAATATAAAATTTTGTGTAGTGATTTGCAATATTTTGCACCATGAATTGCATCGCATTGGCAAATATGCATTGCATTGCAAACTTTGCCAGAAAAATTTTGTCATAAATTTGATAATACGTGAAAAGAAAAATATCTACATTTTTTAGTTATATATAGTGCATTTCTTTTATGTCTTATATTTTATGAGCTCATGATAACTTATTTCTTCCTATCCTTTCCAGCATTTTTGGAAAAGCAAACTGCTTTCCCTGTAAAACTTTTTGGGGATGCTTTAAAATTCATTTATATTTCATTATTATAAACGTATTTTGTAGTGAATTGTACATGGTATGAAATGAAAAAATTGGATGCAAAATCTTGAAAAATCATGAAAAAGACATAAAAAGATTAAAGGTATAACTACTATTACTTTCTAGCTTTTACCTTTAAATTGTTATATTGATAAGTCACATCTTTGTTCAGTAGTGGTTTATAACAAAATTTGTTTTAAAAATTGTCCTTAAATGCTTATTGTAATCCCCCACTGGAAATATACACACCAAAAGTAATCTTAAACTATTCGAAGTAAACGGCAAATAAAAAGCACAGAAAAAATATTTTCCTTGTTACTTCTATTTAATCGTCTCTTTACAAATTTGTGCTGTATCTTGTGAAAATACTTTTTATTGAATATTGACATTAAATTTTTTTCCCGTTTTTATAAATTTTCTATTCTACTAAATGTATTCCTTATGAATTTCTTTGTATACTTTTTGTAAAGCAACATTAGCTCCTTCATTTATTACTTTTTTTTTTTTTTTTCAAAAATCGAAGTAGGCAGTTGTTCAATAAGATTTTTAGTAACAATTTATATTTTTTTGTAAGTATTCTGGGTGAACATGATTTTTAATAGATCAAAACATTGCTTTTGAGTTTAGTGCTCATGAAAATGAATTTCGTTTCGATTCTGTTTCAGAAAATGTTTTAATACTGATCATTTCACGACTACTGATTATTTAAGGCTTTAAAGGTTGGTATGGGTATTCCGATACCCAAGGCTGTTTCGTGATTATTCTGAAATTTTTGATGCTTAGCCCTTTTCTCCTTGAACTCCGGATGCAATGTGAGGGTTATTAATTGAATATCCACTTGGAGGATCCTCTGAACTGCTTCACTAGAGAGATGCAGGGTTTTTCTTTTTAATTCGTGCATTTAGTTTCTGTTTTCCTCTTTGGAGAACAGGAGATTATTCTTGCATTAAAAAAGAAAACATAATTGTGTTGACTTATTTATATTTTTTAATGAAATTATTAGAGTTTCTTTTGTGTTCAATATCTACGTAACACGATATAACAATACTTACATAACTAAATAGTAACTTCCAGTAAAAGGAGTTTAAAACTAAACTCTGTGGCACAAGAGCCCATGCAGACCCCATCCAACAAACACACACACACACACACACACACACACACACACACACACACACACACACACACACACACACACACACACACACACACACACACAAGGCCTACAGTACCAATCTCTGCTTTTTTTGACCGAGATGCCCTGGGGTGCGAAGCATATGTCCTGATTCGGTGGTCAGCCTAACGCGAAACCCACATTGCTTAGTTCTCAAGCATGCTTGGTACTCAGTTTAGAGACTTATTGAAGGGATGAAAGGCTAAGTCGACCTTGGTCTGCCCGAGGATCGAACTTCGGACCTGTGTGTGAAACGCTATCACTAAGACACAACGCTTCTGTAAAAGGAACTTAACTAACTAAATAAACTTATGATGATTTGATTAGCACTATTATTATAACTCAGTTAACTTTCATAATATATATATATACATATATATATATGTTAGTTTGATTAGTTTGTTAGATATTATTAACATAGTTCAACCTTTATAACTTATTTTTACGGATTTAATTATAATTGCATATTTACGATTGCATAAATATACATTTGTTAGTTGTGCCACTGTTGATAATTCGGGACATTTTTTAACATTTAAAGTTGCCAAAACTTTCTTAATTGTCTTGAATTATTTATAATCATTTCTCTAAATCTTGAGAATGTTCTAAGTATGTTATTCGAAATCAAATTTTGAAAAATTGAAAATGTAATGAATGGTGATTTTGTGATCACAAAAAGTTATTTCCTAAAATTCCTTTATTAGCAAGAAAATTTATTGAATTTTATTTTAAGAAACGTTATTAAATATATTTTAATGATTATTTAACCATATCAGAAATTCTAGATCGAATATAATTCTTCACTATGCTGTTTATTAAGAGAAAGTGTAAATGTTTTATTTGTCAAATAAATCAAGATGTTAAGAGATGTCTTAAACGTCTTTAAGCAACTAGGCTAACCATGTATGCCATTAGAGCATTAGATATTATAACACCATTAAACTATTTTTTATTTTGATTAAAGCGAGATCGATATTTTAAAACTTCAAGCTTATTTTCTTTTTCTCTCTCAGCATGATTTTATCTTTGATAAACTATATTTCCATGTATCAAGGTATATTACAAAAAAGTCATTATTTTAAACGATGATTTGCTGAAAGCCTAAATGTAACATCTGATCACCTGTGCTTTAATATCAACAAGCAGCTCTGACGTCTTGAGTTCAACAATTCGCGTTTTGACTTTCACCTTGAACGTGAATGTTTGTAATGGTTTGAAACATTTTAAGCCACGTATTTCGGTCGAATTTATCGTCCTACACAAAAAGAGGCTGCAAAACACACCTGCATATTGTTGATGCATAATCTTTCTTTCTGAGAAACGCTATCTTTTTCAATCTTGATTAAGTTAAAATTTATGTATATAAAATATCTTAGTTTCATGAAAAATCACAAAAATTGTATTATTTTACTCAAAAATAGGCTAACCTTTATAAAATTTAACTTTATTATTATGTAAAAACTGTTGAGAATAAAACTGGAATATGTGAATTAGTTACTCTACTATTGAATAACATTATTTGTTGAAATGAAAATGCATGATTGTGAGAGCAAGATTTAGAATTTCGTTCTAATATTGATATGAATAATATGAATGTCTGGGAAAACCAATTTTTATCAACGACCTCGAAGCTTTATTAGTTCAAAGAGTTTCTCAGAAGAGTCGCTGAGAAATTTGTGGCAGGTCAAAGTCACAAATGATTGAATATGAAATTCCGCAGTGCAAAGACTGGCAACAAATTTATACCACTCATCTGATGTCTGAAAATTTCAATAAAGCAAGGTTAACCAAAACAAATACCAATGACCGATATTGCGACACTGTGCATGAAATAGCAAAACCGCAAATCTTTTCAATATACATGTTTTCTTTCTACAACCTGTTGTAGGGTAAGTGTCAATGTCTGCCATGCGTAGAAAGCGCCTCAGTAGTGATCCGTATAAGACGTGATTAATTACTTATCTTCCACTGACATCACGCTATAGAAACGAATCTGTAAAGGGTGTAAGTTAATATGCTCACTAGGAAATTTATCAAGAGAGAAATGTTACCTTTGTGCAGAAATCCATATTACTTTCTTGGTTCTCATGTGCAAACTTATGCTTGTGAAATATGGGGTGATTTCCTGTAAAAGATTGAAAATACTAAACCTTTCAGGATAGTATCATGGATGATTGTTTTCAGAAGCAAACAAACCAGTGCACGAAGAAGTCACTGAATTGTTGATTCAATGAACAAATCGGAAGATTTGATTAGCTAATCGAATAAGATTCGAATACTAATTCGCTAATCCCATTGAACACCTTTGTAATGGCTTAAGAAACCTAGAAGTTGATCTTCAGATCCTTGCAGCGGTTATCACTTCCTTCCGAACTGACTGATATCAGAATAGATCACATCATACTTGGTGGTATTATATTGCTTTTCAGAATATTATGCTTCATATTGAATGTAAATTTTATATGTATGCTTATTTCTAAAATATTATAGTTGACTTATATTTGTTGTATTTTATACATCCCTTTATGCAGCACACCGAATCACCCATCTTCACTTAATTCAAAACTTTCTGCAATCATTATAATTGCGATTTTTATAATTTTGAAGTTAAAATATTCAGAATTATTAGGCACATTGACCATGGAATATTCTATGGTCAATTATGGTATGCATACTTGATAAATTATATTAACCTTCTTACTTCTACACAGATGTTCGAGTGATGTTAGGGTAAATCCCGAACTACGTTTATGATGACTTATTTCCATATTTTACTGCGTACAAGAAACTTAATGATGATTTTTAATGCAAATTATAAATGTCATGTGCTTTTTTCGCTTATGAACCAAACAGGGTGTGTGAAATAAACGGCTTCATGGAAAATAGTTAATGAAACATGTTGATTCATAGTTTTAAGTTAAGATGGTAATCAGTACAACTTTGTTTTGAATGAAACTTTCTTTAGACATAAAAATGAAACAAAATAATCACATATTGTTGTCTGAGAAAGAATTTTTTTTAAAAATGGCTAGTTGATTAATGACAGC
The DNA here is from genome assembly GCA_030067965.1 of Latrodectus elegans. Lineage (NCBI taxonomy): Eukaryota > Metazoa > Arthropoda > Arachnida > Araneae > Theridiidae > Latrodectus > Latrodectus elegans. The sequence continues at coordinate 50,996,033 of CM057809.1, read as the reverse complement.
CTAAAATAAGGAGATACAAAACATCTTTAAATGGCGAATCAAGGTCAGTAAGTAAACATAGCGGAAGAATTGAAGCTTTCAGCGAATCTCCATTTTTGTCCCTTTTTTAAATTCACTATCTCTCTTTCAACTGCATCAAGACAATCATTGATTCAGCTCAGACGCCAGCAAGACGAAAGAATTTCGTTAACTGCTGGGGGAGTGTGACGACCGAAGTTTGAGTTCACACAGGTCATCCTTTCTTTATCTTTTTTGCAGATAACATTTTTTTTTTTTTACTTCTGTTAATGGATGCAAATAAGGGGTGTTTGAAAAGTTGTCAAGATAGTGGCTTAGTAAGTCGACGAACTAACTTGAAATGCCATTGGCTCCACGTTAAGAACTTGAAAGGTATTTGGTGAAAGTTGCAAATAAAAGTAGGAGATTTGTGTTTCTAAATCTAAATGGATGGCATGGTTTTAATCAATGGATAGTATGATTTTGCTTACATATTTGGAGTAACGTGGGTAGTTGATTACTTGCAAAATTGAATCGAAAGCTATGATGATGAATTGAAAAATTTATAGATGTTAGTCATGTTAAAGTTATTAAAAACTGAAGTTAATCAAGAAATACTAAATTTTTTTCAGTAGAAGTATATATTATTAAATTAAAATGTAATTGAGGGTGTTTGTGAAATTGAATTCTTATTTAATTCAACAGAGTATTTTTAAGCTATATTAATATTTGTTCAATATGTATTTGTATTTTGCTCAATAATATTAAAGTGAAGTTACTTATTTCGTTTGTGAGAAGTGGTATAATGAGACGCACTTATGCCTCCATCATACTAGGGAAACATTGGGTAAAGTTTTTTTTTTGTAGCAAGATTTATCAATTGTTATTTAAATAAGTATATATAAAAGAGAAAAGAGGGAAGTTGTAAAAATCATTGCATTCGTGCTCCCCACATCCTACCAGCGCGATGTACTTAATAACATTTAAATGTTTCCCAGATTTAAAAAAAATATATTTCAATGTGCTTGTTACAAGTAAATTCAAGGTCTAGAATGAAACTCAAGTAATTTGGATGTTCCTCGTAAATGAGTTTATGTTGCTTGAGCATCAGATGGTTGGTAATTATAGAAGTGCTTGTTAAAAGTAAAGAAACTTATTATTGATACGACTGGTTTGAAACTCATTTTAAGTTCATCTGCAAACTTAGAAATAGACTTCAAGGAGCTTAAGCTACTTTGGTCATCCAAGGCCTAAAGTACTATGAGGTAGAAGTTTTAATATTATTAAAAAATAAAAATTTTAATGTCGTTTGTAATTCCATCAATCTACCAAATTTAGTTTCGAAGAGAATATAACTGCAAACATATTTAGACTTCAATTTTCCATTTAGGTTTTGACTTTTTTAATTAAACGAAAATATGAACTTATATACACTTTATAATTAACTATAAATGTTTCAAAAATTGATGTGCATCACTTATTATATGTATAAATATGTACCAATTTTTAAATCTTGTTTCTAAAATTAAAAATAATTTGATCATATGTATAAAATTAAATAATGGTTTTAAACAGTAATAATTTTAATTGCAAAACGTGTATTCTATGAGAAAATAAAGAATTAAGTTTACACTACAATTAACTTTGATTGATGTCAATATTTACGCTGATAGCTCAAATGCTATACATTCAAATTATTGAGCTTAAAATAAGAGAATAGAATTCGGAAATTAATTTTTTCATAGTTTTGAAGTATTGGTTAAGAATTATTTCGATTGATTTTGGTCATTTATTATAAAAGTTTTATTAATTTAAATTAAAAAAAATTTAAAAGTAAAATGATGAATAAACAATGTTAAAAAAATTTATTTCAAAATTGATTGATGAATAATAGTCATCTTATAAATTTACGCTGCATAATGTCTTTAAAATGTCCAATAGAAGTAAAAGAATGCATTTCAGGCATGATCTATTTTGTAATTAAAGTTCTCTTTATTTGGATGTATAAGATACACAAACAGGTTATTTGGTTGAGTGTGCATTTGACCACGTATTTCTTCAACTTTCATGCCTTTAAATGTTAAGATTATTTCATCATCAAATTATTATTATTCATGTGATGCAATCTTAACACATCAGAGTCTTACTGCTCTGTTTTTATACATAAAATTTAACTGGTTTATTAATTTGAAATTTTTTTATATGTTAATTTATTTCTTCAACTATGTGAATTGATGCATTTTTCCGAGTATTACTTCAAAATATGCATTATTTTTTTTCCTATGCGTATAATTAAATATATTACCGGAAAGAATCTGAGAAGTATGTTGAAAATTAGTAGAGCTTCCCTTTATCTAAAATTTCCAGCACGTGTGCACAACATCGCAGCAGTTTGTCCTTCACAAAAAGGCGAGCTTAAAAATTAAATGAGCAAATAACTTGAGACATTTTAATGATCTAGAAGAAGTCACTTTCGACGAGGAAACAAGTTTCAGTTTCCAGCGATTGAAAAACGAAACCTTGACATTGACACACCAAACAAACAATCGATTTTCAGTCTCAATCTTGGAGGTCAAATTTTATGTTTATTTAATATCACTTGCTAAATGCGTCAAAAAGGAATCGTTATAATTCTGAGAATTTGGGGACGAAATGTTTTGTCGCTTTAGTGTAAGAGTAACATTTATTTTCTCAGAGCTGCTTAGAAAAAGCACTTTTTATAAAATGTAACTTACGAAAATGCTTTTAAAAAGTATAATATATATATATATATATATATATATATATATACATACATATATATATATATATATATATATATATATATATATATATATATATATATATATATATATATATATATATATATATATATATATATATATATATATATACATACATATATGTCTGTGTGTGGCTCGGTTTATAGTGTTAGGTTTGGCTTTAGTGATTTAATTAAATGTTTTGCTTATTTTTACTCGTTATTTATAGTTAAAAGAAGAAGTAGGGAATTGTTATCTTCTAAGATAATATGCAATGTGTTATTTTTTGAAATTATTTTATTCAAATGACTGTTATTTAATGTCTAGTTACACCGAAATGTAAAAACAATCCTATGTAGAAAAATAAAGCCAAAAGAAAAATTTTCTTTTGAAATTTAGTAATTAGCGTGTGTATGTTTCATTTAAAATTTCCATTAATTGGTTTTAGCCTTATAACTCAGTCCAATTATTTATATCACTTAACTGGTGAGAAAGAGAAATGCAACTCGTTATAATCTATGTTAATACTCTGTTTATACGCATGTATTGCCTCATTGTTCGTTTTTATTAGCGAGTCAAAAATAGAAATAAAATAATATAACATTAAATACTTAATTTTTAAATCATGGAATAATTATAGCTGCATTAAAAATATAACTGTGTTATACTAAGTCAATGTGAAACAAATGTTTTTTTTTTCTAGTGCTTCTTAAATAATTTTTGTTCCTGAATGACACAACAGTTCTTAAATATCATACACATAACAATATCTAATTAATTTTTTTTTCTTAAGTTCTAATCTGATAAAAAATTTGTCTTTCTGAAAGATTCCTAAAATAGGTGTGTCTTATTTGGGTACATTCTGGAAAACCAAAATAATATTGTAAAAAAAAGCAGTCTATAAGACGGAATGAGAAAGGAAATATTAATTTGATTATTTTTTCCTACAGAAAATTTTGATGGAAAAATGGACAAGAGCATAAGTAATCAGAAGAAAAAATATAACGTGAACACTGAACATTAAAAAAGTATTTAAAATTATTTAATTAGGAACATTTAAGTTATATTATAAATTTTTGGGAAATAAATTGTGTTATTGTAAGCATCTACGATTTTATATTTCCATAGCTTTTTTTTGGCGCAGTAAATGTTTATTTTGTTTCAGTACATTCCTAGATTATATGTCAATTTGTGTGATAATTTAAATATGAAGTTATTACATGAAACACAATAATTAAAGTGTTCTGTTTTATTTTGTAACATATCTTGGTTTTAAGTGGAATCCAGGGTATTTTATAAGATAAAAATGATAATTTATAAAAGAAATTGGATTTTTAAAGAAAACTAGTAATTAACTTCGTGTTTAGCTTTTAGATTTTCTACATATTTTTTTTAATTGTGAAAACTATTGTCTTTCGGAAATTTTAGAGTTTTATATATTAAGAGGATTTACATTTTTCAAAGTAAAGTTTTATAAATGAAACTTATAGAATTCCGTACAAAACTTTTGTTTAAGGTGACAATTCGCGCACATATTTTGAAGAATTTCATATAAGTCATGTCTCATAATTTATGTAGGATGTAGCAACTTAAAAGAAAATAGTTTATTTTTTAACATCATGTTTGATCCTATCACTAAATATATAAGCTGAAGCATTACTCTATAAGAAAATTTGATACATTTGAAGGTAATACATTATATGAAAGAAAGAAATATCATAGTCAAACTACAACATTTTTATTTACTTTTAAAAAAGTGAAAGATTAAGCACATTTATTTTAATAATTTTACATTACAAAATTGATTTACTGCTTTTTTCTATACCTAAAGAAAATAGTTCATATTGCGGAAAATATTTTACTCTCGCAAAATAATAATCTCTAGTAGTTACTAAATTATAACTATCAAATATATTCTGTTAAAAATTAAATTTATTAAAATTAGTATCATATTAATAAAGATAGCGTTATTAAAAGTTTGTTTTCTGCTTCAGGACATTTCATTTAACTGGGCGGGTCCATTTAGAAACAACATGTGGGTTTTCCTAGATGTTTCTTGATGATCCTCAAGTACAAGGTGACCTGTGACTTTGGGTTTCTCCATTCCTGATGATGAGGAAAATATCGAAGAGCGAATGTCCGAAGCAACAAACTGTTTTAAGAAGAAAATTTTGAATTTCTTTGTAAATAGCTTTTTTTTTCATTTAAAGAACTGATTTTAAATCAAAAATAAATTTTTGATCAAATATATTATAAATAATTATATATAAAAAATATAAAATAAAATAATTCCCCACATGCAATTAGTTATTGCTATGTTGACATGGAAAAAAACTTTTTGAAAGAACAGTTTGTTTCAACATTGAAGATTAGTTCAATATCAGCTCTTATTATCAAAGGAAATAAAATTTAATTGCCTTAAAATATATGTAATTAGGATGTAGAATTTTTTTTAAAAATTAAGAGAATTTTAAGAAATCTTAAAACGAATTTTTTTTTTTTTTAAGTAAACGCTTAATATATATTGGTCTAGATCTTTATAGTAATTAGCTAAATTGTCTGGGTGTATAAACATGCAAAGAATTATTCTTGAATTCTTTATATGTATGTAACATACATTACATACATTATACATTACGTAACATTAATTATTTAATTTAAACCAAGTTTCTGTACTTATTGTATGTAGTTTTTTAAAGTCATTAACAGTAACATTTTCTTTAAATACTTTTTTTTATCAATCATCAGATATACATGAATTTTATGATATGAACAATAAGAATGATATTTTAAGATTGACTATTTTCTAACAATCAATAATAATTCAAAAATTTAATTTTCTATTTTATAAAATTTTAATCTGGTTTATATTGGTTATCTTCTATATCACATTATCCAAGTTTTTAATAATATGTAAATTTGAAAATAAAACTTCTGAAGACTAAAGTAAAGTTAATTATTGTTATTTGTATTTTGCTACAAGTTTCAAATAAAGTTTATTTATTTTTAAACATTTTTAACTGTGGAAATTTATATTTATAACTGTAAGAACGACGAAATACATGTGATTTAGGACTTTTTTCCAATTTCATATGTATATACTATTATTATAATTTGTTTCTTTATGAAATAGAGTGTTGTTCTAAAAATTCCGAGATTTTGTTAGATTTTTATATTAAAGAATGTTTTGCGAGATATATTTGATAACTTTGGAATTTTTGAAGTTGGAATGCGGAAATGTGTGTGTTCAAATACCTTTCTAATCATAGTAACTCTCCCTTATAAAAATCGAGGCAATTAAAAATAACTTGTGAATTAACGAGCATTTTATTTACTATATAGTTAAATTAAATGAAATTTTTTGGGTACCCATATATATATATATATATATATATATATATATATATATATATATATATATATATATATATATATATATATATATATGGTGTGTCTGCATTCATATAATTATAAAAAGTATAAAATGTATTTCTTTTATATACAGATAATTATTCATCTAAATTCTCCAAAATAAAAGTGTGCTTATTTCATTTATAAATTTTGTCATACTTTTTAAAAATTTTGCATCGCCAAAATTTGATATAATCATGATAATGTAAGTAAGGTGGCTTAATGAGGAGTTTATTTCATTGCTAACATCATTAGGTATGAAATTCTAATTTAAAAGTGGATAAGTTTAAATGATCAGTTTCTTTTATAGCATGCTAGAAAGATTTTTTATAAGTTCTAATGCGTTCATAAGAAGATAATCAGTCCCTTTTTTACACGTCATTTAAACACGATAATAGTCATTTATTTATAATATGTTTCTTATATTCCTGGATATTAGTGGAGTACATAAAATACTGATATTATTGAAAATTAAACTTCAAATAACAAATTTTTCTTTGCATATATTTTTAAAATTAATATATTTTTCTTTTACATTTTCTACATGCACATGCCGACGGAGAAGCAAAGACTAAAGACACTAGCTTCATTTACTGATTTCTCATGTGTTAGTGTGAGTGAATTTTAATTTTTAATCGAATTTCTCTTTTTCTTTAACTGTGTTGTTTAGACAAAAGATAAACTATAGATCTGACTTTTAAAAATAAACATTCATTTGAATTCGTTTTAATTTTTCATTTTTTTTAAATGTGAGCTCTTTAATACTTAGAAAGTGCCTGCCCAAGTTTACTGGATTCATTATTTAATATTATGTGTAAAAATTAATTTACTTGATAATTTTCGGGTTACTTAATTTCTTGCTAAATAAAAATTAAGTTAGAAATTAGTTCTTCACAGGGTATATTATCCTAAATTAAATATAAATTAGGAAATGCACAGAAACTTGTTTTATATGCAATATTTAAGTGTTTTTAAAGTATCTCAGCATGTTCCAAAGCAAAAACGCTCGTGCTTTGTGAAGGAATGCATAAACACATTGATAAAATTCTAAATTTATAAAACTACCAACACAATTTAAATTTAAAACACGTATATATTTTCCAATTTTTTTTGTTTTATTATATAAACATTTTATTTGTGAATAAGTATCATTAAATGTTTCTAAAACATCCCTGTTTAATGAATTTCTTTTATTAATATAAGAATAACTACTAATATACTTCAAGTATCAGTTTAAAAAGTTTTTATAGAGTGAATCATGGAATAGTCAAATTTTATCAAAATACCATGTCATTTAAAAGCTCTATAACAGGATAATAAAGTCTAAAACCTATATTAAATTAAAATTTAACACTATTGATTAAGGATTACAGTTGAACATTACAGATTACGGAATTAAACTTGCGTGTTAATTAAAATAACATCACGTTCACGTTTTATATAAAAATTATTTTATATTTGTTATTGTTAAAAATTTTTTGCGAGTATTTATTCAAATTTTTAGCTGATTTTTTAGATTGGAATTAGATTAAAGTTATTTAGGTACAAATTTTCTTGCATCGAATAATTTTAAAATTTAGTAAATTTGATAATCTTAATCGTGGAGTTCAATTTTGGCATAGGTGAAATTTCGTGTTTCCTTATTCGCTTCGATTTCATGGGTTGTTGTACAATACATTTCCCCTGTACTTTGCAACAAATTTCTAGCTGCTGTAAAAATAATGATTGATTGCACTCTCAATTTTATTTATTGCTTTGAAGGCTAAAATTTATCGTATAAGTTTGGCAACACATTGCTTAGCTACAAGAAACTGTTGTGACGCAATTCTCCTAAGTAGCACATTGGTTTCTGTAATCTTTCCTCAGTGATATTAATGGGCAACTATTAACCAAAAACGTGTTTGGAAATTTTCTATTTACTATTTAATTTCAACGAGTGACATTTGAGGTTTTAAGTTTTAGATCACGTGGAATATTATTTTGAAATCAGAAGTTTCTATTATTTTCTGATGCTGCTTCAAATAAAGTGGAATTTATTGTATTACTCAAGTGATCCTTACTATAATTTATAGGGTAGAGCTGAGAATTCTTTTCAAACTACATTCCTAAGCAAGACGTACTGAATTTTCTTTTTTTTTTATTTTCAGTAATGAGGGAATTTTCTACAATTTTTTTGCCTCATCCGATGTTGTTTTCTGTGAACAGAATAATTGCATTTTTAATTTACAGAAAAAAATGCTTCCATCCTTAAATTTCTAACTTCTATAGAAAATATCAAACAACTAAAATGTATTTACTTTTTTTGTGTAAAATATAAGTAAGTTTATTGCCAGTGCATTTTGAGCAATTTAAACATTTGTTTTTATGTTGTAAATATCAAAATATATGAAAAGTCATTTTAAAATTTTATCTATTTTATCATTTAATAATTTCTTTATAAAAATTAAAAATGTAAATAAGTGATAAAACAAATGATTAATTTAAGAACAATTTCAATTTATGTTTTTTTAATCCTCTTAGCTTTTGCAACTTTATAGAACAGATATGTTCTAGGGTATTTTTATGAAAGCCTTATTATGTTACACTGGTTTATAGAAGAACCTTATCCTTTCAAGCTGTTACGGTACTGGATAGCTTAATAGTTTAATTTTTTTCCAATGGTCGGGGTATATCGGTATGTATTGTCCCCTTATACACAAGGAACCGGCCAGAAACAGCGACCTATTTGGCACCGAGGCGTTGCTTTGGGTGCACCACAGGGGGTGGGCCACCATCGCACCCTCACACATGCCATAGAGACCCATTATAGAGTAGGCACCATTCATACCTCATTATCACACAAGGAAAGATGTAAGGATTTTTGAACATAATATATTTTCCTAATTAATTGATTTCGGAAAATCTTTTCAATTAATTATTTTAAATTCAGCTTTTATGGTTAACAAACGCTTTTCAAGGTTAAAACTTTCACATAGATTGTGTATATTCTTCTAAATTCACCAAATTATTGAAATTCTGGAGTGAGGGTACTTTTGAGAATTATCTTCATTTGTTTACAATGTTTAAATAAAAAGTCATTTTATAAAACAGCTAATTTATGTATAAAAAATAAGGTAATTTTCGAAAACAATAGAATGTTTCTCGTATGTATAGATGTTAATGTATTTCGGAAATGTTTCTATTCTATTTTCTTATAATATTTTTATTCAAATAAAATACAACACTGGTAAACATGCAATAACAACTTGAGTATATAAAATTGAATTTTAAATCATTATGTTAAAAATTAAATCATTTTAATAGAAAGATTTTTTAATATTTGAGAAAAAAATGGATAAGAAAATATGAAAAAATGCTATAATCGAGTAAATTGTTTTCATAAAAATAACTCATGCAGTTTTATTCGTATTAAATGAAGAACAATAGATAGCCAGGCTTAACTAATTGTATCCGGTTGTAAACAGCTTAGGTTTATTCGAACTTAACGTCAAATCACCTTGTTAAAAATTAACTATTATTTTAACTGGAAGAGAGAGGGAGAGAAACATAATATTCTGAAACACGTGTGAGAAGATTATGAAAAATACGTTGAAATAAAAACCAAATCAGAAAGAGCTACAATAGGTTGAAGTTGTTTTCAGAAAAGTGTTTCAGGAAATTTTTATTTGAATTAAAAGAACAATAGATAGATTGAAGCTAATACATTCAATTTGACGGGGAATTCCTCTGAGGAAATATCAGAACAAGAGTTTCCAGCTCTTATGAACAAAACATCAATTAGAATTCCATTGATAAAAAATACTTCCTTTCAACTTAGATTTTGATTATATCTAATTGTAAAAGTAAAGAAAAACATCAGTTTTTATCTCGTTTTGTCAAGTAATAGATAGGAGATTGAAAGGAGAGATACTTGAGTGGTAAAACAGATCTCGAAGTAAATAACAATGATGTTTACCTGAAAACCATAAGGTGTTCATTTTCTTTATCATGATCGATGTTCAGTATCATGTAAAAAAACTCCACGAATTTAATCTATGCATTGAAATTATTATCATAGGATTGATAACAATCATTAAAAATTAACATTTTGTTGGCAAATGTTTCATATATTTTACGTTGTACTCCTGATGAAATGAGCATTTTTCCTATGTTTGAGACGACCAGACATTTCTATAAATGAGATAAATATTTTTACAAAAAATTAAAAATAGTTTATAATTTTTTATTGAATTAAAAGTTGTAAAGGACTTTTCTAATGTATCAATACTCATACAAATGAAAAATAGGATTCTTAAAATATCGGATTATATTCTTATGATTAAGTTAAGTAATTAAATGCATCCCTTTTCTTGAATAAAATTATTACTTGAAATAATTTAGTATTTAGAAGAAAATTTTGAATCTGCGCAATGATTTTGGCCTTATTAAAACCTAAATAAGAAAAAGACTAAATTTTTTTATATAAAACTATAATTTAATAACTTAAAATCCTTTATCTTATTCGGAAAAGTAGCTAAGAAAAACTAATCAATTAATTTTGGTCATTAACTTGGAGGTTTAAACAGAGCCAACACACTATTTTGTTCACTCTTAGAGTTCGAAAGCATCTCAAAAGCATTAAAGTATGTATATATATATATATATATATATATATATATATATATATATATATATATATATATATATATATATATATATATATATATATATATATATATAAATTAAAATCAAGCAGAAATCATGAAATATGTATAGTCTTGTATGTTTTATGCATTTATATAGAACTATATTTCTAAGATGATTATTAGAAACTTATATTGAATCACATATCATTGTAAAAAGGTACCAAAAGATAATTTTAATATCAAGAACAAAATTGAAGAACTTTTTGTTTTACATAATATTAATAATTAATGGCTTCAAAGGAAAGAAATATCTCAGTTTCTTCTTCTTCTTCAGCATGAAAACCCGGGGTGGGTCAAGGCTTTCCTTAGAACACTACTGTATTGTGTTCTCCGGGAGGCGACAGTTCTCCAATTCAGCACTTTACTTTCAGCACTTTAAAATCTTCCTCTTCACAATCAGTCCATCTAAGTTTGGGCCGACCTCTAGATCTGTTTGCATATTGCTTATAATTAAAAATTCTAGAAGTCAAAGACGAGTTGTCCATTCGACAGATATGGCCCTCAAATTTCAAGCGACATATTTTAATATAATTGACGATGTCAGCTTTCTTAAAAAGTCTGTAGAGCTCAAAATTATACTTGTGCCTCCAAACTCTCTTCTCATTTACAGCACCAAAAATATCTTTGTTTTATGTATCAAAAATAACAGAAACTAAATTTTTTAGAGAAAATTATTGAAAAAATTTACAATGTAAAACTAGATTATATAAAGATATGTATAGTATAACATAAATTCTGATATTAATACAATCAGTGTATATATTTTCTTATTAAAATATATTTATAATCGTTTGTGGTCTAAAATCAAGATATTGGCTCAAAAGTAGAGTTTATTAAAATGTTGCAAGGTGAATGATACTAAATTTCTAAATTCAATATTAACGTGAATGTTATGTAATCACATAAAATGTTAAACGCAATAACTATGTAAAAATTATTATACAGTGGCAATTATTTGAAAATAATTTAAGTTTTTCAGCAGTCTCTGAGAGAGTAGAATGTATGACATACATGTGTCTACATATTTATGGCCTGGTGAATTCAGTATAAAAAGAGGTGTGACACCTTTTAATGGACAGCATAATGAGCAAAAACTACTTTAAGTTTTTTTCACGCGTCGTTGCCTTACGGATTGACTTTTCATAAAAAATGGGCTGTATTCACGTGTCGAGATGGAGGAAACCTGGTAAAGTTCTAAAATATCCATCTGAACAATTGTGCATGTGCAAACACTCAAAACTTATCATCCATTGTTCAATAGTGATTGTTATCGAATGCGGGACCATCTACTCCTATTATTAGGCCATTTTTAGACCATTATTAGACCATGGTGAATTAAAATATGAAAGAGCTGTTTGTTTTTGATATGGAAATATAAGAGCGATATTAATAAATGCATTTTTCAATTTTTTTAGTATAAATCAAACTCACATTATCGTTTTCTTAGCATTACTTACTAATATTAACAACAGCGAATAAAATTTTAGTTTAAGCACAGAGTATTTTATGAACATTTAAGTTGAGAAATATTTTTCGATGAACATACTTTGACGAAGCAAAGTTATAAACTTAATTTTCTGAAGAAACTTGTCTGTTATTTAACAAATGTCGCTAATTTACTTCGACAATAGTTCGATGCCTTTCATTTCTTTTCTATTTTACGAGCATTTTTGAAGAATACATATATATATATATATATATATATATATATATATATATAGTATCATGTAGCTAACTACACTATCAAATATTAATTCAAAAGAACGCATTTTTAAGTTTTTTAATGCTAAGCTTAATGGTATGTACAATATACACTACTGGCCATCAAAATTGCTACACCAGGAAGAAATGCAGATAACAAAATGATATTTATTGGACAAATATATTATACTAAAAATAACAAGTGATTAAATTTTCAAAACATTTGGCTGGATAGATCCTGAGAAATCAGTACCCAGAACAAACACCTCTGGCAGTAATAACAGCAGTTATACGCATGGGCATTGAGTCAAACAGAGATTGGATTGCATATACAGGTACAGATGCCCATGCAGCTTCAACACGATGCCACAGTTCATCAACCGTAGTGACTGGCATTTGGTGACGAGCCAGTCGAGTCGCTCGGCAACCATTGACCACACGTTTTCTATTGGTGAAAGATCTGGAGAACGTGCTGGCCAAGGCAACAGCCGAACATGTTCCGTATCAAGGAAGGTCCGTAAAATACCGGCAACATGCGGTCGGGCATTACCCTGCTGAAACGTAGGGTTTCGCAGGGCTCGAATAAAGGGTAGAGCCACGGGTCGTAACACACCAGAAATGTAACGTGCACTGTTCAAAGCAATGTCAATGCGAACAAGAGGTGACTGAGACGTGTATCCAAAGGCACCCCATACCATCACGCCATGTGATGATGATGACGAATGCACGCTGCCAGTGTGCGTTCACCACGATGCTGCCAAACGCGGTTGCGACCATCATGACGCTGTACACAGAACCTGGATTCCTCTGAAAAGATGACGTCTCGCCATTCGTGCGCCCAGGTTCGTCGTTGATCACACCATTGAAGGCGCTCTTGTCTATGACGCAGCGTTATGGTCTCCGAGCTGAGAGTCCATGCTGCTGCAACTGTCGAACTGTTCGTGCAGACACTTGTCTTCCAAACGACCACGTTTCTTGACTCACGGCTCGTGACGTGCTTGCACGATCCATTACGGCCATGCGGATAATATGCCTGTCTTCTCGGCTGCTAGTGATAGGTGGCCGTTGAGATCCCGCATGACGTTCCGTATTACCGTCCTGAACCCATTGATTCCATATTCTGCTAACAGTCATTGGATCTCGACCGACGCGAGCAGCAATACTGCAATAAGATAAACCGCAATCCCGGTACGCTACAATTCGACCTTTATCGAAGTCAGAAACGTGCTGGTTCGCATTTCTCCTTCTTATACGAGGCATCACAACAACTTTTTACCAGGCAACAACGTTCAAATGCAATTTGTGTATGAGGAACCGGCTAAACAATTTCGTCATTTAAACACAATGTAGGTGTCGCTACTGGCGCCTGCTTTGTCTGAATGCGCTGAAAAGCTAATCATTTGCATATCACAGCACTTTCTTCCTTTCGTATAAATGTCACGTCTGTAGCATGTTGCCTTCTTGGTGTAGCAATTTTAATGGCCAGTAGTGTATTTTTCTTCAAAGGATCTAATTTTTTTAGTTATCTATTGGTATATTAGTCACTCTCATACCTATCTTGAAATTATGAGAATACTTTTCTCTTTAACTAAATTTATGGTACAAGATTAGTTTAAAATCACTGTTTTAAATTTGCATTCTTTAAAAAAGCATTGGATAATATGAAAGTTTTTTTAATAGATACCCTTTTAAAATTTTAAGTTATATAAGTTACTTACATTGATACATAATTCAAACTATCGAATAATTAACAATTAAGAATCTGAGATCAGTTAAAGCAGATTAAATCTCTTAATCCGATATAAAATATTAATCAAACTAAACAAAATATTTTTCATATTTCTTAAGTACTTGAAATTAATTGAATTTTTAATAAAATGGATGTTTTTCTGATGATTTATTGAAATCGTCTTTTTTTTTTTTTAACTTTATAGTTATTTATATCATTGGGAAAAACTTTGGCATCCATTAGTTACTTAGCATTTTAAAATTTGGTTATCATTTTTGAATTTATTCTTCAGAAATGTGTGTGGAAAATTCTCTGTGAATTTTTCTGTGAATATTTAAAAAGTAGCTTTATTAAATTACATTAAAATGAATAGCATGTTAATATTTTATATAAATTTCTCAACTTTAATTTAATGATATATTTCGAAATTTTTGCTATAGTTTATAAAAAGAAAACTTCCAATTTCATCACACCAAATAGACTTCGCTAATTACTCCATATAAAATGGAGAACTTATGTAACTAGGTTTATGTGCAAGGGAATTAACGTCTCACCTGCCGGTCAAAGAAGAAGGAAATAAAATCGGGGAATTTCGCATGTATAATTGCACACACACACACATTTTTTAATTACTCTAGATGACTTATTTATGATTAGAATGCATAGATTTCACTCTAAACATTTAGGTTTTTGAAAAATTAATAAAATTAAATAAAAAAAATTTCTTCATTGTAACTTGTTCTTTTAATGAAATTCTTAAATATACTTCTAAGTATATTTAAGAATTAATTAGAAATTAGAAACATTTGATGTTGTAAATTTTCCCACTCAAATTTCTTGCATGATAGTACGAATGTGCTTTTACTAATTATTATGTATTGCTTTCACTTATATTATGAATAAATTATTTTTATTGAATTATACATACATAATTATCTTTAAAATAGTATCACTGAATGATATTTAAGCTCTTTGTTATTTTAATTTAAAAATGATATTATGTGTGTGTGTGCATTTAGTAAATAATCGAAAGAAAATAGATTAATGTGGTATGCATAAAAATTAGTATAGGAAATGATACATATTTTTTGTTTATAAATCCAAAAGAATATCCGAACTGAATTTTTACAGTATATCTTGTGTTATAATAAAACTAATATGTTTTTAAAACATTTTTGAGGCATAAAATTAACCTATTAAATAAGATATTTTAGTGTATTTTTAATTTATTTTCCAAAATGCATAATATATTGGAAAACTACTATAGAACTACTAAAATTTTACTTCTCGTAATTATTTATAAACTAAATGTTTTACGTGAGAACATAGTCAAGTAATTTTGCGAATGTTTCGCAGTGTAGATTTTAAAAGAAAATGCTGCTGGTATATATGATACATATGTATACAATTGCCTCTTTTACTTCTCTTCTACGAATGAAAGTAAGTACTGGAAAATTTCGGGAAATATATTTGTTCTAAATACCGCTCTATCAAGATATTTTCGCATTCACCATAGTCGAACTGTTCACTCTTGGCTTGAGAAAACAGTTGCACACCTTACTTAGGCTGTCCATGGAATGGTTTTAAACATCATAGAACCTATGTTGTCTGTTATGGAAGAAAGAGTGAGATCCCTTTATCCTCTTCCTGAATCTTTCAAAGGTAATAACATTTTTTGCATAAGAAATGATGCAACCCATTTACCACCATACAAAACTTATATATACCAATTTCGAGGAAGATTCAAGTAATTTAACCACCAAAGGTGCTCCCACACTCCATATTAAATGCAAAACATTTCATTTGGTATGGGTTTTAAATTATTTTTGATCAACCTCTGTACACACATACAAAAGAAAAACCAGAGGTATCACAGCAAAATTTATTTGGCATATAATACGTTATACGAAGATCAAATGATTGAAATTACAGTCTTTTGTGAATAGTAGATAATGATATGTTTAGTAGTTAATGTAACCAGCATTATTGATATAAACGCTGCCATACACCTCGGCATATAATCTAAGAGGCCATGGTTGTATCCTTTGGCTATTACAGTCCATACGGATTCCATACATTGGCAAAGTTTGCCTAGTTCAGCAGCAAATGGTAATATAACGGTCATGTTATTATGCAAGCATGGACCCCGCTTTTTTGATTAGTGATAGATTGGGAGAAAAAACAAGCCTAAAAAGCTATTAAATCTGATACGCAAAGAAGGAACTCTTGAACATTCCATACCACGTGTGGTCGCTCTTTATCCTGTTGGAATTTGATGTGGCTAAGCAATCCATCACTGCCATGTGTACGATATGTCTGTCATTACGTGCAGTTGTGTAGCGAGGTGGGTATGATTGGTTTCACCGGTCTGCCATTCCTTCCTTCAATCAGCGATTACAGATCTGCATCACAGCTATTTAATTCATCATTATAATCAATTTCTCTGAAGAATAATGCGCAATCTCTCTAGGATACTACCCTTTCTCGTTCGAACTCAGTAACTTGCCCCAAACACACCCATATATCTCCTACAAGAAAATTAAAATCTTACTTAAGAAAACGAATGAAAATACAATTGTTCTGTTATATATAAAAATTTCTCACCTCCCTTTATATGGTGCTTTCAGGTGGCAGTAAAGTCATTGGACTGTTGATGGCACTACAGCAGTACATATATGCTGCAATGTTAATGATTTTCATATCTTATAGCTGAAAACGCATGATGTAAATTTTATATGATTTGCACGTTTCCTTCAGTGTGTAGCCTTTTGAGTGACCAGCAGTGTATACATACATGTATACAGATATTATTCCTATACCATATATGTACACCAACATAAATGCAATCAAAATACTTAAAAAAAATTTAAAATATTCTAAATTAGTATTTACATAGCGAACAATTTAAAATTTGTTTAATGCAAAAATTAAATAATTCTTCTGATTAATTTTCACTTCAATTGGAAAATTTATTAGACTCTGAAAATACTTTCTTTGATTAGAATTTGATCATGTATTTTACAATTTTTTACAATTTAATAAAATTTATGTATAAAAGATTTTGAAGAAAAATAAATTAAAAAATTAAAACTAAATAAATAAATAAAAAAAGATAATCCGGAAACTAGTCTTTATCTAAAAAAATTGCAATCAGTACTAAAACTTAATTTTATTAATATCTATGTGTGCCACATAATTTTTAAGATATCGATCTTTTTGCTTAATATATTAGTTAT
The DNA here is from genome assembly GCA_030067965.1 of Latrodectus elegans. Classification (NCBI taxonomy): domain Eukaryota; kingdom Metazoa; phylum Arthropoda; class Arachnida; order Araneae; family Theridiidae; genus Latrodectus; species Latrodectus elegans. The sequence goes on along the minus strand of CM057809.1, from coordinate 50,978,512 downwards.
TTTATGTTCTTGACAAAGTATTTCTATAAGTTATATTTCGAGTTAAAATTATGATTTTTAATTTCTTCACTTTTTGGGAAATAATTATTTTACTAAACTTTAATATAAAACGAAATATGATAAAAAATACTATTTTTAATTGAGTTATTATTTTTTATATAATTAAGTTAATTAAATTATTATTTTTTATATTATAATAAAGTTTAATTAAGTTATTATTTTTTGATACAGTTTGGAATTTAACACTAGTTTATTTTCGTACCCGTTCATTGAAGTTGAGTGCAAGACAGAAAACTGAATATTTATCGAATTCTAGAATTTTTACTTTATGTTCTTATTTTATACACATGCACTTTAAAATAATTTATTGTAGAATTTTTTTCATATTACTTGAAATTGTAGAAAATGTAAGAGAAGATAACATATATATTTTCATAAATTTTAAATATACTAATAAATACCTACTATAAAGTGGTAAGTAGAATATATATTAATATATTCTAAAATTGATGCATTTTCAGTGAACGAAATGGAAATAGTGTTAACGTGATGGTTTTTGTGACAGATTTTCATAAAGTGATTATTTTAAAATTCCCCTCTTTTTCTGGATTTTGAGAGTGTCGTAAAAAACTTCAAAGAGAGTAATTTTGTTATACAAAATATCTAATTTGAACTAAATAATTAAATCTATAAACTATCTCTAATCGATAAAGTTACATTGAACTTACTACAATTATATCGATATTAACGAACTTATATCCATAAGTTCGTTAATATCGATATAATTGTAGTGAAGAAATGCTGATATGATTGAGAAGAAATATTCGATGATATGAATTTGTAAGTATAACAATAAATCAGCTTACTAAAATAAATTGAATAGTCATTATCATTTTAATTTTTTCAAAAGTAATGAGGAAAAAAATGAACTTTCTCAGACTATTTTTCTATTGCATCTATAAATACAGCACTATGCTAATCGGATGCATCCCCAGGAAACGATAAATTGAGGGCATGAGTTAAAAGTGAAATTGACGAAAAAGACTAGAAAAAAAATAGCCCTAATGCTTCATCTTCATGTTATGGTTTTATTGACCACAGGAGGCGAATTTGGGACCTTTGAATGCAGCCTAACAAGTTGTACGAGGAAGTGATTACCTGATCATTTCCCTTTTTTTGACGAAAGGTTAGAAGGAAAGTGAATCTCTACCCTAAAAGTGACCCTTTACATAATTTTGCTTCGTTTTTTATAAATCACGAACTAATTTTGCTTTTATACATTTATTCTTTTCACTTTTTATCTGTGTAGTTTGATTTCGATGTCGTGTCTCCAACCATCATTCTTTTATAATTTTGGTTTAAGTAAATAGCTAATTAATTCATTTCTATTTAACACAATCAAAAATACAGGTCATATATATCATAATCATTTTCAATAATAATAAATTATTAAAGTTAATTATATTAATTGAATTTACATAATAACTGTTAAAACAATATTTCTTATAAGATGATTTATATCTTCAAGTACAGCTGCTCCTATTATTTAATAAAATAATTAGAATGTAAATTGCTAGTTAATATCATCATGATTTCACTATTTATTTGCATTAAGTATTGAAAAAATCTCTAAGTTTTCGTCATTTAGCAATATTACGAAGAAGAAAATGCATGAATTTTTTCAGTCTATTAAATTCTTAAATTGAAAATTAGCCATAATTTACGCAATTTTTAAAATTTTATTTGGGTAAGAATACTGTTTGATTTTTTCAAGTAAATATATAAAAACTGAAATAATACATATTAAAATCATATGTATGTATTTAGACCAAAGTAGTTTAAATGAAAGTTTTGAAAAAGGTAAAAATTCGAGATCAAATTCTATAATTTTTTGACTTGTGTAACTTGTTGCGAATTTTTCACACATCATTAATATTAATTGTTCCATTTTTAAATGCAAGAGAATTTAATATAACATCCTTTTATATAGCATTGTTATTTAAAGTAATAAAAATATAAAAATTGCTTTTATTTTAGCATACTACTTACCAATGAATAAAAGTGAGTGAAATCTTATAGAGAATAAATAATTTTATAAGTTATAACAATATTAAGCAAGGAATATAAACATATAATTATAATTTGTTGAGTGTTTTCGATTTCAAGTCGCCATTTTTCTGATTTCAGTTAAAATATAAATAAATATGCGCACACACACTTAATTGTACTTAAAACCAAAAAATGTTATTTTGGAAGAATATTTAGAATTCTTTTTTGAAAAATATGCGAATCTTCTTTGAAAGTGTAAACTAACAGATTGAGATAATATAAACTTTTCAAAACAAGCTATATAAAAGCTTGTAATTAGGACCAAAATGCTAAATAAGAAAATTGATGAGTTTTCAATAATATCCTGTTTATATTGTTTTCCAAAAGTTTTATATATACATACTTTTAGAAACCGACGTCTTTTATTGGTTTTTAAATGTATGTATACACAAGAATTCAAATTTCATTTATGAAAATTATTTGAACATTGAAAGAAACACTAATTTGTTTGAAAAATAATTTTAATGAATTCACATGAATTTTATGTATAATATAATATAAAGTGGCATTTGTGAAAATATATGACTTACAAATTATAGTGCAATATTCATACATATTTTTTAAGTTCTCATGCTTTATAGAAAATGATCTCATGAAGATATCTGTCATAAAAGAAAGTTATTTCTTTAATTCATTGTCACATTTTTAATTTGAATAAAAAATGGTATTTTTCTTGAATTTAAAAATATGCTTAATAAATCTTATTAATTAGCTTTTCAAAATAAAAGAGATTTACCATTTCTTATTTAAAGTATGAATAACATAGTTATGTTCAAATTATAGTGCATTGTCTTGCACACTTAGTTACCTCACTGACACCAAATTATTGATGAGTTTATGATGTTAAATGAAGAAAGAATTAAACTGAAAGTCCTTCCCTATCATGGTGATCTGGATGAGCTGTTACTTCCGAATGTTTCGACAAAGCGTTAATCAGCTGAATGGGGAAATTATCGAAACCCTGGAAACCCTGTATCGGACCATCGATTATTATCTCAGTCGTACCAAAGTTTGGATAAGAATTCGTAACATAAGGCGCTCTGCTATCCTGATAACCACCATGGAAATTTTGTGGTCTTTCATTGCGGAATATACCTCCGCGAATAACCTCAAAATTTCCACTTCCTAAAACTCCATAAGAATATCTTCGAGCCTCTGATGGATAGTAGTAGCGCTCTGAAGGATTGCGATAATATGGAGAATTAGGAGTCATTGGCATAGAATAAGCTGGGACTGTATGCATTGTGGTATGAATTGGACTTTGACCATAAAATGGAAAGTTCAATTGAATTGCACCACCATTAAAAGTACCTGAAATTGGTAAGAAACCAGAACTTGCTCCTTCTCTGTCTTCTCCAGAATATTTAAAACGATTTTGAGGTATGCGTGATGTTTCTCTGACAATATTACCATTTTCATTTTCTGTCTCTGTAACAGATCGCTTTCGTCTTTGTTTCTTCTGATATTGTTGCATATTGATGTTAGTTGCATAAGCATTGTTAGTTGGAATTGCACTGTTAGCTGGAATAGCAGCGTTAGTTGGAATTGCAGCATTAGTTGGCATTGCTGCATTAGTTGGAATTGCTGCATTAGTTGGAATTGCTGTATTAGTTGGAATTGCTGCATTAGTTGGCATTGCAGCATTGGTGGTAAAAGCTTGCTGAGGTATTTGAGAATACATAGCATTATGATTGAATGCTTCAGGACTTGTCATCATTGGTACTCTATGATTCTGGAGGAAAGAATCTTGCTGGGGAGTATGAGGTATCATAATATTTCCATTTGCTTGATTGTTGAACATACTTTGATAAAATTGAAAGGGATCATAAGTTGACTGTTGAGGAATTTGTGGAGCTTGAGCTGCATAATTAATAGGAGGATTAGTAAACATTCCGTGTTGGAATGCTGTCATAAAATCAACAGCAAAAGGCGCTCCATTTTCAGTACTTTGTGCTCCATGGTCAGGGACTCTTTCAATATAAGTCTTGTCATCTGGAGGCTGATTCTGATAAACAACTTCATCATCATATTTGACTTGATTTGGAACTCTCACCCTTGAAACATTGAAAGCTGCTTGAAAATCATGCAAAGCTTGAGTATTGTCTTGGTCTGGCCTCGATTTTCTCGAATCAGAATTCCTACTTTTATGAAATTGTGTTTTATCTTCATCTGAATCATCTTCATGTCTAAGGAAACCCGCACCATCAAATGACATTTCCACTGGAATATCATTCATAATAGAAACTGAGGGCTCATGATAAGATGCATGTAGCCTACTTTCTTGAGCCACAATACGCTTATTTTTCATCGATGAACTATCTCGATATTTTGAAGGACTCTCGTTACGTGTTTTATACCCTTCTCTTCTGTTGTCTCTAAATGTATTTCGCTTACGTCGCCTAATATTTTTTGATACATCTGGAATATTTAAATGAGGATTTGTTCTATTAGAGCCAACATTTTGAGATTCTTTACCAGACTCGATGACGAAAAAGCTGCTTAAATCACCCGGATATAGAACTTGCAAAGGAAGAGGTTTTTTGATTATTGGTTGAACAGATTGATCATCGGAAGTCTCATCAAATTCTAGGTTTTCATCAGCTTGATAAGTGACTTGCCTTCGACCTACAAGAAACAAACAAATTTTATATAGTGCAAGAACATACTTAATTTTCATACCGTTACAATTTCAGTAAATTTTCTCAAATGCATTCAGTGATGATATGTAATGCTTTAAAATAATAGCTATTATGAGTGATGAAACTAGTTTCCTTCGTTTTATCATTTGTCTTTAATACTTATCTAGATATGAATTAGGTTACTGAGAAGATTCTATATCTTAGTTATTATTTATTGTTTATCAACTTAAAAATGGTTATAAAATGAATGATCATTCAAAATAATTAAAAATAGCTAGTGAGGAATGGACAATATCTCACGTATACCAAAAGTAACGTGTATGAAAATTTTATAAATCAAAGATTTATTAAAGAATTAGTGTTTATTTTGACGTGTGAAATGTTTTTATTCTTTACATCATCAAAAAGGTAGTGCATTCCAAACAAAACTCTATAATTTCTTTATAGAATTCCTTATAAAAAACAAAACTATATGAACCTTTTTGATGACTTAGAACATTAAATAATTTGAAAACTATGATAGGAACAAGAATATGAAGTTAGTCATTAGATTATTTTCAAAATACTTTTCTTTGAAAAATACTTTAAATCTAATCTAATTATCAGCAGTTATATTTTAAATTGTGATGTTATTATTTTATAAATTTATAGTCAAACATGACCTAAAACATAAATATTTAAAACTAATTCCACCACTGTTTTAAAATTTATATCTGGTAATTTTGTCAATAAATAACAAAGAAATTAACGAAATGTATACACATTATTAAGTACGTTAACATAAAGTGTTCCATTAACTATAAATTTGTTATTTATTATAATTTCATTCATGTAAAACCTCACAGCTTATACTTCAAAGATATTTAAGCAGAATGATATAAACTCATATTTTTAAGGTACTTCACATTACATAGAATTGAATGAAACATAATTAACATATAGTAATTGAAACATAGCTAGTACATATCGTTAAATGAAAGGATTTTTGACACGGGCAATCTAAAATATTTACTGCAAATGACTTATACTATTGTAGGGCTTCTCAAAATGTCACCTAGACATTATCTCTTACTAATATCTAGGTGACACAACACATTAACAAAGTATCTAGGTGACATCTGTCGAGACACATTAACTCTTGAAAAAAAATGTGGTTCTTAATAGCATAATGCCCTCAACTTTTCTCATTCTATAATAGCAACAATCTACTGAAAAATATTAAAATAATTTTAGTATCGAATTTAGATTCTAACATCAAACAGAACTGGACTAAACATAATAAATTACAAAATAAGATGTGTGTAGTGCCTTAATTATTTATAATCATTATATTTTAAAAGATTAATAATAATTAAGGCACTAAACACACCTAATTTCACAGTTTGTGGAGTCTAATTTAACAGATGGAGTTAAAAACACAATACATTTGTGTATGTGTGATTTTCTTATTAAATTATCTTGTACTTTGTTGCTTTAAAAAAAATCTATAATGACCCATTAAAATTGTATGACAGTATGTGGTAGCTGAAAGTTGTTTTACTCATAAAGGATTGGTTATAACTAATATATAGTAAGTAATTTTATATTCCATTCTCAGAAACATGTCAAACTTATCTGACTAATAAGATTCATGTTATGACCTATTTGCTTTAACTGATGATGAAATTTCAATGAAATTTTTTATGTATGTGGATTACTTCAAGAGATACCAAGTTATTATCATCACGTAATCTTCTTTTAAGAATTGATTTAATTTACACTACTGGCCATTAAAATTGCTACACCAAGAAGGCGACATGTTACAGACGTGAAATTTATACGAAAGGAAGAAGGTGCTGTGATATGCAAATGATTAGCTTTTCAGCGCATTCAGACAAAGCAGGCGCCAGTAGCGACACCTACATTGTGTTTAAATGAAGAAATTGTTCAGCCGGTTCCTCATACACAAATTGCATTTGAACGTTGTTGCCTAGTGAAAAGTTGTTGTGATGCCTTGTGTAAGAAGGAGAAATGCGTACCGGCACGTTTCTGACTTCGATAAAGGTCGAATTGTAGCGTACCGGGATTGCGGTTTATCTTATCGCAGTATTGCTGCTCGCGTCAGTCGAGATCCAATGACTGTTAGCAGAATATGGAATCGATGGGTTCAGGACGGTAATATGGAACGCCATGCGGGGTCTCAACGGTCACCTATCACTAGCAGCCGAGAAGACAGGCATATTATCCGCATGGCCGTAATGGATCGTGCAACCACGTCACGAGCCGTGAGTGAGTCAAGAAATGGGGTCGTTTGGAAGACAACAAGTGTCTGCACGAACAGTTCGACGACGTTTGCAGCAGCATGAACTCTCAGCTCGGAGACCATGGTTGCGGCTTCCCTTGACGCTGCATCATAGACAAGAGCGCCTTCAATGGTGTGATCAACGACGAACTTGGGCGCACGAATGGCGAGACGTCATCTTTTCAGATGAATCCAGGTTCTGTGTACAGCATCATGATGGTCGCATCCGTGTTTGGCGGCATCGTGGTGAACGCACACTGGCAGCGTGCATTCGTCATCGTCATACTGGCCCATCACCTGGCGTGATGGTATGGAGTGCCATTGGATACACGTCTCAGTCACCTCTTGTTCGCATTAACGGTGCTTTAAGCAGTGCACGTTACATTTCTTTTGCGTTACGACCCGTGTCCTTTATTCGAGCCCTGCGAAACCCTACGTTTCAGCAGGATAATGCCCGACCGCATGTTGCCGGTATTGTACGGACCTTCCTTGATACGGAACATGTTCGGCTGTTTCCCTGTCCAGCACGTTCTCCAGATCTTTCACCAATAGGAAACGTCTGATCAATGGTTGCCAAGCCACTGGCTCGTCATCAAACGCCAGTCACTACGGTTGATGAACTGTGGCATCGTGTTGAAGCTGCATGGGCATCTGTACATGTACATGCAATCCAATCTCTGTTTGACTCCATGCCCAGGCGTATAACTGCTGTTATTACTGCCAGAGGTGGTTGTTCTGGGTACTGATTTCTCAGGATCTATCCAGCCAATTGTTTTAAAAAATTAATAACTTGTTATTTCTAGTATAATATATTTGTCCAATAAATATAATTTTGTTATCTGCATTTCTTCCTGGTGTAGCAATTTTAATGGCCAGTAGTGTATATTTAAATTACGTTTCAGTCTTTAATGTTGTATATTGAACTAAAAGATAATGGTAATAAATTTTCAATGAATCTTCTTTAAATTTTAAGCTTAGTAAAATATGTTTTAATCTCAGCAAAGAGTTAGTTTCCATACTATGGAGACTGACTACACATGATACAAAAAAAAGTTTATTTCAATGGTTAATTTAATCCTTTAAATAGACTGTTATGGACTTCTTAGCAAATTATCGATATATATAGTAAGTATTTAATATCATAAAGTAAAATGTAATAAAATGATCCTTCAGTATTTATTTAACATGTTAATACCTATTTACTTTACATAAATCCATTTTTTATATTATTTGTGTTTACATTTAAGATATTTTCAGTATAAAACAAATTCTTCATTACGTCACATATGAAATCGACCTTATTTTATTAGTTACATATTAACTCAAATATAGAAAAACATTTGATTGCAATTATTTTTTAATTATTCTTTAACATTAATTAATTTTAATGAGATTAATCACAATAAATAGTGTAAAAAGCAGGAAGAAGAAAAAGAAAAGTTTTATTTCAAAATTAAAATTAAAAAATATTTTTTACTTAACTAAAATTTCTCTTGTTATCGTTTATAAAATGATTGATTCTTTTTAAAAAAATAAAGCAAATTTAACTCTCAATATGTAGCTTAAACTCTTCCAGAGTAGAATAATTTAAAAAAAAAACCTCGCGTAATCAATTGTTTTAATCAGAAAATAATTTGTATACATAAGGCTTCCACTGCGTAAATCCATTTGCACGAATTTCATTCAGGAATGGATTAAGGGAAAATATTCTTATCTTAGTAGTTATAACAGCAAGGATTTAAAAAAAAAAAAAAAAAAAAAAAAAAAAAAAACGCGTGATTACAACACAGTATATTATTTAATTTAAAATATTTTTTCTCAGAAACAAGATTTTTCACTCCTATAAAATTTATGATAAATATAATAAGAATTCCTCATTTAATAGTTTATCGTAAAAAAATTTACTGGTTAGTTTAACATTTCTTATTTAGTGATAGGCAAACATTTTTGGAATAAATGGAAACACAAGTTAACGGGATAATATAATTTACCTTTAGAATTACTATAAATTAGTTTACAACTACAGAACAGTATTTCACATATTAAAACAGCTATTTAAAATAATTGATGAGATAGTTGAAATTGTTGATGACGATAATATGATTTTTAATATTGAAGCTTCGGTAGAAATGTATGAAGTATGAAAAGTGACACGATGTGCTCATGAGTCTATTATTTTCAATAAAATTCTTAATTCCATAATAGAAATCCATGTTCACATATTTAATTTGAAACAAACACTGCATTAATTTTTGGACATGATTATAAATGTAGGATAATTGATTCCTATAATGATTAGAATGTAATTTTGAAAACTGAGAAACAATTTTTTCAATGAGGGTTACTTGCTGATTCAATTAATAGAAACTTCAAATGCTTTCTCACTGCTTTACAATTTACGTTGAAAGACATGATCACAGTATTTTTTTTTTAAATAAAATTGAAGTCCGCATCAAAATACATTTTTTTGAGGCCATTTTCATCGATTTTAAACTTGGAATTAGCTTAAACTTTTGTGTGTGTATGTGAAATAATTCCACATGTAAATAATAATAAAATTCCATGCCACTTGAAATTTAAGTTTCTCAAATACTAAGAGAGTTGTTAATTTGTTTTGCTTTTTTCCACGCATATTTGTCTAATAAGGGCTTGAGAAATTTCCGGTTTTTTGTCTTGCAACATAGGATTATCTATAACAAGTTCTGCTGCCACTATCTCTTAAAAATACTGTGAAAGAAATATGCATTAGGCGTGTAAGCAACTTACAACTGTTAGTTTATTCGTAATGTAGAGTCAATGTAAGGGTTAATGAAGGTTTAGAGTTCAAACCTATATATTGCAGAACAGCGGGAGGTTGGTGGTAAGTTTGTTTCCTGCTTTCATAACTGTCGAAGAGGATGCGGAAGAGATTTCCCGATTTTATCATATGAATATGGCCCATTATGTATGATATGTTTTTCTGAATGAAGTTTTTTCATAAAATATTTTACAATAGCCTTCAACTGTTATGTTTTCTATTATCATATCTAACACAACATGTATGCAGAGATACATAAATGAAAAAATAATTAGCACTACACTTGAAACGCATACAATCATGTTGTAATTTGTTAGAATGTATAATCATACTTTTTAATTTGTATCAGGTTGGATCAAACCTTCAAATATGACACTTATGAAACATATATATTCCTGAATTCTGAGAAAACATAACGAAGAAGAGATAACCGTTATCCATGAAGCATAAAGATCACGTGCAATATTATTGAATAAATTATTTTATTCTGTTGATTTATTATTGTTATTGTCTCATCTATACTATTTCAATTGCATAATATTTTATAAATAATCGACTTAAATTTTAGTATATACAAATCAGAGAACCTAGTTTCAAATTTCTCAATACACTTTTGAAAAAATGATTATTAGCTAATTTTCAACACACGAGCTAAAAGTGTTTTCAAATCAAACCAGAAACATTCGAGGTAATTTCTTGAAATGTGAATGGTGAATAAAGTAGAAGAAACTGAATTTTTATTTCAAGTTCAGTAATGCGTTAAAATACATTATGTAAATAAGGCATTTTACTTAAAAGGAAAAAATGAGAACTTTGAATCACACAAAGAGTTTTATCTTTAACTTGATTCGTCGATATGTATGCAGATTATTTTTTTGTTGCTCGAAGGGATGAATCATAACTACTCTACGAGAAATTAAATCCCCCCATTTGTAAAAGTCGACATTTCCTTTATTTCACCCATAGGTCGATGGGTGAAGTTTTTTTTATTGATTAAATTGAAGCTAAAATTGAAGAATGCACGTGAAATGATAATAAGGAAAAGAGAGAGTGTGTTATCTTATTTTTATATTCAACAAAAATTCCCTTTCTTTTTATATCTATTCCTTTCCTTTATTATTATTATTTTCTTCAAAGAAAATCCATCAGCATACCAAAATTTTAAAAGTGACGTTTTACTTCCGCTAAGACACGGAATGGGAAATAAGCGAATTGTTTTCGTTCCGACCCACTTCCAACTCTTTTGGTCGACTCTCGTTCTGCATCAGCACCAAAAACGTTCTTTCTGAGTAAAAAAATATTGCCTTTGAATAGAAAAGTTTTCAGCATCTATTCATTAACTTTCTCTGTTTATTTAGATTGTATCAAATGTAAATGAAGTAATTTTGAAACGTTTATTTATTTATTTATTTTTTACATTATGCTTTCTTTATTTGATTTTTATTTTGCATTAAATGCATTTTATCATGATTTTTTTTCGCTGAGTGGATATTTTCATTTTCCAACTTTTTTCTCAAATAATGAATGTCTATGCATACTTAACAAATGCGTGGATACGCAAAATAATATAAAATATATACACTGAAGTACTGTATATTTCCCGATATTTTTTTATTTTAACTTTACGTAATAAAAATAAATCTTATTGGAACATAATTTTAAATTTCAAAAGCAATTGTCAAATTTATCACAGGATTCTTCTTAGACAAAGATTGTAATGCTAATATTAGTAACAAAAGTATATAAAAATATATATATTTACATTTGTTCTAAAAACTCTTTCCAATATAGTTTTCTAGTGAGCAAAAAGTAATCGAAGACAGAAAAAGCCAACCAATCAGAAATTTTTCTTTAAATCTAAAAATTTTTACCTAATTATTGTCTATCAAAGTAATTAACATTTCATTTTATAAATCTTGATTTAAAACGTATAATTTAATGTTTTTTATAATAAATTCGAATAAATACCTAGGAAACTGCCTTAATATTATGATTATCGTAATCTGAAATAAAGGGCTTATACCCATCCCCCCAATTAATGATTAAAATATACTCACTATGTTTGTTAATGAAAATTAAATAATAAATTTTAATACATTTTCCAACATATTTAATATGAACTGAATAAAATACTGGCATGATGTTTCTTAAAAAAATCAGAAATTAAAAAAAGAAAAAAAAAAAGAATTAATATTCAATGCATATTTAAAATTTTCTAATAGTATTTTTGATATTTCTCAATATTACCGTTGTATCAGTTTTAAATCATAGTTCTGGAAATGAGAAATACGACAAATAAAATCAGTAAAAAAAAAAAAAAAAAAAAAAAATTGAAGCAATATTTTTATCTTAGTGTAACAGAATCTTAAATGAATTCGTAATATCTTATTATCTTTACTCCATTATGAACTATTAGCGGAGTAATTTTAAATTGTTAACTTTACAGAATTCAGTTTAAAGCAGTGTGGGGGCTTGTAGTGGCCTAAGCTACTACAAGTATCATTAGTAGAGCTCATTTGTATCTGTAACTCTTAGTCTATGCAAAAAGTGTTCTCTCATCGAGCGGCAAACAAATTGAACCAAACACTCCAACTACTTTAAAGCTTTTGATACAAAATAGATGCATCAACAATTTGTCTCAAAAATAACGTTTTTTTTCCTTCTTTTTTCTCTTTAGAAGATTACAGCATTCAGAATAAAACCTGGCTTTCACAAAAGCGTGACAGAGACGCTACGCTGACTCTAAATGGCAGATTTCTTCCGCTATTTTATGTCAACACCGTTTCAAAGTATTCCATTAACAGAAGGAGTTATTCTCCCAAAATTCAATTCTTCTAAATATGTTGCGTGGCACGTTACGCTTGTTGGTAAAATGTTTATTTGGGTTCATATCACTTCTTTTGGTGCTCTAAAATGGAAAACGAATAAATCAGAAACAGAGACATTCATGTGCAGAAATCTGTATTTGGAATGTTACTATGTGTTAGATATATTCATAATAATATTAAAAATATTACATGAGTATAATATAATAAGAAACTTTTTTTTTTACAATTCACACAACTTAATTATAAATTAGGAAAATAAATATGTGACTATCATTAAACCGCATCATATATGCATATATGAAAATACCACTTGTATGTTTTGTGTCAAATTGAGGATTCTTCGAATTTTGAGATCTTGTGTGATATCTATCGCACGCACACACACGCGCGCATAGCCTAAAATAGTTTAATCAAATATTGTTTTTAAAGCTACGTAATATTAGTGGTAATATTAGTAATTTGTATGTTCACGAAGAATTTCAAAGTGTATGAGTTGAATTCTATTGAATGTTAAAAAATCGATGAATTGTGAGATATTATTATGATTTTTTGAATTATGAACTATATAAGGGATTCACAAGCAGTATATATGAAATAACTACCACTCTTTCATTGCTCCATAATGATGGGGTGGAATTTCTGTTTTTCTTTTAGAAATGCAGTGTTAATTATTTTACCAGAAAACTTGATGATTTATTGATAGCCATGTAGGCTGAAAAAGCGCGCTCCACAATACTTAGCGAAATATAAAATTAACAATATCACTACAGCGCCATCTTGATGCAGAGATTAGGATTATTTTCATTCATTGAACAAATCCCTTTTCCTCTCATGGATGGATACGAATTTTTTGTAATAATAATACTTATTGATGATTATTCTGAAATTTATAATTTAATCTGTATTTAACTACATTTATAGTTTATACTTTATTTCAATTTAGAGAATAACATTTATCTGTAAAGTTTAGTTTAACTTCTCGTGTGTGTGACCATGTATGTTGGAAATTTAAAAATATTATATAGATTAAGAATTACAAAACTTACAATAAAAGATTTAAAATTAAGAATTTCTTCTGTCTATTAAATGATTAAATATGGGATGATATTATTACAGTTTATTTTATATTTTAATATAATTGACTTAACTTATTTAACTTTTATGAGCTTTATTGGAAACTCTACTGAAAAAAAATAATACTTAGAAAGAAGAGTTCTTTTCAGATTATTTTTTATTTGATTTATAAAATGAACGTATGATATAATATCAAGTTGTTTATTTTTATTTTTTCACGCAATTGCTTTTATCATTAAAAATAGAATGTTGCTTAACTAGTTAAAAATGATAATATAATGAAAGTGTTTTCTAATATTTAGTAGGATGAAGAACAGTTTTAATTAATATGTTGTTAAATGACTTGTTTTTTATTTCCCTAAAGTTGTTTATTTACATTTAAAAACATTGAAGGCAAAAAAAAAAATTAGTTAAAGAATTCATTTTATATTTCAAATTTTTAGTTTTAAAAGTGGTTTAAATATAGTTGGTTAAATATAGTTGTTAAAAGTGGTTTAAAGGATCAATAATTCTTTTAATAAGCTGTAAATTTTAATTAAATAGCTACTCAATACAAGGATGTGCATTTTAAAGGAAAGTGAAAATTTCCATACATTTTCTCATAATAAGATTATACATGTATACTCACATATTTTTTATTATATTTTATTTGGTTCGGCCATTACAATCTGTTTTCGAGTGGCATTTGTGGTTAAGAAGCCGCTAAACAGGGACAACCGTTGTGTTCAGTGGCTTTAAACCACGATCAAGTGATGTATTTAATAATTTAAGTATATGATCAAATAATATGAAGCAATTAATATGTTAAAGAATAATTTAAATATCTAATTACAAACATTTCTTATCTTATACGCGAAGGATAGTACCTACCAGTTTAGCCTAGAAATAGTAATATTCTAATTATGAAATATGATTAACAAAAACTAATTGTAATATTTTTACATATAAGATTATCAAAAAACTTGCCGGCTTAGCCCACCACCTTTCGTAGTCTATGCTTCCAATACAAATCGTGTATGTTCAGCTTTCATCCAAAAGTTTCTAATTTGGAAAAATTGTGATATTTTCTTTTAATTCACCTTTGCTCAAAATGTTGTCTTCCAGTATGAAATGAGATATCACGTATGGATCAGCTAAAAACTAATCAAATAAGGTGAGAAACATTTGAAAATATTCTCTTTAATTACGAAGCTATTAAATATTGAATGGAAGACTCTTTTTATTCACTTTCCAATGCACTTCCGATTGGTGGCGTACTGGAGAAAGCTTAAATACGTAAGCTGCTGTGGGTGAAAACAGCACTTTTTCAAAAAGTGAAAAAGGCAAAGTAATCATTTTTATTTGTTTAAAAATTACACTATGGGAAAGAGGGGAGTATCCGATGGAGTTACATCAGTTTTCTTCATTCCTAGCAATTATACATAGATGACAATTTTAAAAAGGGAAAATGTACTACTCATCTTCATTTTTCAAATGAGCAGAGTTCTGAAATGTTTTTAAATCTCTTAACTTAATAACATCGCGGCACAAGAAACTTTATATTCTGTTCAAATCAGCATTAATTACTGATTAAATTAATTACGAAATCTGTATATCATCCAAATATCAAAATGAAACCTAGCCTATATATTAAGTTATCATGAGAGAAAGAGGCATCCAGATATAAATTTCATTCCATTACTTCAAGTCACTCTCAACTCAACCCAAGACAAAAATTCGGTGGACAAAGATTATAAAGAATTCATTTATTTAAATGTCACTAATAGAGTATACTTGGAATATATGAAATTAAAATGTCTACAGTAATATTAAAACTTAAATGACTGTATGAGTGATGTGAACAATTTGAGACTGAATAATTCAAAATCATGTATTATATGATAACCATGTATTATATAGGGGAATATGAAAATTTAAAGAATACATCAAGATGAACTCTTAGTTCTAAGCAAAACAAAATATGTGAAGTTGCTATCGTTGCAAATATGTCGGGTATGAAAATCTGCCATTTAAGAAAATATTTGTATAAGAAGTAAAATGGTTGTATGAAAGATAATGTTAAAAGCTACACTCATGCAAAACAAGCTACAGTTAAGCAACAGTAACAGGTTCTGCATTAGCCCGGTCATGAAAGAGACGCCTCATCTTCTTGTTCAAAATGTAGCTGGTTTGATACTTGACTTAGCCGAAGATAGCGTGCTCAGAAGGCCTATGCTCATTGAAAGTTAAGGTAGTTCCTCTCAGGTGTTGTATCGTGATCAGCAGAAATAAGCAGAAGGAAACGTCTCGCAGCAACAGAGCATAAAATGTATGTAGTTTGAACCAAAGCTATCGCTTAGGTTTAAAATTATGAGAGAGCATTATTATTATTATAACCTAATATAATACGTAAGAAAAATTCTCATTTAGGCTAATTTAACTTTAAAATTTGCATTAAAAATTTTCAAATTTTGAATTTTTTAATAGTAAATTTATTTTTATTAGAAACAACAATTCAATTTTCATAAAATTTATTATTAAATTTTTTTTTTTTTTTTTTTTTTTTTTTTTTTTTAAAAAAAAAAGAAAAATTGAATATGTCTCTACATTATATTATTTGAGATCCAAAGTCTTACTCATTAAAACAGTATATTAGGTGTAAATGTTTATGGACAGTCATGAGTGGCATATTTGTTATCTTTCTGGAGTATTCTTACTTCAAATATTTTTTATTAGTCTTCTCACGTAAACAGCAATTTTATTTTCACCCTGTAACACCGAAGTGAACTAGTTTTTGTAATCATAACTGTGTGACACGACGTAAGAATACTCCTTCCAGATGTTATTATTTATTTCAAAATTCTTGAACTTGATAAACAAAGGTTCAAGGATAAGAAAATATGTTTAACTCTTCTTTCACGGTTCAGCAGCTGTGCTTTAAATATATATACATATATACAGAGAGAGAGAGAGGAAGTTTCACTGCATACAGCTTTACAAAAGTTAGAAAAAGTGATCAATATATTAAGTTATGTTTTTTCCTAGTTAAATCTGTGACTTGACTTCGTAATTAAATGAATGAAATTAAACCGTGAATAAATTGTGTGTGTATAAGAAATATTTCTCATAATATTATTTTTGAAAAAGCTCAGAATGTGAGCATTGCTAATTCTAATTTAAATTGAATTAATTAATTTAAATTAAATGATTTATTATTTAAATTAAATAATTTCTAATGAATGATTTTTGCC
Source organism: Latrodectus elegans (assembly GCA_030067965.1). Taxonomy (NCBI): domain Eukaryota; kingdom Metazoa; phylum Arthropoda; class Arachnida; order Araneae; family Theridiidae; genus Latrodectus; species Latrodectus elegans. Next base: position 50,961,554 of record CM057809.1, on the reverse strand, counting down.
GCTAATTTAAATTAAAATATTTTGAATTAAGATTTTATTTAAATAGTTGTGTACTTTTAAGTATTTACTAAGCTAAAATGTATGAAATAAATTATATTATCTTCATATATTAATCTTCAGTGGTTAAATCAAACTTAATTTTGTAAATCAAAAGTTTATATATAATAAATACTTTTGTACTAGTTTTTTATACTATTTATTTGAACTTTTTCATTTCACGGTTACAGAAATTCTTTGCGATTCATTAAAATATAAATCATACATTGAAATGTAGTTCGTAAAATGCAAATTCTATAGTGCGTAGAATGAATAATTAATTATATTATTCGAACAAAAATTAATTTGAAAGTTTCTAACTTTAAATTTATTTCAGTTCATAAAAATTTCTTTTTCCTAGCCTAGATAAAAATATGATAAGTGATAATTTTTTAATTTTTATTTTCAGTTGTAAATATATAAAGAAGTTAAGGATTATACAATATCTCTTATTTCTTAGTTACGGAAAAAAAATCTAAATATTGTACGTGTACGATAAATGCTTATTTTAAAATTGAGGATAAACTGGATTATATAAGTGAAAATACAAAGTGAAGTATGTTTTAAATTTATGATTTGCAGAAAGAGGAGGGTTTTATATTTACTTCATTTATTTATAAGAATATTAATTAGATTTATGACATTAATTAAATATACTACTGCTGAAAAATGTATCGCAAACACTTCTCTTAGTTAGAAATCATTATTTTTTCAGTTACAAATAAAATTAATATGTAAATGTATAGCCACTATAAGTTCTTCAATATTAATTAAAGTAAACCTTTATTTAAGTGAATTGGAAAATAAATAAAACGCTTAGTTTTAAAAATTTACATAAATATATTTCATAAATGAATGAATTTTAGGAATACAGGGTATTTGAATTTAACGCAGTAAAGTTTGTTGTATGAAATCACTTAAGAAACGTGGCAATTCGGAAAGCACCCAAAATTACTCCCACCAGTATTGAAATTTGAGATTTTTACCTTAAAATAGTTGTAATTCTTCAAAAAATTAATTTCTCCCAGCAAATCTTACATGAAAATATTCATAAAAACGGTGAAATTTATACTAATAAAAGAAAAGCTCTATAAAATATTTGTCAAACTAAGAATTTTATTGGTTCATTCGTTTTACCATTGATCAATTCTTCTGCTTGGTGAAAATCAATTCACATTATAAAATAATTTTAAAAAGAGTAATATGCTGTTTTAGTTGCTTAAACTTGTTATTCCCTACAATGAGTTGCCTTGGAATGGCTCCACTTCAAATTCACCATTCAAAATAGATTACTTTTTCAAACTTAAGAAATTCTTTCTGGTAAACGTACAACAATTCTTCGTACAGATATTTGCTGAGGAGTAAATATATATTCAATATCTTACTCAATGAATTTGAACTTTAAATTGTATATTTGTTAATCCTATTTAATTAATATTTAGTCACTAATTCAAATTTAAAAATATTTTTATTTATATAGACTTGTATTTTTTATTGACGAATGGGGAAGAAATTTCAATGAATACTGAAAATCGAAATGCATGTCAGAAACTCCATCGAAATTATTGGAAAAGGATTGCAAAGAAATCAAAAAAAAAAAAAAAAAAAAAAAAAAAAAAACTAGTAAAAGTAATTGTAATAATCGATTACCTGATGTTATATAATTCAATAGATTATATAGTATATAAATAATTCACCATAATTTTAAAATGTTTTTTGTGCTATTTTTTTGCACACATAAACAAATAATTAGACTGTATTTAAAATTGTACTAACTACTCGAATGGTACATGCAAAATAAATAGAGATATATATTGACTGAAGAAATTACTTACTCTCTAATTTAGAAACAGATTATAGATAAGCGAAGAAATGAATTTTGCAATCTAAGATTATCAGTTCTTGATATATATATATCAAGAACTGATAATCTTGGATTGCAAAATTCATTTCTTTATATATTATATATTATATATATATATATATATATATATATATATATATATATATATATATATATATATATATATATATATATATATATATATATATATATATATATATATATATATATATATATATATATATATATTATTTATATATATATATATATATAAATTTAAAGCCACCAATATTAAAATTTTGTTATCTACATTAATCAATTAAAACAAGTTACTACTTCATTAAGTAAACTCCATATTATCCAAAAATCTCTTGATTAAATTTTTATGATATAACTTGTTTAAATTATATAGCATTGATAATTTATATCATTACAAAATGAATAATTTTTGGTCTCGTTTCTGATTTATCTTGCATTGATGAATTTATTTTATTTTTTTTTCATTTCACCAAGGAAATAAAAATAGATCAATCAATAATTAAAATAGTAATAATTATAGTTATTTAATTTATTATTATTATTTTCATGACGTGTATTACTGTGCTTGAATTTAGCTGATCTTTGTGCTAATTTAAATGTTGCTAAATTAAATAAATGTTTTCTAAAATATAAAATGCTCTAAACTAGGAACTATTATAAAACTTGCGCAAGATTAGAAAATCAATTCAGTTTATCATTAACTAATAATACTTGACACATTTCAACATGATATTCTTGATCTTGACTGTTCAAGTACTTAGTTTAGGTCAAGGAATGACCTACTAATCACAAGTAACCCACATAAAAAACAGGTTAATCAATAACTTTTAATTAATGATTCTAAAACAGAATGATTAATTTTATTCTAATAGTATTCTAAAACAACGAATTTAAATTTTATTTTAATAATAGTCTAATAATAGCCTAATTTTTTATTTCATTAACACATAACTTCATTTTAATAGAAAACTAAAATACTGCTCTTATAAAATTTATCTTATGCTTATATATGCTTAAAATCGAGATATAAGTGTTATTTTTCAACCTTTAGAGAAAAAAAGTCGAATTTATAATGTACAATAATTCTTTTGTACAGCTTTTTATGAGATAAAAATATCTAAGAAAGTTTAAAACTTAATTATGTGTACTACTCCTTATTCACTATATTTCTTATAAATCGTGTTTAATAGTATAAGAATTTAAAATGTATTGTAATAGGAGCCACGTAAAACTATTGGGAAGAAAAAATTAAACATAAGAAACTATGACACAATATGTTATATTTTAAATTCGGTTATCTATATCAAAAATTAATTTCATTAAAATAAAAAATTTATTACCAAAAGTAAAAATAGGAAAAATTGTGAATAAAGTTAAAAACAAATTAAATAACGCAAAAATTTTATCTTAAGTAGTAATCAGACAATAAAATAAAATATATTTGAAAAATCATTTTAAAAAAGTATTCGGATTTTTAGCATTTTACATCTTAAATATTTGCCAATTTCTTTCTTCTTTATTGAAAATTTCATTAGCAGATAAAAAAACTTTTTAGCTAAAAATAAAACACTAAAAAAGCTTTATTTTAAATTATATTTTTTTAATAGCATAAATACATGTTGAATAAATATAACTGGATGACTGGATGTTTAGTCGAAAAATCTTGCAAATTTGATAATGGTATTTTATTAAATTTGAGTGAAAATCAATTTTTTAGTATAAATCTCGAAGGATTTTTTAAAATCTACTTTATATTAAATATGTGATACTGTTTAGTTTCCCTTCATTCTTCAAAAATATATTTTATAGAAATGATTTATACATATTTAGAAGTTGTTTTAATATTTTCAATATTAATCCTGATTATTATCTATTCCAAATAGAAAAATAAATTCGATAAATTTTCATTTGGAGTGTTTCAGTTTTGTTTATTTCATCAATTTTGGTTGAAATCAGTGGAAGTGAAACAAATAAAAATTCTTTGTATTTAATTTTAAAATACGATATCTGTAAACTAGGAAATATAAGTCCACATTTGTATAATTTTTATTATGATAATTTTAAATAATTTTTAAATTGAAATAAAAAGTATGCGTTTAAAATTAGAGTTCTAAAGTATTGATTTGTCTTGTTATTTAACGTAATGAAATAAGGGCATCTGCATTTCTGAAGAATTATAATCCTAATGAATAAAAAAATAGGTCATAAAAACGCTTTACAATATACTACACAAAATTAAAAATTTTAATCTCTTTCATTAAAAATTTGCTAATCAGTTAATCTGAAGACATGACAATTAACAGAATTCATTGTAAAATCAATCCGACTTTAAATAATCTGCTTCAAAATTGGTAAACTAAACCAATATAGAATATTTCCTTCTTCCTTTAAAAAAACAAGTTTTAATCTTCTCTGATTCAAACTTTAGACTTCTAGTTCTGCCTTATTAATTTTTATCATTTGAATGTGGATTGTATTCTTTTAATGTTTCTGTTGGCGATCACTAATAAATTTACGAATGCCAAATGAATGTTCTTCATTAATATGAACGAAAGTATTTTTTAAAAAACTTGAATCAAGGAGAACAGGATAAAACAACTAAATTACATTATAAGTATTTAATTACTTACACAAAGCTGTTTACCAAATCATAAAAAATACGAGCTAAATAATTAGATCATTTCTCATCTTACACTTCTGTAGCTTGTGAAAATGTATGGAAGCGTCAAATGGTTGCAGTGGCATGTCTGTCAGTTACAAAAATAGCAGTTTCGCTTCTTTTACAATAGCGATTGTGAATCAGTGCGTGCAAAGGGTAACATGTGTAAGGAAGTTACATAAGCTAAGTACAAATAAAGAGCTCAGTATTTAATTACTCAAATCAATGATTCTCAAACTTTAGCAATTCACGTCACCCTCTGTGAAGCAGTCTTGTGATGGTTCACAGTCAAAATATGAACTTACATGATTGTGATGTATTAACTTATACTTGTTGCTGTAATCTGCTCATGTGCTTTGAATAGAAGTAAATAAATCGTAATCATTTATAATTACAAGATATATCAAACTACTGTATTGTTGGAAAATATAGCGCATTTGATAAAACAAATAAAAAATTTTAAAAAACACTTTTTTTTTTTTCTAAAATTTTTTTTTATTGAAAATTGAACAATTGATAGTTGAGATATTGAGAAAAATATAGGAACCTGAGAGAAAAGATCATTAAAAAACTTTCATGGGATATCAGTGTTTGAGTTTGTACAATCAGACATGATATTGTCCATAAATATTTTGCGTATTTACAGCTGTTTCTTAAAAAAATCATCTCTCAGTGCATTAAGAATTCGATTAAAGTTCGGGCTTCTCTAGTTAGTTATTTGAAAGCATTTACTTTTATCAAGTAAAAATGACCCCATTATTTAAAAAATATTATACAATAATAAATTTAATTAAAACCTACACACATTCTTTAATGTGTTATAAATAATTATTAGATTGAAAATATGTGTACTTTATGAAAATTTATTTGGGTTTTAAATATCTGATATAAATTAATATTGAAATATTTTATTAATAGTTAAATACATTTCACTTCGAGATACTTTTGAATTATATCTATTATTTCTTTTTACAAAAGCAAAGCACATAGTCTGGATATTATTTCAATAAAAATTTAAAAATAGAGGTCAACTTTACTATAAACATTGATGATGCTGTACCATTTGTAGACCCATGATTAGTATCGTTAAGCTTCTTTATAATTGTAAAGAGTACAAATGACAGAAGAATATAATTTTTAGTATGAGCTTATATTAAGGAAAAAATGTGTTATTAACAGATTTATTTATCTTGAGCTTTATTTGCTTTAGTTTTTATTACATTCTCAACTTTCTTGCTATTTTTTTCAACATACTTATTCCCCGTTCCTTATTTAAATAATTCTAAGTTGCATTTGCCATATATATATATATATTTTCATATTTTTAAGTGGTAAACATGATTATATTATTTATTTGATAGATATGACTACAAATGTTTTAATGCCGAAGCTTATGCAGGCTTCACTCCAATGAACACAGTTTCTGATGATCAATTAAATTTGACACTTTTCTAACTGCTCTTAAAATAGTTACATTTTTATTGGCATTCATTTATAATGCTCATAAAATAATAATTTATAATTCCTAAATAATAAAAGTTATACAAATTAACGTAATAATAATAACTATTCAGTAAATATCAGTAATGCCTCAACAAGCATAATTTTTCTGATAGGAAACTTCTGCTGGCTTTCTTCCAATAAATATACATTTCTGATAATGAATTAAATCTGACCCATTTCTTCTTGGTTTTAAAATACTTAATTAATAATTAATTGAATAACTGTCCCATTAATCAAAAGTACATTTTTCTTAAGGTCAAAGTTATATATGATTCATTTCTCATAATAATTCGAAAAAACAGCTAATTAATAAATAAAAACTATTATTAAATTACAAGGAAACTCTTTCTGCATTAGATATCACAATTAAATAAGGTATGAAATTTTCATTACTATAACGATAAGTGTTCTATAAAATAGTTCAAAATATAAGAATTATTTTTAATAGATAATCTTTAAAAAAATACAATAATATTTTTAAAGTGCACTATTTTGAATAATATGTAGATTTTTTATTTAAAAAGGAATTTTATAACAAATATAAAAATTATTTCATTAAGAGTTCTTTTACTTTCTGTCTATCATTGCCATCTAAAAAATACAAAAGCTTATTATGTATTAAAATTGAAAATATTTTATGAAGAAAGAATAAATAAACTTTTATAGATAGGTTTTATTTCCGGACTCAGTAGGGGAAAAATTTTTTAAACTTCCTATAAGGAAAAATTAAAGGAAATCAAAAAAGATTTATTTCGGTTTTAAATGAGACATTGAATTTTATTTCACTGAGTTCTATGTTCATTGAACTCTATCAAAAATAATTTCAGTAATTTCCTATATTTAAATCAGCAAATGGTAAAAGGTCATTTAATTTTTCTTTTGATGTTTTGAACTCTCTTCCTTTAACTATTTTGAAAGCAAAAACCATAAAGCAACAAACTCATCTGATAGGATTTTTATTTAGTTTTATCATTTATTTCTTATGAATTTATATATAAATTCATGAATATTTACGTCTAAAGATTAGTAACGTTACATTTCTTGATGAAATAAATAAAATAGAAATATCAAAGCCGGCTGAAGGATTATTACAGGAATCAGATGGTTCGTTATGGTTCACTGATAGACTGACATACTTTGAATTAGTATGCGCGCATCGTAACACCTCCATTACAATAAAGAAAACAATTTGTAAAGCTCTTAAGATATGAACACTATAGCCTCTTGTGTAAATATTGTTCTTTGATAAGGAAAATAAAATAACATAATTAAATATATAAAATATGAGTCGATGAGAAATACATTACTACAAAACATTAAATAACAAAATTATTTTGGTTAAAACTATCTTTTAAAGTATGTATTAGTATGTTACCAAGAAAGTTACCGTGAGTCAGATTATTAAACCTTGAATAAAATTCTATGATGCAAATGATTTAAATAAATTAAAAAAGGTATCTCATCTTATATAATATACTCTAATATTTTGTTTTTAATATCAAAATTATACTGTAAATTATAAAATATCAAAACCAATTTCTCAATAAAAAAGTTTTAATTTCATTGATTATAATTTTTTATAAAACAAAATGAAGTTTCAATTGTAAAAATCCTTGCTACTTTTATCAATTTAATATTTTATATATATATATATATATATATATATATATATATATATATATATATATATATATTCTTACAATTAGACTCGTGCGATAAAGAAAACTTTTATAAAAAGTGTCACAAGTTTTTGTACTTTTATTTCATTTCGTGTCACAAGTTTTTGCATTTTTTTATTGAATTGGGTATTGAGAAGTTTCGGCAACGTGTCTTTGTAATTAATTTTTTACTCAATGAATTGGTGAGGACATTTATAATAAATAGTTATAAGCTGATTTCAGTACATGGATTGCATTAGTTGCCTTAGGTATGAAAATTTCGGTACTTAAAAACTTACATACTTACCAGCAACTTCTTTTATCGTTTGTATTAAATTAGGTTTTTCATTCTCATATTTATTTTCCAAGATTCCCTATTATTGGCCACCCGAAATATATTTGTTGATTGTAAGTTCATGCATTATACCATGTGACACAATTTGCCAATTAACTTATTTTAGCATTCCAATGCATTAAATGAATAACAATCACTTAACACTAGTGAAAAAAATTAAAGAAATTGAATTTAGAACCTCACAAAGTGCAATTGTAAAATATTTTAACTTTGCTTATGAATACATTTAATTAAGTTAAATTACACTTATGGTAATCATTATCATCGTTTATAAATAGTGTTTATTTAAACTAATTTATTTTAGACTTTAAAAAATTCTTTAATGCTATTTAGTATTATTTTGTTTTATGTTTCTCTTTTTGTTCTGTCTATAGTAATAATTTAGTGTTAAATTATTTCACTCTTTTAATTTAGTATGATAATAGACTTAATGAATGTATCAACATTTGAACATTTAATTTTCATCAGATAAATATTTGAAAACAGTAAACAAATAGTTATTCTTGTTGTACACTAATGTATCAAACATAATTTTTTTAAGGTAAATAATAAAATCTTTGGTAGCTCCTATCAATCAGTGAAATTCATTAGGGTTAGGTATCAAGAAATTTGATATTTTCGCTTATGCATTTTTAGTTGCTAAATTTAAAATCCAGCTAAAAATGTGAATATTTATTCTTCTCATCATTTTTATGATTAATTTATTTTAAGCAAATACCTAGATCTCTTCATATACGCTTTCAGACTATCAGTCGAGTTTGGATGATATTAATGATTGTTTATCGTGTCTCCTTTGATCCATCTCCTTTATGCCCTAATTCCTGGATCCATTTAATTGTTTTTGACACCCATTACTTAGATGTAAAAATACATTTGGTGATATCTACTCATTGTTCAGAGCCAAAACAAAAGAAAATCAGCTATTACGTATACTTTTATGCCGTAGAAACATTACAAATTTTAATTTAATTAAGTTAATTGCTCTTAATAATGTATCAAATTAGGAAATAGAATTTATTAGATGTTAAGATTTATACGTTATTCAAAATCTTTAAAGACCTCTAGAACAATTGAATAACGTAACAACTACAAGGAACTGCCAATACCATAGCACAAAATGACATACTGATATCATGCCTGTACGAAACGAATTAAAAAAAAAAATTCTTTGTTTCACTTAGTTGATGAATAATCACTATTGACAATTTTTTTTGTAATTTATAAAAGACCTTTACTAATTTTAGAATGTTTTATGCGCTATATGCACCATTTTCACTTTGTTAAACACTAATTGTTTTGTTGTGACACCCTTCATTTTCATATATATAAATACATAATGGTCATTGATCCCACTCAGTTAAAGTATTAGAATTGAAGTCAAAACTACTTCCAGTGTGATTATCCTGATAATCTATTCTTATCATTTTTGAGGCTTTTATAATTTTCACTATCTGTCTCCTTTTTCAAAAGCGAATTGCTTTAACAATTAATAATGACGCAAACGACACCTTCCAGTATTATCCTCACCAATTGAGCATTTCTTGTTTTAAAAAGAATAGAAATTTTAGGAACAAATTAAAATAAGATACTTTTTCTCATTTTTCATTCATTATAAATAGAATTATATGGTTTAATTATAGAAAAATATTTAATATTTTTAAAAGTATAGCTGTGAAAATTATAATTGGTGAAACAAATGAGGATAAAACATCTAGAAATTCTAAAAGATATTTTTACTTTTCCTTGAGGTAAAATTTTTCGATTGTTAAAATTTCTTTTACAATATTTTCCCTTTTTAAATCCCAATTAAAATATAATAAATAATAATTGACTTATATGACACATACACACAATAGACACTCACTCGTTTCTATGAATTCTAATTTACGAAAATTTAGGAATTTACTTCTAATTTACGAAAATTTACGATTTTACGAATTAGTGGCTGATCTTTAACTTTGTCCAGTAGACATAATGATAATTTAAATTCTCATTTATGAACAAAAGTTTAGGAGAATATCTTTTTTGCGAACTCATTTTCATGCATCTTATGTTGGTTCTCATTTTTTACTTCATTTTATGGTTGAGAAAACTAAATCAGTTTTATGAGGAATCGTAAATGCTTTGAGGTGGGAGCCTAACTGATAACCGAATTAGTTTCTTCTTGCTTTCGATTCAACAGTTCGATCATTCAAATCCCACCTTGGGCTTGGATGCTTGCAGTGGTTTGGTATCCTCTTTAAATCATGTTTCCCAGTCTAGTTTGCCCCTGAACAAAAAGATGACAGTTGAGCGACAAATAACTCGAACATTTGAATTACGACTAACTAATTGTGCGAATTCCGGATTTTTTTTTAAGCAATTACTATGAAATTTCACCCACCTAATCTAATTCCCATATTAGAGGCCACGCTTTAGAGTATAATCAAATAGCTTCAAGTACAAGTATCTTAAGTTATTTTCGCAGAGTGATCATAATTTGGAACCACCTTATGAAATTGATATTCTAGGTGAAATACATTTGTCAACCTTTGCTTGGAGTGAGATTGAAATAAATGGTTTGTAAGTCGTTTTAACATGCAGGCAAGTTAACTGAAGAAAGCCAAGAACATTTATCTGACAACTTAAATGAAGACGAGTTATTAATGCATGAGCTTCGAGAAAGAAGCACAATTCGACCTGAAATTTGATTTCAAAATTTTTTGAATTCAGATGCAATTTGAAGGTAAGAACTATTTGAAAACATAATGAATGAGCAGGAAGAAGAACTTTCAGTTATTAAACAAGAGGAAAACGATCTGCTGCAACCGTCTGCAAAACAAATAGATGAAAAGCTAACAAGGTTGAAATACGTTTTTGAAAAAAAGTTAAATGCTTTTTAATTCAAAAAAAAAAAAAAAAAAAAAAGGAAAAATATAAGAATGTAATTTTAAAGCAAAAAATAAGATTATTTTGTCTGATGGTTTTAGTAATAAAAATTAAAGTAAAAAGTAATCGTTTTAAGTTTGAATTTTTATTAGCACGTCTTCTCTTTATTTAGTGCACACTAAATAACTTTTTCTAACACTATTTTATTTTTAAAGCGAAAATAGTCTGATAAGAGAAAAACATTTAAGACCTATCACATTTATTTTTCTTATTTTACGTGCTTTCAAATTAAAAAAAAATTTAATTTTCCCTGCAAATTTGAAAAATAAGGGTCTGTTTACATACAGATGCACGCGCACACACACACTATGGTTTTCATATAGAAACTTTGAATTTATTATTTATTATTGCATTTTGTATAACATGCATATAGTTTATAATATTTTATATATATAAAAAATATAATTTGCTTTTTTGTGCGCAGTATCGTGAAACATACATGATCAATTCACTTAAGCAATAAAATATTTTTCTACTGTCTCTCAATTATTCTTTTATTTGAGCAGAATGCCAGTTTTTATTATATTTCAAGGAATGCAACATTTCAAGGAAAGCAATATAATTAATGTTTGTCGGTGAGTCTTGTGACAAATTTACCAAATACATTTTAAATTCTTAAAATAACAATCAACTTACTTCCGCATATTTAAGAAAACTTGTCTGTCTTTAATTTTACTCTGCAAAACGTTCTAACATATTTAAATTAACCTAATGACTGTAACAATAATAATGTACACAAGAAGGTCAGCTTAAAAGGAAATTGTTTAAAGGAACAAAGGGATGTGCGGAAGATTTCCTGAAAAAATATAATGTGCAAAAAGTTAAAGATTCATCCGGAAATTCTAGGTCAGCCCACACTAATGACAACACTTCTCAAAATGTCAGAGACCAGTTTTTAAATAGCCGAACTCTGCCCATTTGACCTTCTGTCACATCTGTATTTATACTTTCTCTTCTTGAGGATTTCACTTTCCTTTATATTCGCTGAAGAATTTCCCAGCCCCACCTGTCTTTATGACAAATTATCAAGGAAGAAGAATTGATCTATAGAAATGTTCAGAAACTTCGTGAAAGATGCTTTCATCTTCAGGGTTACTAACGTTTTGACTTTCCATATAATTTATGATAAGCAAAAAATCTCCAGATGGGTTGGTTTTTGTACAAAGGAAAAATGACTTATGACTTGCTTAAATAGTCTCATAGGACATTTATCCAAGAAAAATGTTACTCTTATCAAATACAAAGTACATTGAATACAAATTAAAAATTCACTTCATTTTTAACGTCCATGAGAATTTGATATAATGCCAGTAGTTATATATATATATATATATATATATATATATATATATATATATATATATATATATATATATATATATATATATATATATATATATATATATATAATTAAGTGTAATAGAAATTGAAATGACTTTGCTAAAAATAATATTGAAATTAATTTATAAAAATATTTGATATCTTCTTTCTTTTATTAGATTTATTTAGTTTCCTTTCATCAAATTTTAGTTGATATAGTGAAATAATTTTTAATTAAATGTTTGAAAAATATTTGAAGTTATTATTAAGCATTTCAAATAAAAACATCAGTCTTATTAAATAGTTCTTAAGTACGCCAAATTTGTAGAAAAATGCTTATACATTTTAAAATTGATAACTGAAGAATGAAGCCAATGTTACGAATACCAAAATCAATGACAAAACAGTTATTCTGAAACGTTTCAAATCGATATGTATTTATTTACATCTTGTAATTTTTTTCAAATTATTAGATATAATTTAAATAAAACATTGTTTAAATGTATGATTTATACATAAATGCTTAGATGACTTTAGAGGAAAAGTATTGAAATGTTAATTTATATCAATTGAAATGATATAACACAAAATATTATTCATCATATTAATCTAATTTATGTATGAATATAGTATGTTCTAATTTCGTAAATCTGAGATTATGTTATCATTTGATCACAAACAAAACTTTTGTAAATAAAACTTTAATAAATATTTTATAAGAAAATCCCCAAGTATACACTCACGTCCAAATTTTGATGCAACATTAAAAAAGTGGGAATACATAAACACACCCGATACTAATTAATTATGCTTCGTCATTACAAAAAGTGCTTGTTTAAATGCAAAATAGATGTAAGAAAGTATTAGCTTTTAGCTATTAATTGTACAAAGTATAATTTTTTTACCAACGACTTTTCTTTGGATGGAATATTATGTTATAAGAGGAATTTTTCAAATCGCATATTTTACATTTATTCCACATAATGTAATCATATTATCAGATATATATATTTGACTTAATCTTATTTTCAAGCCTTCTTATATTGGTTGATTGAACATTTTGACCTTACTTGCATATGAAAATGTTCACGTTCATTTGCGTTTCAAAATGTCACGTTCAATGATGGTATAAATTACCAAATGTAAACAAGTTTTTTTAGCAACACCCTCTTCTAACAAATTACACGTGAATGTCTCGCCGTATCACAGGAAATCGTTCCACGTCGATAGAGACAGCGGTCGTATCACGAACGAATTATCCTCCACTAACCCACTCCTACAAGTTCCTCGTATCGGTTGATCGATGCACTTGGTATCACGCTGTAGAATTTTATTGCTTCCTCTATTATTTTTAGGCTTCGTGCCTCAACAGAATATCATAATGTTATCTGGATAAATTTCTTTTCTCTGTTCTTATATCAAACAAAAAGAAATGAATTCCTCTTCATGAGAAATGAATGTCAATAACATCATCTACATTAATATATACTTCCTGCGTTAAATATGAAGTTGTGATAACTTCATGTATATCGCAGAACTATATTTGTTATTTACATTTCCTATTTATACATATACAATAGAGGATTTCACTGATTAATATCAACTAACTATAACAATTTGCAATCTCTTAATTTCTCGTTTAACACTGACTGCCCAAGATGAAAAGAATATTTTTTTAAAAATATTATTTCCGTTATGATTAAAATTATTCATGCTTCTAATAATGCATAGTGGGTTATCAGTTGAAAAGACAACGCTTTGTTTCGAACACTTCATGAATTCGAGCCCCATCTTACAGGTGATCGTTTGAAGCAATTTGGAATCCACTCTAAGCAAGTAGTATAAGTCTGATTGTAAAACTAGACTTGTGATTGCATAAAATGGTGCGACAAACACACCAAATCTCGCAATGTTACTCATTTTGTTTCCTCTTAGTATAATTTTATGCCTAAATCGTATTCATGGTGAAAGTGTTTTATATTAAAAGAAATGCAGACGCAAGGAAAGTTTATATATTATATTCAAGAGTACTGTTTTACCAAAAAGCAAAGAATTATAAGGTTCAGTTTTTTACAACATTTGATATTAAAAAAAAAATATTATTAAATTCACATTAATAATTTTGTTCTCACTATTAGTTAATCTCTCCCTATTCTTTTATACTCTTTATTATTTTGAATTATAAAGATAAAAATAATTTTTTCTGCGTATTGTTTTTTTTCATTTTTCATAATCTTTTTATGATAAATCTAGCATTTAATTGTATGAATAATTTTCTGATATCAATGTTTTCATAAAAATATCAAGAAGTGAATATATGAAATTCAGCTTATAAACATTGGTTCTCAAATTAACATTTTAAAATAAATTTTTGTGTCTTGTGTTTTTAGTCTATTAACTTCATAGCCAATGAGTGAAAAGCTTGGAATTTGATTCTGAGAAAGGCCTAATAAATATTATTTTAGAAAATTTCAATGTATTATTAAGTATATAACTACAATAGAATATCTCACAATAATGAAGCCTCTTTACAACGAATTTTATCCCATAACAATATTTTAGTCAAATTAAAAAAATCTAAAGCATTGAAATCACTGAAATCGTACTTACAGCGGTAAAAATATAGCTATTTTCATATGAAGAATTTATTCAATAGTTTCTCCTTTGTTGCATACTATGATTGAAAAGGCTTATAAAAGTGAAAAAGCTTAAAAAGTTTTTCTCCAATCAATAGGTTTATAATTGCTTATTTTAAAGCCATTCACATTGATCATCTGACAGGTAAGAAAACATAGATTGGGATATGTTATGCAATCAGAGATCTGTTAGAAAATGTTGATACAGTTGGAAAAAAAATTCACTCGAACTTATTTTTCTCTCAGTTTAAAAAAACAATTATTTAATGTCATGTTAAAAATACACAATATTCTTGTAAAAATAAATATAAATAACATAAATATTCGCAAAATTTGGAAATTATTTTTACAATTGAGCTTTTTAGATATTCAGCAAAGAGAAAGATAATTAATGAAACTAATATTTATTAATTTATATTTTTAAACTATAATATTTACTCTATATAGCAAATGTTCATCGTGTTTATGTAAATAATTTCACGAAATTCTTATATCCGTGTAGGGAAATCTTTTAACCTTTGTCTGATATACATTGAACTTCTATATAATAGTTATAATTTTAGATCTTCCCTTCAATGTTTCTCGTTATTTCCCAAAATATATAAACATTAGAAACTACAAACATTGCAATATTAAATATGTAAATATTTGCAATCACACAAAATAGGCAATTTAACATGAACTTAAAATGTTTTCCTTAAGTATAATGATGTCTAAATACATTATATGTGTAAAAAAAATAAGTTAAAAGTTGAATTCACTTTTACTCTTTGAGATAAATTATGATTGTTTTATTCTTTCAATACATAGCTAATTATGCAGTGACATTAGATTATCAAACAGTAACAAAAACAATGTAAAAACGATAGATAGAGCAGTACAATAAAAGAAGATATTTTCATTATGTTTTACATTATTTTAAACTATTTTACTTTTATATATTTTTAAACTGTTTTACTTAGTTTTAAATAATGAAGAAAAAATCATAAAGCATACGTATAGAGTCTAAGAAATTTTATTCATCTATTTTTCTGTGAAAGTTATTTACATTTATTTCTGTGGTATGACGATAAATTCTCATGATAATAAAATTTGTGGTCGTATCTCAAATCAACTGAATTTAAGAACTTAATTGGAAATATTTTAAAACTCTCTTTATTGAAACTGTTTTCATAAATTTACTGATATAAAAATTTTAGAAAATAAGAAGTAAGAAGTATAGAAGTTGATCAATTTAGTATTTCAAAAAACAAACCTCTATATAACAGAAAGTTTCTTATATAATATTATATATTATAAAATATGTTAGATTTCTTAAATTCATCAAATAGTACTTTTAATATCTAATTCTAGTATATATTTCTAATAACTAATACTAATTTTCCAAATTTAATATTATTAGTAATCCAAAAGTACTGATTTTTATACAATAGGATTTTTTAAAGTAAAAAAAAGCTGTTTATATTTCACGAGTATAAAACAATTATAAATTCATAAGATTATGCAAAAATTATGTGAAACTTTTATTTAGAAATATAGTTATCACTAACCACTAGTTATAAATTTCAAAAATATTTAAACAACCATGACTTCCCAAAGTTTAAATGCCTTTATTGAGGTATATATATATATATATATATATATATATATATATAAATATATGTGTGTGTGTGTGTGTGTGTGTGTGAGTGTGTGTGTGTGTGTGTGTATAAATATAAATATATATATATATAAATATAAATATATATATACATATTATGAAGAGTATATCACAATATATTTTTAAGGGTGTTATACTATTAAACATAACAAAATACTTGATTGAAATATGAAATATCTCGCTCATTTCTTCCCTTTGTTAAGTAGAGATTTTTTGGGAATTAAAAAATCTCTACTTAACATATTATGTTTCTTAGTTTGTTAAAACTATTAAACTATGTAATTTTAAAGTTTTTATAGTTTATAATTTTACATATTTAACAAATCTGTCTGAATAGTTTTCATATCTCTCATAAATTTGGTTATTTAAAATGTAAGTCTTATTTTGAAACCCCATGTTGAAACTTTCTATGTAAGAAATATTCTAAAAAAATCATTGATTTTTCTTAAAAATCAATGATTTTTTTTAAGGAATCGTTCCTATCATTTTTTTCGTTTCAGAGAATAGCTACAAATTATTTGTTGAAATTATTACTGTAAAAATACCTACAACTTGGTTTTTCTTCAAAAGATGACATTAAATTATTACTAGTCAGTTTATATGATAATAAAACACTAAAAATATATTATAGTAAAAAATAAAATGTGTTATATTTATCGCCTTAGTTTTTTTAAAATAATAATTTTCCCAGCTTAGATGCAGTCCTTACTTGTATATATTATATATATATGTGTATACATACATACATACATACATATATATATACATATATACATAAATAAATACATACATACATATATACACAAATATATATATATATATATATATATATATATATATATATATATATAAAATAATACAGGTAAGTATATAATAAAAAAATTAAAGCATGATGAATTTAAAATAATATTTACATTTACTTATATTTGAGTAAGTCATTAAATAGTTTCAAATATGATCTGCTTCTAATTTTTTTATCTATTTTAAATTAATAATGTACTAAGAATTTCATTGACTCAATATATGATATTATTTTCTAATTCACGCATCTTCATTTATTCAAAAAATATATGTAATATGTTAATAAAAATGTGTGTGTTGTATTCTATTTTGTTTTTGATTTAAATTTTTTCCCTTTTTCTTTTTTAATGAAAAAAAAATGCAATTATTTCATACCTTAGTGTCAGACACAAAATATGCAAACTATAAGATTCTATAAATAATTCAATGTATTAATATTATAAAAATTGATTAATTCAATGTTTGTATTGGTATATTTTAAACATTAAAGTTATCAAAATAATTTATTCAAATTAAATCAATTATCTAAACTTTTCATGAAGTATCAATTTGTAAACAAAGTTTTTTTCTTATTAGTTTTAGAATCTCAAGTCTATTGGAAAAGTGTCTTGTCTTTTAAAAATATGCTGTGAAAACAAACTCTTCTATTCGCACTTTAAATTGTGTGTAACCCATAGAGATCTTTATCACTGATATCAAAATAATAAAGAGAATCTTACCTCGTTGAGCTGCTACTGACAAGAAGAGGGTAAAGAGCACCAACCACTGCATCTTGTCTCCTTTGCCGGACTGAGAAACTGTCTGAAGACTTCAGTCAGCAGATTGTCACCATGGCGACTGTCGAAAGCGAAACCACGCGAAGCGAAAAGATAACCGACAGCATCCGAACTGATGGAGGACACTGAACCGGATCGAAGGCAACGAACGAGGAAGGCTCACCAATTAGTAAGCTTGGCCTACTTGTGAGTGCCGTCCTCGCTTAAGGTCAGTTAGGTAAACGGGACTAGGTTGGTAAGAGCTTTTCTTACTCTCTCCCTCCTCTCATCATCTTCCATAGATCACAACAAATCCATGTTCTGCCCTAAAATGTCAGATGATGACTCATCTAGTTTTTGAACTCAATGTATCACAGTTAATCCACAATTTTGCACAATGTACCGCAATTGTGCTTAGTAAATATTGAGGTATAGAATTAGATATCTATTTTTATCTACCTGAAAAAAAAAAACAAAGAGATTCGTTTAATGCTTTAGAAAGACCACTCTTTTTCAAACAACTCTGAAAAAATAATAATGAATGTAATTCTATTTTTCTAGAAACAATAAAATTTAAAGCATATTTGTTAAATCAACTAAACTGCATTGTCCATAGTTAGTTTAAACTTTAGATATGATTTTTTCTAATCTGATAATTTTTTTATTGCAGATAAATTAAGTTTATTTCTAAATTAAGGAAGATATTTGATTTTACGATAATGAACACCAATATCTTATTTGGATTTGATTCAAAATTTGCACCATTTTTTAAAACATAAAAAATTCTATAACTAATTTTTTATTTTCCAGTCAATTTAAGGAAAGTATTTTCTTAATGTAGAATTAATAATTAGAAATCTTTTTTGTATCTCCTGATATTAGCTTCGATTTATGATTGATAGATATCGATTCGATTCATAATCTTCAATTTTTGATTAAAAGACAGGAATAAGAATGAAATAACCTTTTATTACCAAAGCAAATACATACAAAGAATGAAAATGAATGTTTTTTTTTAAAACAAAGAAAAAAGTTATTCAAAACTACAGAGGAAATAGCAATTTTTAAGTACCAAAAAATTATTTCATGAAATTTTTTATCAAGGTAAATGTTTTCATATGACCCAATTTAAAAGCCAGTATTTTTTAGTTTATTAATTTATTTAGTTTATTTATTGAATAATTTTTTGAATGGAACTTTGAGAACCACCCTCAAATCTTTGGTCAAGTGCAAAAGTGTAATACATTAACTTCACGCGCTCCACCTTTCTAATTGCACTTTCACCATTCATTTTGTATATTGAAGAGTATATTTTGCAATAATTTTTTTTAGATAATCAAGAGATAACAAGTTTTAAATGTATGTGCTAAGTTAAAAAATGCAATAAATATAAATTTCAATCATTTATAATGCTAACTATATAAGGGCATTTCTGTACAACATTTACACATACAATTCTGTTTTATTTTCCAAGCATTTAAAACACAAACCCATGCTTACTAAATTTCAGAAATTCACCTTTGTAAGAGATAATAAAAGTAAGTAAAAAGGAAAGCTATTAGAAAATTAGTAGTTTTCTTCAAAAGAGTTTCAATATAAAGAATATAAAGTCTTGTATATATTATAGTTTCTTTTATTATATATTATACTCTTTAATTAAAAATTTACTTTTTTTTCTATTGCTTTTATGACTCTATCTACTTCATATAACTTAATATTTCTTTATCTAATATGAGAACTAAGAACTCTCGTAATTAATATTTCTTAAGAAACCTATTATGCAATAAAGATTTTAAACTATAGTTCGAAGTTAATTTATTACAATTATGCAGTTACTTTCAAAACTACAAGTTTTAAAAATATTTTATTAATTGATTATTTTATGTAACAAAGAGTACATTAAATAATGTCTGCATAATATCTTAAGAATATTTTTCATGTATCTAAAATATAAATAAATATTTGTATGATACGAAGAGAAAAAGGTATATATATTTAATTCTTTCTATTCAAAGAGTATTTCTTTTCTTTTGTTCTATGCCATATTTTTCAATGATACATTTTTATAGACTGAAAATTGTTACTTATTTTACTGTTATTTTGGTAGAAATAAATAATGATTATATAATATATATATTATATAATTATTATTTATAATTATATTAATATATATATATATATAATATTATTTTATAACATAATTATAAATAATATTTTTTATACCTCTAACGTTATATCATGCGCATCTGAAGAACATGGAAAGAAACTCGGCTACATGGACACAGTTCCCCCAATAAATGACTAATGCTTCTAAATGAATCATGTCTAGATAAAGAAATTCATGTATCAATCCATATGGGCAATATTACCAACAGTTTAATAATACTAACTGATTAATTCCCCTGTGTTACTTTGTTATGAAATAGATTAAAACATACAGAAACCCTTATAAGTTTGCAACGTAAGTTAGTGAAATAGCATTGCGATGTTGTGAAAACTGATGAATACATGCGATGTTAGAGATGTTAAGGGATTCTTCACTTCACACAAAGCAAATGTTTAAAACAAAATTGCAAATTGTATACAAAAGAAACATAATTCTACAACATAAAAGGGTGCCTAAGGCTATTACAAATCTTTTAGCAGAAAATTGTGCAAGATATAGATGACCTCTTAGTGTACTCCAAAATTGTATACAAAATTATTTGGATCAAACTTCATTTCATATAATGAAACTTCAATAGAAAAAAATCGAACTTTGTTTCATACATATCTCTTTCAGAAATTTCTTGTTAAATGAAATAAAACAAGGGACATCGAAAATTCCCAAGAAGGAAACCAAGATTAAATTGTCTTGGTGCTTATGGATTTAGCGTACGGAAACTAACTTGAATAAAGTTTGCTGAGGCAACTTCTTGCGGAAGAAAAATTTGAGAATTAGCATTAATTTAAAGGATTGAACATGTAACTTAAATTTATCCAAGGCAAATACATAAATTATCATGCATTTTATATTTCATTGTCATTAATTTCATTCCATGCAATTTAAATGCTTTAAAATATGTTAAAATTCTGAAAATTACCGTTGTTCCATATAACAATTTCAAACAATTCAAACTAAGCAAAAGAGGATTAAACTAAATAGAGGTGAGTTATGTGCATTGAATAAATGTGCATTGCATCCATAAATGCATCCATAAAATGCTTTTAAAACGAATCTTTTTTTGGTTACTTTTATAAATATATACTTTGATAAAGTACCATTCCATTTTGTCAAATAAAAAATATAAATATACGAGTAGAAAACATATAGTGAGTAAAACTAGTAGAAAAATAAAAAACTCAATCTGAAAAACGCAAAAATGTGAAACTTTTCATAATGCATTAAAAAGTACTTAAATGTAAAGAAATAAGAAGCAATGCAAATTATTTGAGAGTATTTTAACTAAAAGATTAATTAATGAAATTTGTATATCCCCTCGATTAAAAACTTATATTACTTCAAAAATAATTTGTTAACGGAACTTTAAAGAAATTCTGAAATAAAGTTTATATAGTAAAATATAATAAATAATTTTAATAATTAATAAGTTTTCTAAGTTTTTGCAATATCATTATTTGTATATATAAAATCCTTTATTCTATTCAACCACCAAATATTTGTTCGGGTTGAAATTAAAAACAGCTGTAAGGAATAAAATGAAACGCATATCAAGACGTAGGTCTCTAGTTGACATAAAATAAAATCTGTTTCTTTTCTAAATTTCGATTATACACAGCATTTGTATTTAATTTAAAACACTATTAACTGTGTTTTGAATTCCCTGTAAAATTAGTTATACCTCAATGTAATTAAATTAAGCGAAGTAATATTAAGCTTCGGAATTTTTTTTTCTCACTTCATTAAAAAAGCACAAGTTTCTTTTCCTTTTTTCAAAATTGTTTTTTATGCATTATTTAAGGCAGCAAGAAAAAAATATTTAAAGCATCTGAGCTCATTTTCAATCTAAGTCATGGGAAGTTTAAGGGGTTGAGGGGCATATTACAATAGATCTATGGTCGTGGTGCTAGGCTCTTTTGGAACCACCCTATCTTAAATCTAAAATCTAAGTCATGACACATAGTAATTGTTTTTAAAAAGTAATAATAATATTTACTATTTTTTTCAATTTTTTAAACAAATACTGTTTTGGCTCTCTTTTGCGAACAAGTTTTCGCCTTTTCCAATGCATCACTACTCTGAAATACATTAGAATAGGGATAGGTCTTACATTAATATTTTAATCTCATTTAGTTTAATTTTTGCTCTAATCTATACATAAGACTTCATTTTATGATGTTAAATATCGCTTTCTCAGAATATATTAATTATATTAATTTTTCACCTCAGTGTGTTAAACTATATAAATTTATGTTTTCATACTTAAAATAAAATTTCATTCAGAATTCATATTTTTCAATTCTTTAGGCTTTTAATTATTTCGGTGCCGTTGACAAAAAAATATATAATGTAAATTCTTCTTCTGATTTCCCCGCATAATTTAATGTCTGTTTTCACTTTATAACTAGATTATAGAAATTAAAATATGTCTTGAAATATATACATTTTTATGTGTTAAACTGTATAACTTAATGTATTCACGTTTAAATTGAAATTTCAGTTCGAAGTTGTTGTTTTTTTAACTCTTTGAGTTTTTTGTTAATTTAGATACGAGGGTCACTCTGAAATTCTTGAGATACAACTAGGTTTTTAAAGTTATACTTAACAAAATTTTAAATGTGTTCAAAGTAGTCTCCTCCAGCATCATTGCACTTTTGTAGACGAATTTTCCACAGATTAAATGCCTCAAACCATTCATTTCTTGGAATAGATGAAAAAAATGCATTTATAGCCACATCAATCTCTTCTGAATGAAACCGACGTCCACGTAAGTTCTTTTTTAGATTAAAGAATAACTAAAAGTCGCACATAGCTAGATCAGGTGAATACGGTGGATGTTCGATCACTTTAATTTGTTTTTGTTTCAGAAACTGAACTATTAATCCGGCTGTATGTGAAGATGCATTGTCATTGTGAAGCATTAGTCCCCTAACATTCAGTTCTTGTAGAATTTCTGGAAGACATTTAGTGGTATACCAGTTTGCTGTTACTGTCTTCTGTCCTTCCAACTTGATGGCTTTGACCAATCCCGTACTTCTGAAGAAAACGGCATACATCACATTTTTCAGTGCGCGTTGTTTTTTTACCATTGTCGCCGTGGGATCATCTTCAAAGACTCATCCTTTTCTTTCTTGACGTGTTGGAACGTCAAAAAACGGTATGTACGTTTCATCACCTGTTACAATTTTAGAAATGATGCGGTGGCCACTATCATTTAGCAATTTAAGAGTTTCTTTACTGATTCTGACACGCTTCTCTTTTTGTTGCTCAGTTAGATTATGGGGAACCCAACGGAAAACTACTTTTTTCATATGTAATTCTTCATGAATGATTTTGTGTATGGCTGCGGATTCAATGTTAAGTTCCTTCTGTATCATTTGATAGGTACAGCGATTATCATCCATTATCATTTTTCGTATGGCAGACACATTATCCGGGATTACTGCCGACGGCGGCCTTCCTGTGTGTTGTTCTTCATCCTCAAAAAATTGCGACCTCTTCTAAATTCTCTAAACCATCTGAATAAAGTAGCACGAGTTGGAGATTCATCACCAAATGCTAATTGCAGCCGTTGAACGCATTCTTCTTGGTTTAATCCTGCTTTAAAATCGTAGAAAATTATAGCGCGAAAATATTCTCGCGTCAACTTCATTTTCTCTTCTGTTTAAAAAATTTATTCTACGCTAAGCAAGTTGAAGTAAGTCAGTAAAAAATTGTCTTCTGTGTTAAAATACTTTGTATTTTAAAATTAAACCATTATTTTTATTTTATAAATTCTCGTCTGAGCGTATGCCAAAAATTTCAGAGTAACCCTCGTATGACACATAGAATAGACATCTAATATATATTATGCTTCTGTTTTCAGTGTATTTATTTAAATTTTATATTTTCTTGGATTTAAAGATCTCCGAAATCTAAATGAACATAAAATCTAAATAGTGAAAATCTTAACTAAGAAATCATGCAATAAGACAGGTGTCAGCTATAAATTCATTGAACCAGATTTAAAACAGCGAAGTAGGTACATTCAGCTAGTAATAGAAAAAATCTTTTATAACTAACGTATCTTCTTTCCATTTCTTTGGATAGCCTCGGCTTTCAATATCACACACTATGATTACCATAAATCTCCAGAATTACCTCCAGACTTATTTTGAAGCAGCATGTTCATTTTAACTACTAAAAATATCTATATACTTACTTTGAATCAGATCTTTGTTTCCCCACTTGTAAACATCTTCATTTGTTTTCAAATAAGCATGTTGTAAAGGATTGAAAGTGAGCTCCTGAGATCTCTGTATGTCTCTAAATTGCATTTACTGAAGAAAAATGAAAGAATTATTTAAAGTAAAATACCTCGATATCATGAAAGAAACTCTCTATATATAATGTAATGAAACTTCGATAATTTCTCGCATTTGTTTCTACGAATATTATGTTGTTAATATTTCCAATCATTAGGACCTTTTAAGTTCTACTTTTTCTCAGCAGAGGAAATTAACCGTATCCATTGGTAGACCCAAGTTATGATTTATCTGTAAAATCTGGAATTCTGTTTTAAGCCTGTAAAGCAGTTGAAGTTTGCTCTGTATTGTTATACATGATAGGTGATTAAATGTTTTTAGTCTGTCCCAAATTAAACCCTGCAGTTTGAATAATTTCTATTGTAATATATTTTAATTAATGCATTTCGTTTTTTTTTTTTTTTTTTTTTTTTTTTTTTTTTTTTTTGATTTTACCCATTTATGAGAGTTTATATGATTTCATTTAAATTTGTATAAAATTCCTAAAAAAAACTCACAAGTGTGAGTTTTTCCTATTTCCATGCAGCTGAACACTGGTTAAACAAAATTGTTGTGTGTTCTTTTTCATAATTAGTCAATCTTGATATTCTAAATGCGATTATTTTACACTTTTCTTCTTTTAAAAGTTGGAAACAGAAATTTATTTTGCAAAACACGTGTGTGGTTAATAAATTATTTAAAATAGTTTCTGCTGACCAACTGATTACAAAACATTAAGTTTATAGGTTAAACAAAACTTAAATTTGAACTTTAATATCTTCCTTGTCTTTATATCATTTTATAATTGTAATATAAATTAAATCAAGGCTTTATTTCCAGTATCTTAGATGATTTAATAAAGTTCTAGAAGTTGTAAGGCTTGGATGAGTATTACATATTGATAAAATTATTTTCACGAGCCTTTTTAAATTATTTATATATATCCATTACATATTTTATTGCCTGAATTCTTATTCCGCATAATATTTTGGTAATTTAAAAAAAAGCAAATAAATTTACCTACAGCACAATTTTTTTAAAAAAAAATAAAATTACTTAAATATTCTCTATGTTTAAGGAAACGAAAAATTAGAAACTTCTGAAAAAAGGTGACCTTTGCATATTTAATTTGGCATTTAAGAGCAATACACTTTCATTGAAAAAAAACAAAATACGAAAAGACAGATATTTTTAAATTTATGAAGGAAAAATCATTCATCTCTAGCAGTTATTATTCACAATAATCGAAACGAATATTGATATAAAAAGATATCGCTGTGGTTCTCATCGCGTGACTTGCTCAATCAAATCGGAAATTAGAGAGTTTCTTATCTCTAATAAAAATTTGCTTACCCGATTACCGAAGTCAGGCGTGCCTTTTGTTTTCCCCTTCACTTACTTTTTTCTTTTTTTATCGTGAGAACCAATTTATATTTTTACTATCAGCTTTCCTTTTCCCCTTCTCCTGTTACTGGATCTTTGTTTTGATTTCTGTTATGATTTCTTCCCATTCAAAAGTGAAAGTTTCCCTCTTTTCTGTTACCATTCTTCCTTCCTATCATAAAGCACGGACACGGTGCGTCATCAATCTTCATTTTAAAATTTGCTTTAGGGGAATTTATTGCACTGTTTTTGAATGAAAATAATCAGCTATTGAATTTTATTTTTCCCTTGGATAATTTAAAATTAACATGAATGAAATTTCGATAGTCAAACTAAAGAATTTTGCATCATCTGTGTGGAATTCCTTAATTTGATTGTTTTAGAATAAAATTGTTTTAGAGTAAAATAGGTTAAATTGGTAAATTTTAATAATTTTTGTAAATTTTTTTTAAATTTTGTAACATAAAAATATATTTTGTGAGAGAGTCTATTAATATATCAAAGAAATAAAATTTGCAATTTATAAAAAATGCTTAAACCACACATGAAATTTATCCTCACTATTGGAATGAATTGAAAACATGGCTAAAACTTATCCTTATTCATGATAAGTTGTTGGGAGAAATGATTGCTTAAACAGTATAAAACATTTACACAGAACTCTCTTTTAGAGAGAAACATTTGACTAGAAAAAATAAGAAACCAAATTTGCTACATTTTGCTTGCTGTAATTAAGCTTCCTTACGTGAAAAGCTTGTGTTAAAAAAACTAATTTAGAAATATTACAGGAATATATTGATGTGTGATGGAGTTTTAGGATTAATCAAAGGGCAAAATCAAATTTTTACTTTTTTAGAATTTGAGATATTATGTCCAATTTTTCCCTCTGAGATTATTCAAAGGAAAAATCCAACTTTCGCCCCTCCTTATGTATTTTTTGTTAAAATAATATACAAGTTAATATATGTTCAGAGCATTTTTTTCAATTAATAGCGATTTTAATCAATTTTGTGTTAAAAAGATACAAACAGTTCTATCTTTTGTAAAACAAAGTAAAATTCAGAATCACAGAATCATCTTTATTTTTTTAGTTAATTTTATTTCATATATTTGGATAAAAACATTTTGCTGCCAAACATTTTTTAATATTTTAAATTTTTCTCAGTACAACTTTGAGTACTTTTTTTAAAAATATTTTTGAAAAATTATAATTTTGAATTTTCGCACCTCATTTTATGCAAGAGCTACATTTTTTCAGAAAACTTGCATATTTATTTGACTCTTCGATGAATAATGGTTATTGCTATGTAAACCAGACTCCTCAAATCCCCTTTTTTAAGAAATAAGAATTGAAATCTAAAGTTTTAAATTTGCATATTTATACTTTTATACAAATTAAAAGCAATGCATTATACTTGATTGGAAAAATTAACTTTTACCTTGAGTTTTTGTTACAAAACTATACCTATATACTACAGTAAGAATACTAGAACATTCAAAATTTTAAATATCCACTTTGAATTACAAAATAACACGAATACAGAAAGTTTCTTTTAAGAAATAAATACTATAATTAATTTAGTATAGCTCAACTGTATCTCAGCAAACTCAGCATACAGTGCGCAGTTGGTGAATGATTAACTTGCTGTTTCCATTACCATATGCTTTTGGGTTTCATTCCCACCTCGGGTGGGGATGTTTGCATTGCTTCAGGATCCGCTTTTTGTCGTAAGTCTCAACTGAATTGTCTCTTATAAAGAAAAAATAACTGTGGAGCCACGAACTCCTTTTCATAGTTTGTGAATATTTATTAGCGAAATGTAAAAAAAATTTAAGTGAGATCAAGTATAATATCATCACTTTATGTATATATAAGGTGATTCTGAACTGTTTTTACTACTCAAGAGTACTATCAGTACTCTTGAGTAGTTCAGACTAGAAATAATTATACATGAGCATAGGGTCACATTCTATATTGAGAGGCAGAAAATAGGAAAATAGAAGCGTATCAAGGAGATCGAGGGCCTCGATGGTGGGGGCCGATTACGGATGCTTACCTCTGTCGCCTATAGGTGGTTTCTTTCTGCACTACCTCTTCTAAATACCAGAAAAATTTTCCGTGAACGTCTTGAAAAGTGTCCTTGGTGATTAGATGGTTGGCTCTCGCAATCATTTGATCTGTGCAACATACCTTATCTTCGTGAAACAAACGCTTCTCACTCAAGTAGTCTCCCTGGTTCTGCTCCCCTTCCAGAGAGATATGTAGTTTACACTCGATGGAGCCCAAGAACATTTTTACAACATGATCCGCAACTTCTTGAATATTACATATTCTGTATCTGTACTATGGTTTACACCTGGCCGTCTTACAGCTTGATTTTCTCGATCTCAACCTTCTGGATTTTCTCCAGATGGACTCCGGAGGGACATGAAATCTTTAGAGGGCGAGACGCATGGGAACTTGGTTTGAAGGTCTTGTAGAGAGAATCATTGTTACCATTGACGAAATTAACACGCCACTTGGAATCTTCGACAGCGGGCACCAGTGTCAACTGGTGAATGAAATTCGTGGTGGGTATATTGAGCACTTCTGGGAGTTTTTCACTAAATAATAAATTTGATAGCTTTTTGTATTTTTCCTTCACTTTCCAAAAACTCTTGTAAGCTCAGGTGAATTATAATGTTCTCTTTTCTACCTCTCAAAGAGAAATGCGACCCCAGGTTTCCATGATATAATAGCATAATAGCTCGTTTAAATGGATGCTAATATATATATATATATATATATATATATATATATATATATATATATATATATATATATATATATATATATATATATATATATATATATATATATATATATTAGGTCTACCAGAAAGTTCTTTCCATTTTTAGAAAGAATTTTTGGAAAGAATGAAAAATATGAATTTTTCGTAAAGTCATTGAACTTAATTAAATAATATTATTGCTATTATTATTAATGGCTTCTTGTCAGCTTGAAGGTAATTTGTATACTCCATTATTGAAAATTGTTTTATCATTTCATGCGAAAAATTGAAATAGTGTTTTATTGATATCTTCTTCATTTTTTTAGTTTTTTGCTCTTCAAAATATTTTTAAGGACCAAAATAAGTGATTGTTGGAGAATGATAAGTCCACAGAATATGGTGTATGGGACAAAATTTCTCTATCTAGTTCTACAATTTTTTTGATGAACTCTTTTTTGGCCTCTTTTATAGAATATTGGTGGCCTTTTTTCTTGGACTGCTCCCTTTAAATTATCCAGTTGCTGAAAATACTTTCCCGAATTGAGATTTTTGTTCAATTTTTGATGCATATAATGATTGGTCCTCAACTGTCCCACCATATACATGACATTCTCTTATTCAAATTTGTTTTAGAGTTAGAAGGGCTAGGTTTTCCGCGCAATATACCCTCTTCCTTGCGGTTTTTTTGTAGGTAATCAATTTTTTATCCGCAATTATCATTCAGTTCAAGAAGAGCTAGATTTTATTCAGATCAAGCAGAGATAGACATATGAAGAATTGATTATCAAAATTCCTTTGAATTGATTTATGTGGCACCCATATTGAATATTTCCACCACACTAATCCTATCTTCCCAATGTGGTTCAAAATAGTTTGCTGAGCTGAATTAAGCTTTGTGCGGTTTTCGGCGTTGTCAGAAAAAATTCTTTCTCTACCATAGTTTTAACAACATCTTCATCGATCAAGATCAATGGATTTTCCGATATATATATATATATATATATATATATATATATATATATATATATATATATATATATATATATGGCAAAACTATAAATTTAATATTTTGTTTTGTTTTGGCTGTTATAAACTTGATATTTTGGCTTGGCAATTGTGAATTCAAAATTTTTGTTTGTCTCCGGAGTGGAGTGACTTCATTAAGTCTTTAGTCTTGAGCCATTGGAGAAAAGTCATACTTTGTGCCTATGTGGCCAACACCCCCTAAAGAAGCTGGCCATATTGATATTTTCTTTCATTTCACTTTCCTATTAATCTGTAGGTTTTTTTAAAATTATTTATTTGTTATATGTTTCATCTGCTTATTATATTTAAATAATCCAGTATTTTCGCTTAATTGTTCTTCTTTTAGCATTTGTTCAATTTAAAATAAATTTTCATAACACACACATATATGTATATGTGTGTGTATTACATTCATCAATTCATTCACACATATCTACAAATATTACTCATTAATAATGAATTTTATCTCAAAGGATTTGCATAACACAGGATTGCATTTCAAATCTTTGTAAATCTGATGCTGGCATGTTACTTGATACATTTAAATACGAGGTGTGAAGTCTAAAAATCATTAGTTCTGGATGGAATTGTGGCGATATGTAGAAGTGAATTTAGTGATTTTAAAAGGTGTGTCATATATTTTGTTGTCATGCGTGTTCTGAAGTATGAGATTCATAAAAGAACCACCAGAAACCATTCAATATCATCTGTAGGAAAATTTAGCAACAGCAAGGACTTACCTTGCATTTTAATATTTTGCGCAATATACTGCATGCCCTCATTATGTCACACACAAACCAAACAACATCCTATCGGGTAGAGACACTCATTGTTTGTAATATCGCAAATGAATTGCGAGTCATTGAAGAACTGTTTTGTAGAGCTACGAGACACGGTATATGTTCTTCCAATTAGAGGGATGAGCTTGAGTATAGTAAATGCCAAGCGTACGCCATTAACAGGAATGCATTGTATTAGCTCTCAAGCTCAGTGGTATTTATTTGGGGCTTGTTTATGATTGTTTTTCATGGTATGACCATGGATTTTTGCATATTATTCAATATACACTGAACTCCGATATTATATGAACACTTTCATTCATAGTATACTTTCGATAATCTGGCAATTATATGCAATAGATATGTGTTACTTCCAGGATAACAACGCGCCATATCATATTGTAATCTCTTTTAAGTAATATATATATATATATATATATGTATGTATGTATGTATGTATGTATATATATATATATATATATATATATATATATATATATATATATATATATATATATATATATATATATATATATATATATATATATATATATATATATGTATGTATGTATATATATATATATATATATATATATATATACAGTTTAATATGGATGCACAACGTCTTTTTTACCTTCTTAGATTTCTGAAATAATCCCAAGAGAAAATTTGTGGAACATGTTAGGGCGATACTTGTGAGCAATGAAACAACTTCCGAAATTTATTGTGGATCTGGCTGTATTTTTGTAGTTGGAATAGGCATACATACTCCTAGTTTTGCATCGAAATGTTGTCGAACACACACTCAAAATTGATGCAAGTGTAATTGAGGTACTTGGGAAACTATACTTTCCATTAAAAATTTTGTTCTTTCCTTCATATCATCACATCTAACATATGGATCCACTATTGTAGAATTGTATACGTTTAAAACTTGCTTAAAAATTACAGAAGCAAACAAAAGTTGGGTGAAACTTTAGCTGGATATCAACACACATACATAAAGTAGGAAGTACATGTGTAGTAAAATGCAATGCAGAGAAGAAGTCTGAAAAATTGTTTGGACATTTTGATTCTGAAGAACAATAGAAATAACACGCAAGCATGCACATGAGCAATAATTGTTTACATATAAATGTGAAAAGTGTATTATTTTGAATAGATTCAGAAATGTTCTAGAGAAATCTTGTTAAACTTCTAAAGTGCAACTATCCAAATGCCAGATTGTAATAAGCAACCTTGATCTTTTAGCAACATGGCTTTCAAATGTGTTCCAATCATTCTCCATTTGATTTATATTAGAATATGATGCCTTTTTCATATAAGTTATTGCTTCAACTTTGAACATGCTTTCAACAAGATTAACTATAAAATTACTGGTTTTATCATGCCTTAAAAAAGGAATCCTCAGTTTCGAGTGATATGCAAATCTGCATATCTATCTATGATCATCTTACATCTTTCATAATGTGCTTTTGTTGAACGAATGTACGATTATTTCAAATGCTTTTCTCATCCCGTACTTAGCATACTTCGTACCTAACGCTCCATATCATAAGGCCTATATACCTGAGCATATCTGATATCACCTTCCAAGTTTAATTGGGACTCATCAGGAATAGTTTTGAATGTATTTTGCATCCATAATAATGTCACCTGTCCTCATTTTTCAGTTCAGTTTTATTTTTAATTTAATGACATACAGATCACTGGCCTGTGAGTATCAAGGCTTATTTAACACGAAGGCCATCCTTCTAGACTTTAAGTTTATATAGGATTGTTTGGCTTGAGATATTTTATCCCCTTGCCAAATAAACTGTCCTTGCTACAGACAGGCATTGTTTATTCAATCGTGACAAGCTGTTAATATGATATATTGGAAATAATTTGTTGAGGAACAAATAGACAACCTTGTTCTAATCAATATTTTCATCCTCAGAATCCTTTCACACGATTCCTAAAAAAAAGATATAAATACTGAATCACGATTTCAGTATTTATATCTTTTTTTTAGGATTTTTGGTGTATTGAATGAACATTGATTGACTAAGTTTTTCTTGTCTGCTGCTCTTCAGTTATGAATGTTTCAATTGATCCTCGTTATTGACATAAGTATTTCTGTACAGGCATTAAAAACGGTGCGCTCCCTTCATTCTTTAAACAATTTGTATAACTGCCTGATCTTTTTCGTAAAGTTCTGAACTCTCGTACTTTAACAAACTTTGCGCGAAAAGTTTGTTTACTGAAAGTTAAAATTAACATAAATATTAAATTCAAAGCTCAGTGCTTTTTCACATTTTGCTGTAAGAAAAAATCGCCATTATGAGATCAGTAAACAATTAAATAAAGTATTGACTATTATACGTTTTTAGTTTATTTCAATTTAATTAATTGAAGTAACTGAAATTGAATTTATTTGAAAATTAATATTATGATTTGAAGGAATTTTCTCACAAAGAAGAATTATGTTAGAAACAAATAATGATGCGTTAATCAAACAACAAAATTAAGATGCAAAAATGCTGAACTTTTTTTTTACTGATATACAAATTATAAAGTGTTACACATTTCAACTATAAGCAGGAATTTAGCTTTGAGTTGTAATGTGCTTTTCAATATTTTATACGCATTCATTACGTAACACGGAAAATGTATTGCTTGAACATGCATTGAAAATTATCAATCTTATGCCTTTTTCGCTATTAAATTCAGCTTAATAAATTCATTGCTTTTTAGACCATCGGGAAAAGCCTATAGTTAATTCTACGATAAGAAGTCTCTAAATAGAGACAAGATAATATTGTTATCTAATATCTCTCCCAGGGAACATTTAACTGTTGAAGTGTGGATAGTGAAAAAAATGTGATGCTGGAATTACAGGGAGAGAAATCACAGCAATGGCAAATAGTTCACAAAACCTGGTAATTTGCTGTGTTGCAAATCTGTAAATAGCATTACTCCGTTAAAGTTTTCTCTTTATAACGCAGTTAACTTTAATGTGATTCCATGTTCCAACATAGACCATTATTGACTTGTACTTGACATCTGATTGATCTTCCACATGAAAGAGATCTTAGATACTAAATTCCTGTTTATTTTTATGTTAAATATACTAGATCAAGTGAATATTGATTCATCTGTCTAAAGGACGGCTCAAGAAACATTGGTTGTGTGAGAGACAAGAATATTCATTCCAAAGTTTTAAAAATTGGAAAGCCTTATTGAAACAGTCCCTTTGACTGTTTCTTAATAGAGATATCACAGGTTCGGTTAAAAATTGGCCATATATATATATATATATATATATATATATATATATACATAAAATGTGTACGTTTATATCTGGTACTAACTTCTCTTGTATTACTATGGAGGCAATAACATGCTATTACATACTCAATTTGCATCCATAAATAAGCTTCTCGTTGTCGTTTGCAGTAGTTTCGACAACGCAAAATGCAGTCTCTTATATATTTAATTTTTTTTAACATGATACTCATTTGCATTACGTGTCAAATAGGGTCAATTAGGAAATTTTCTGATAAGTGCACATCTCTTGGATTCTGACTATATTTTCTACAACTCTAAATCGTAATAATACATCAATTTTGTGTAATGAAAGTTTTTTTTATTGTTAAGCCTAAAATTCTAGTAACTGGCATGTATAAAAGTTTATTCTACTGTATGGAACATGTTTCCTATTTATTTGAGTTATTGGAAATCTATCTTATTCTATATTTCTTTCGTAAATATACCTTGTCTTCGAATCTTTATTTTTCTAATTAAAGTTTACATTTTATGTTATTGAAAATTGACAGTTAAAGTTGTTAAGAGAGATGTAAAACTGTTCCCCTGCAATTTGAAAAAAATCATGTTTATTACTAACTTTATAAAAATCAATGATCTTTCTAAAACTATAATACTTCTTTTTAATAACATAGAATTTTCAATTGTACCTAGATATAAAAAAATATGCTGTTCAAAAACGTTTTAATTTATTCATGATACCAGAAATTTACCTAAAAAATTTCCAGACTCCTAAAACACCATCCAAAATTGAAATTAAATAACTTTGTTAATTTGTTTTTCTGTCAGCAATGTTTTGTATATCTGTATAAACCTTGTTAGATTATTTTATCATATATATCTATAAGAACTGATAGATCACAGAAAAATATAAAATTACTGATTCTCGTGTTTAACTCTTAAGCTAAAAATTAATTATAAAGTTAATAAAAGCTGGCATCATTTTATTGTTTATTTGACATAAAAGACTTTTGTAACTGAAAATATATGGTTCTAAGTAAAAATTAAGAAAATAAAAAGCAGATGAAGAATTTATTTCACTTCGTATGAAGATATCTTTCATATTACTATACAAATTAGAGAAATATATATTTAAAATAAATAAAAAATAAACATGACTTTGAAAAGTTCCACATTTTTTAAATTTATTTGAAAAATTTAGTTTAAATATTTGGAAATCATGTTCTTCATGTTTTCCTGTGATCAGTAACACTTTTTTTTTTCTTTTTGACAAATCTTACTTTGTTTTACTTTTATGCGTATTTTAAAGTTTCGTATTCGATTTTTATGGGCTCGTCATTTCTATCTCATTCTTTATTTATTGTATAATTTCTTGTTTCTTTATCTAATGCGTTTTTAAATAATAACTACATATTCTAAAGTTTTTGGAGCACAAATATGTTTAAAAAGTGTTAGTTTCTAATATTCTTTGCATGATTCT
The DNA here is from genome assembly GCA_030067965.1 of Latrodectus elegans. Lineage (NCBI taxonomy): Eukaryota > Metazoa > Arthropoda > Arachnida > Araneae > Theridiidae > Latrodectus > Latrodectus elegans. The sequence continues at coordinate 50,926,211 of CM057809.1, read as the reverse complement.
TCTATCTTTGTACTCAAAATTTTTTCATTCTTAGAACACAATAAAACAAATACTTTACAATGCATCGAAGTTTAATATCGTAAACACGCTAACTGGAATTATAATTTGTCTATCTATTTTTAAAGAAATTGTCTGGTGACTATTATTGGTTATATGGATCACAAAACTATTGTTAAATGTAGAGTGCAATTCATGTCCAACATTCCTAATCTGATATTCAAAAATGTAATTCCTTGTTAATAGCGTGATGGCAAAATACAATTGCAAGTGTATACAATAAACTTCTTTTGATGCAATTAATAGAATTAAATCCCTCAAAATTAGAAACATTATTTCCATTCATTGTGTGGGATTATGCATCGCAACATTACAACAGATGTATATAAGCTCGTTATAAATAAAATTTTTATTTATATTGAGATTATTTGTGGTAAATGTGTACAAAAGAATAAGCATTTTCTGAAGAGAATTAAAAAATCTGAGCTGTTTTCAATAGTGATAAATTATATGCTATACAGTTTTTTTTCAATCACTTTAATAAATATTGATATAATTCTCATAAATTTATACGTAGCTATTAATAATCATAAAAATGCAAATATTTTTCATACGCAATTAGCTGTGACAAAATTTTTATGTTAAGCTTTTAATATGTATGTGATTATTAGTACTATGATAAAGTGCTTACTATATTTGTGCTCTAGCAACCACTCAAATACTTGAACAATTCAAACTTGTTAAATTCATTTGTGAATACTAAAAAAAACTTTCACTTTCTTATTATTCCAGAAGATATTTCTAGATGTTATCATTTTTACTGTATTAAAATGCAAACAATATTTTCTTTAAAATGATCCAATTGTGTTTCAAATCAATCACTTAATTGATTTCAAATATGAATTTATTATTCTGTTGGGAAGAATTTATATTAGAGTATTATGAATCTACCGCGTAAATATTTAGTAACTAAAGATATTCTAAATTTAATAAATTGTTGCAAATTAAAAATCGTGTTCCTAGAAACATTCACTACACCAATAACTGTGAGATTATGAATAAAATATCATATTGTTAACTTTATATGCAATTTTCTATTTATGCTACGTAAAATATTTGTCAATATGCACTTGTAGATTTACTTTGATTCCCTGAAATGAAACAAACACTTTTTTTTTCAGATTTCAAAATCAAACTCCATTGTTTGAGGATTTATTATTATAATTATTGTTATAAAATACTATATTTTTAAATTTTCGTTTCTTTTTAAAAAGATCTATTGTATATCACCTTTATCAAAACAAAATTTGTAAAAAATGCATGAGTGCTTTGCTAATAGTTTACTGACTCCAAAGCTGTATATCGTAAGAATATAGATCATTCAGAAGCTAATTATTATTGGTAAAATTTACGTATATGTTTATGAATGATTGAGAGTGATTTTTTCAAATATTCATGTTTAAAAATATCCAAAAGTTAAAAGATTTATCCAAATTGCCTCGATGTTTCCACTCAGTATCAGTTCACTAAATGATGTTTTTTAAAACAAACGAGAAAACCATTAAATTTATTTGCTTTCATAATATATAAAATAACATTTTTCGCACGTTTAAAATTTAATTACTTTAAAAATTTTTAAAATATTGTTAAATTTTTACTGAGCTGTGTCTTATTAAATCATCTCTGTATTCAATTTATATTCTAAATAAGTTTCCGAAAACATGATTATAATGTTAAAATACGAAAACAAATATTCCACTGTGATGTCTTATATATGGGAACATTTAATTCACATGATAACAGATATGCATATTAATTTCTGTGAAACTGTATAGTTAAAATCAGTAGAACTCATAATTTTATAGCATACGGGACAATTATAGTTTGCCACTTCTACGATCTCGTTTAGAGATTGCTGTACTACATTTTCATTTCTGGGACATATTGTGCCTCAATGTATATTTTTGTGTTATGACTATTTGCTATACCTTTTATTTTTTGTTAAGAGAACTTGTACTTTTTTTGTGCATTCATTGTCTATTTAATAAATTTCAGAATGAACAAACACAAAATAAGATGAAAGAAACAAGGGAAATATTCGAGATATCTATAGTCCTACTCTTGTAGAGTAGACTTTATACATTGTATCCTTGTACTTGACCACTTCAGTTTCTTGCCAAAACTTCATTTTATGATTTGAGTAGTTTCAACAGTATATTTTTTTCATATAATACCAAATTATGATTACTAAAACAAATTTGTTTTCTATTAGAGACGATATATAATAATAGGCCCGATATATGTAACAAGAACTTTTCACACACTTAAAAATAATAAACGTATTGCATTATTTGTCAAGTTCAAGGTGTCCCAAATTAAACTTCACATTTGAAGGGAAGCTTATGACAGAAACTCTACTGTATGATTTTGGAAAAATTTAAAAATGGCACAATGGAATGGTGTTAGTATTATTTTACACTGGAAGAGAACTATGAAAGATCATTAAATAATATATGAAAGCTTCTTATAAAGGATTCTGAAATATAAGGAAGTTAAATAAACATTGTCCATTAAAATTTAGAAACATTAAATCATATGGTTGAAATTATTTAATTTTGAAGAACATTACACACATATTACTAGCCACTAAAACTTTCTACACAAAGAAGAGATTCGAATAAAAAAATGATAATAACAGAAAAATATATTATAATGGAAAAAACACGTGATTACATTTTAAGAAATTTAGAAGCATAAATTCTCAGAAATCAGTATCCGAAACAACCGTTTCTAATAACACACTTACAGGATAAATCAAACAAAAAATGAATGACTCGTAAGGTTACAGCTTCTAATGCAGCTTTCAGACCATGTGTAGTTCATCGATCATAGTGATTAAAACAAAGAGACGCGTCACAGTTAACTCGGTAAGCATATGCTAGACGTTCTATTGGTCAAAGATCTAGAGAACTGGCTTGTGTCAGGGCTGTAGTCAAATACTTTTTGCATTGGGGAAAGTTTGTACTAGCAACATATGATTGTGTATTATCCTGGTGAGACTTAGCATTTCATAGAGCTCGAATAAAAGATATAATCACTGACATTAACAGAATAAAATGTAATAGTCTGAATGTCCTATCACTGTGAACAAGATGTGACGTACAATAAATGTCAGAATCTCCATATCATTATTCCACGTGATGGGCAAGTATGATGTCAAGTCACGTTGATCATGGGCTTTTTCCACGATTCCGCCTAAGAACTATGAGACATATGATCGAGAAAACAGAAGCGGAGTTCATATGAAAACACGTCATTATTTTTTCAATCATACTTATCTTTGATCACACTATGGAAGACGCTCCTTTTTATGAAGTAGTGACAAGGGTAGGCAAATCTATGGTTACTGAGCTAATAATGCATGCTTGATGCAAATGTCATTAAACTGTTAGTGCTGACACTTGTTGGCTTGCGAACGACCACACAATTAGGAGTTTTAACTCTGATGTAAGATCCAGTAAGGCATTAATTTGTTTTAGATTGTTTGTTTGCTTCTCAATAATCACTTTTTGCACACGAGTACAAATTAGACTGAAATCTATAGTTTAAATAAATTCTAAACCATTACAATACCCAAGACTGAGATGGAAATTGAATTTATGAATTATTAAACTGAAGGGCAGAGCCTTAATCACCCAACTACCAAGTTGGCCCATTAAGGCATTTATGCAGTGCGGATAACATGCCTGTTTTTTCCACTGTTACAGACAGCGGGTCGCTATGCATATACTTGTTCAGATCCCATCGATTTCATGTTCTGCTAACTGTCATGGAATTTCGACATATATGAAAAGAAATACTTCAATTTGATAAAGTGCAATTAGTTGAAATTTTAACTCGGTCAAAGGCAAAAACGTGCTGGTATTTCTGCTGTGTAGGTATTTCTACTTCAAGCATGGGACACCACAAAAATTTTTCGATAGACAATAGTTTTCAAATGTAGTTTTTGCACGAGAAATCTGCTGAAAAAGTTCTTTATTTAAAAAAAATCGTAGGTGTCACAACCGCTGTCTATTTTACAAATACGTTAAGAAGCTAAACATTTGATTATCACAGTATTTTCTTGTTGTGGTGTAAATTTCATATGCATTACCTCCTGCTTTCTTGGTAAAGCGATTTCATTAGTCATCTATGCTGCTAAACCATTTTCTCTCGGCTAAACAAAATTCTCATTTTATCATTATATATATATATATATATATATATATATATATATATATATATATATATATATATATCATAAAATTCTTCTATGTAACTACTAAACGACAATTTAAATTAAGGTAGCCTGCTTTCGAAAGCATAGAAATCTACTTAAATTTTCATATAACCAATTTCTTATATCAAAAATTGAGTCTTTTAAAGATAAAAATGGTTTTCAAGATTCAAATTAATATATATTTTTTTTCAGAACTAGAATCGAAAACAATATTAATCGTAAAAAATAAATTATAAAATGGAAAAAATGTTATAATCTATTTTTAAGATAAATATCATTTTTTTTTAACAAAATAGGTGATCAAAAGTCTTTGAAAACCTGCTCATAAAGACGTAAAATAAAATATAAAAAAATGACAAATCACGTTAGAATTTATGACCCATTGTGATATCCTTGAGAATCTGAGGAAACAAATTAATCTATTGGATTCAATGATGACAAGAGAAAGAAAAGAACATAAAAATCAAAGCATTTCTTAATTGAAAAATGATTTATTGATCTTATCTAATGGGAATTAAATTGATAAATTATTTAGGTTTATGAATGAAGTTTAGTCTTTTAATTCCCTTCATTCAATATAACATGCATACATTTAAACATTTTACTTTCATAATTTTAGCAAATGATATCTGGAAAGCCTTTTCAAAAATGTTATTACTTTATTTGTTCTACTGCTTTATTTTAGTATTTTGCTTTTGAAAATGTACAATGTATATTTATGAAAAATATATTATTCTCTTATTCAATTGCATGTTATTTATTCTTCATTTTTTATAATTTATACAATATTACGCTATAGTTATACTTTTAGAAAATAAAATTAGATTTAAATTGAAATATTTGATGATTAATTAAAAATTTTCCGGCCATATAAGCTCCATTTTTGTAATGTTGATATCACAAGTCCTTTACTATTACAACTGTTATCAAAGATATTCATTTTAAATTTAATGTTTCATAGTCATGTTTAAATTACAAGAGATTGTTGAAAGATTATTACAAAAAGAAAGAAAAAGAAAGAATTTTCAATGTACACTATATATTTTTACAAATATTTTTGTGATGGTATATAATTGAAGATAAAAAAAATCATTTAAAATGTTTATCTGATTTCTAATAATTAAAGTTTTTGACTTTTTATAAATAATATTTTAACATACATAAAAAAATAGCTGCGTTGATAGTAAATGTATTACATATACATTGTAATTAAGAAAAATGCGATTTTTATGCATATGTGTGAAAGAAATTTGTAAGTATTTAATCATTTTTCTCCACTTCTAAATACAATACTTCTCAAGATAATGATATTTTTAACCACCAGAAAAATTTGCAGTTGGTCATAATAGGCAAATTGTTACCAAACAGTACAAAACCCCTCTAATTTTCTCTACTGAATAGCAATACATATCTTAAAATTTATTTTTATGACTTGAGAAAGAAAAAAATATTTATTACACTTAACAATATAATTTTATATCTATTATCAATCAAAACAGGGTAACCCTGAATGAGTCAAGGTCTTCTAACAAAGCCACCCCTGGAACTCGTGTCTCCAGTGATGATTCAGTAGTTATTTCAAGGACAATCCTTGTCGATAGCATTGACCACCTGAGCTTACATCAACTTCACGTTCTTGTATTAATATTTTATTTCATTTTAAAGTTCTCTTTGCAGAATAATCTTCACTCACTCTGATAACAAGATGTGTCCAGTTGTGGAACAGTTGACTTTAAATTAATAATTGGAAATAGATCTTAGAGTAAATTGACTCTGATAAAAATATTTGCTCTATTTTCTACTGTAGACTACCCTTAAACTTTTATTTTGAAATAAGCTATACAACGTTCACCACATTCAGTTAGAATTTTATAATGATGTGGATTAATTATATCAAATGTATATTTTATTATTCACATGAAAACACAACTTTTCCTAGACTCATCAGCTTACGGTTATTACATATTTCCATAGATTTGTTTCATTAGTTTCATTAAGTAATAAAAAATTTATGTAACTTTAATTCACAACTAATGAGTGTCAGGTTTTGAGTACAAATTTTATTCCGCCAAATGAGATTCCAAATTGACTTTGTGTGAGACTTTTCTAATATAAAATAAAAATATAAATAAATTTGATGTAACAGTAAACTAAAAAAAATTATCACAGAGGCATTATTCTTGACTTCTCATATTTGCTTCAAAATTTAAGTTAATTTTTTTCCCTGCTCTTTTAAAGTTTGCCATAATAATAATTAACTTATTTTTGATTTCAGTATCAATCCCTTGAGTTAAGAAATGATCATGCTATTAAGTTATATATATATAAATATACTATAGGAAATATAAAGAAAAGAAATAATATACATTTATTTATTCTGTAAGTCCTTCTTACATCTATAATTAGGTGCATGCAACAATAATTAGGTATACTAACCCTAACACTAGTTCCAATGAATGATGAATGAATTTCATAATATTTTAAAACGAGAGAGATAGAAACATGCAATTTGAAGCTCATTCAAATACTTTTACGTTAGCAAACATAGAAGGCTCATTATAATGTAAATAAAGTAAACTTTCTGAAAATACATTGAAAGCAAATTTATATGAGTAATGATTACAGTTTTACCACATCATTATTTGATTTAAATTCAAAATTTGAATCTTTAGTACCGCAAATTTTTTTTCTAATTGATAATTGATAATCATTCTAAATTAAGTATAAGTAAATATGCACATATGATTAAAAATTATATTTCAAAGAAGTAAAAGGAAAGTCTGATATTGTTTTCTCATCGTCAAGCAGAATTTTGAAAAATATTAAACATCGTAGCTTATCTCTTAACTTGTATATATTTCCTTTTCTTATTAATTTGAGGTGTTATGTTCTTTTATGGACGTTTTGAAAACATAAAATAAAATTTAGTATATTATTTTACTATATATTAAAGCGTTATTGAAAAAAACGATCTGAATTTTGCTACTTCTTATCATGATCAGGTTTTAAAATGTACAATAATTTGCCCCAAAATCCAAAACTTTGGTAAAAAGAACATACTACTAAAAATATAAAAAATAAATATTTAATTCCAGTTTGGAAGAAAACCTTTAAGAGGTTTAAATCCATAATATTAGTGATATATATGATCTATAAAATCGCGACAAGATAGCTTCTACATATAAAGCTCTTCAAAATAGCTCAAAAAACAGTTTATTTTCATTTGATCTTAATCTTAGTTTAGAAATCAAGCTTTTATGAACGAAATAAAGTGGAACACAGCTACAATGTGATAATTTATCCACAAAAGTAATCTAAAATTTTAAATAATCTATTATTAACCTATAAAACAGAAATAATTAATATGCATCAGCTTATTTTTATGTTTATCTAAACTACCAAATATGTGACTTGAAATTTAACATTTTGTAGTTTATTTTGATATTTTTGCTTTAGCTCCTTTATGTTTTTAAATAATTGAAAATTCTATGCCTTGCATTACTTTATTATCTTCAGTAATAAAATATCTATAAAAATGATTAACTTTTAGATACGGAATAGTAAAATGGGAGACTAATATAGATTACGATTTGCATTAAATGTTTACCACCTTTTTACCAAAACATTTCTTTGCAGATGTATTAATTTTAATTTCAGTTAAAGGCACGTGGTGATCACCCTTTGAAAGACAACTTCCGTTATTTTGTTATATTTAAATTATTTAAAAAAACTCTTTCTTTTAAGCATCATTTATTTTCTCTGATATATGATTTAATTCTTTATGTATTGTATCAAAATAATAAGATAAATGAACAGCTAAATGACACCGGGATATTGATCTATTTAGTTAGTTTCTAACTTATAAAATTTAAAAAGTTATTAGAAAAATTAGTAAAAGATTACTAGCTTTAAACAATTCCTTATTAGAAAAAGTATGCATTATTTTGATTACGAATGTCCATATGAAATTTATAATAAAACTCTTTATCACAGTAAAATATTTTAAATGCAAACTTATTTATTTTCACAAACAATTTAATAAACTTCCCTTCAAATGAAAAAGGAATTTTTTATTTAAAAATCTTGAATGAATGTAAAAGATTAAATATTTTTTTTATTAATCTGAATGTTTATACATAAGTATGAATACGTTGTGCTTTACTACTTTAGTAAAGAATATATATATATATATATATATATATATATATATATATATATATTATATATATATATATATATATATATATATATATATATATATATATATATATATATATATATATATATATATATATATATATATATATATATTATAATGAAAAATTCACAAATCAACAAAATTACTTTTCATTGCAATATAAACTAATTACAACAGTGGTTGCTAACATATTACTATTAATAAAAATTTATTAGTCACTATGTTTTAATAATATAAGGATTGCATTTTAAATGCAAACCGTATTTGCATATCATATACCTTCAAATATACTTTTATCAATAAAAAAGCAAATTCCAAAACTTATTTTATAACTTTATTGAATATTTTATGAATTCATTGTTTTGTAATAATAAAAAACTTAAAATAACTTACATTTTTTGGTCCATTTGAAATTTTTTTCTTTATTATAAACTTAAATTATACCATTTTCAATTTTATTTATTTTTAAATCTGACTAAAGGATTCATTTTTGATTCAAGTAAATAGTTTTGAATGTAATTTTAAGAATTAATATGCTCTAACTTAATAACCAGATAAAGACTAAAGCTACACACAATTCTAATGGAAAATTTAGAGAGTGGCAAGTTGTGTATTCCACTTTTTGAATTCTTTGTTCAATATTGTTTTTAATGAACATAATTATGTTTTCTGGAACTCAACAATCTTCAGGAATATTGAAGTGAAGTTAGTACATTCATAATAAAATGTTGTACTGGAAACTATAGTGAGTTTTCAATTAACTCTAATAAGGCGTTGGAAATAGTTTCTCTCCTCATAATCGCATGTACAATATGTATAAAAAGCATGAGTTTTAGGTCTTCACACATATTTATAACATAAATGATTTTGAAAATTTATAAAAATTTTAATCTACAGACAAAACTTTACTTAAAAAAGTAATCGCAAAAATATTACAATCTAATTGCTACTGTATGAATGCAAACTTTAACTTATATATGATGAGATTTTAAAATACTTTTTGTGATAAATACTATTTAATATATCTTTAACGGGAGAAGAAAAAAGGTCAATCACTTTTAGAAAATGTATACTTATATGTATACTGCATAAAAATATTTGTTCAATAAAAATGTGAGCATAAATCTTTGTTTTTGCTAATTTTAAAAAATAGAAAACAAAAATACAAGAATTCAAATTAAACATATTCATAGTAACTTTAAATAATATAAATATAAAGTGGGAAAAATAAAATTTCAATTTACTCATGAGTTCAATTCATAATTACTGTTAAAGTAATTATATATAGTATCATACACATTCAGCATGATAACTTTAATCTCAGTTTTTATATAAATTAGGCTTTCTTGATTTCATCAACATTAATTTTCGTAATCAAATGTATAGAAGGATTTTTTGTACAAAAGGCAAATGGTTTTGATCTAATGTAATTCATTTGCATGTTATGAGTTCACTACTCGCGTTTTCATAATAGAAAAGATGAACTCAGCGTTATGCAATATTTTTCGACATGAATACGTCTGAAAAATTGGAGCAGTACTAAGAAGACACACGTAAATCCAAACATCAGGAAATTGAGGCAATAATTCGCCCTTCAGTTTCAAAACTAAGATCAATACCTACACGATGAATATAACTTCGAAAAGACAAATGATAATCATTCTTGTTTTAACCTTCACTCTAATTGAACAACTCAATGCTCATAAGGCAACAAAGTGATTTAAAATAAGTGACATTTAAAAACATTTATTTTGAATTATACTACAATAATCATGGCGAATATATGGCACGCAAAGTCAAAGTATACGATTTAAAATTTTTTTTTGGTTTGAATGAATTACAAAAATTGTTATTTAGTGTTTTTATGTCTCTTATCAATAAAAAGGGAATGTTGTTTAGCAGTTAAATTTAGGGAGAACTGTCAAAGCATGAATAATTTTTACAACAAATTATTCAGTAGAGCGTGATACTGACAAATATTTAACCAAATTGTTTAGTAATACACATTAATTTTGTATAATATAATCAACAAAATTTGAAAAAAAAAAACTTCTACTAGTATTTGAGAGCTGCTCAGTTAAATTGAATCAGCGGAAAGAAGTTGACATATTATTATTATATGAGTGGAATCCACGATTTCTTTCACCATGATAAAATTTAAAGCATGAAATTATTTTTAAACAAATTTGAGAATGTTTTGTATAAATGTTATTTTCTGTAATTTTTATGAAGTTTTAATTTAAAAAAAAAAAAAAAAAAAAAAGCGAATTACTTAGAAAATGAGGAACTACTTTGTTTGATGATCACAATTTTTATGTATGGTCTATTATATAATTTTAACATCGCCTATTAGATAATTTAAAAGTTGCGAAATGTGTGTTGCGAATTTTGTGAGAATTCAGGCCCCGTTTAAGATTCCCTTTTGCTTGAGGCTTATCTCCCGTCCTGAGGTTCCCCGTGGTTCGTTCATGGGGAGATAAAACTTTTTTAAGGTCAATAAACCGGAAGCTCATATTTTCTGAATACAAAGACACAGAATCACAACTGAATCAGGAGAAAAAAGAAGAAAAAAATTGTAAAAAGAAAAATTGAAAAAACTTGCCTGATTTGAAATGTCACTGAAATAAATTTCTTTACTCAATGAAATGGGCATTTTCTTCTTCGACTCGGCGATGGAAAATTAATATTTATTTAGCGTCAATTACATAACATTAAATAAACGAGTAAAAACATTAAAATTATATATTCTGCTGTAGACATTTACCAAAATGATTTGATTTTCTTGTAAAAAAATAAATAAAAATAAAAAAATTAATACTTTCATTTAAAAAAAAAAAAAAAAAAAACAGATTAATTGCAAAATTTCCCAGATGAATTCCCCAAAATTTATTTGTATTAGATTATTTAAAATTGATAAAACATTTGGTAAGAAAAAAGCTTCTCTTATTCATAATATATATTGTGTGCGTAATATTATACATATACACATGTATATATATATTTAAAATTTAATTTTTAAGTATTTACAAAATTTTCGTTTTTTATAATCATACTTCTATAAATATTCAGAAAATTCATTTCGTATAAATGCATAATATTTCATGCTTGTTTTAACGTTAAGATACATTTACACATGTTTTAAGCCAATGCTAAAACGTGCTTATATTTTTGTATATAGTTATTGCTTGAATAATTAAATAGTTCTTCTTGAATCGAAAGGTCACGGTACCATTATATATATATATATCTAAAGGCGGTGTGATAAATAAAATATGTAGAGAGTTTACATATTTTTTAAAAAAAAGTAAGTAGACTGAGATATGAAGAATATAAAGAGAAACAGCTCGCACACGTAAAGTTGAATAGCCCTCAATCTTTAACTAAGGGGAAGTTCCAACATAAAAATCAAATAAAGAAATTACGACACCTCACTCAAAACATCAAAGCAAAAATAAAATCCCTTTTGTTTGTAGTAATTTCATTAAAAGATCGTATCGTGTTTTACCTCGCGTGTATAATCATATTGTCTATTTATCATAAAAACATCATATAATTTATAAAACAGATGTCAAAATGTTAGCGTTCATCTGCTTCCACAGTCCGCCTCTCTTTTCTGTGTCCCTCCTGTCTTCTCCATTGCTTGAAACTTGCCTCCCCTTCAGGGGTAATGAGTCATCACCCTCTGTATCTAAGAGAGACAATCCGCTATGGACGTCACTGAGCGACGGCAGAGATAGAATTTCATCCGTGTGCAAAATAATCGATTCGTGTTTTAAATCTCGCTACCAAATGAGCTGATAAATAATTTTAAATTATTTTTGAAAGTGTGTTCTACGAAGAAAAGTATAAAATATATTTTCACAGCATATATATATAATTTATATTGAAGATTGAAGTCGATCTGATTTTAATTTTATGATACTTTGAAAGGAAATTTTATTTTTGTGTGATAAATATATATATATATATATATCTTACAAATCAAAATTATTTTTCTGAAAACTTTTTAAATGTATTATACATGATTAATTCATTAAGAATAAACGTTCTTAATGCATGATAAGTTTAAAATAAACTGTATTTATGTAATGGATGATAACTATTAAATAATTAAAATTAAGAAGACAAATAGTAAAATGTAAGTATAAACCACTAGTGCTTTACAATATTTTCTCCAAAATTAAATGGCCATACTTATTCTTAATATTTAAAAAAAATATTCTCTAAAATTTTCTAAAAAATACTACAAGTTTTAAATTTAGAAATATCTAAAATAAAAAAGCAGAAGCTTTAAAATAACCATATATGTTTAAATCTTTTTTAAATCTTGCTTTTCTGATTGTTTTATATATTTATTTTGCTAAAAATTTCCTAAACGAAGTTATTTACATTATAAGTAATCTACTTATATATAATTTTTCTTTCCTAAAATTAAAATTTTTAGGTTTTTGGAATTTTTTATATCATTAAGTGTGTATATATTACACACAATTTTTATGCAATTTATTTAAGCAATTTTACATCCTTAAGAAAAGTAAAATTTTTTTTATGTCTAATTATAACTTTCATTCTTACTGTTAACATTTTTTTTTCATGTATCATCATAAAAACACTCTAACTGAGAAGAAATATTTATTAAAAAAAAATTATTTTTAAAAGGAAATAAAAATATTACAAGTACGTTTTCAGAGAAATTAATCAAATTTCAATTAAAAATTATTTTTTTAAGAATTATGTAAAATTTGTGAATTTTCCTTTTTTATACTGAGAATTAATTACTACAAAAATATTGCATTTCTTACAATAATTTTTAAGCAATATATATAAAGGTAATTGTACTATGAATAATTTTATTTATTTATCAGCATTTTTATTTTTTAAGTGTAAATACAGTTCAGATTCATTCAGAGCTCTTCTAATTTTTAAAAATTCACATGCTTTAGGATGAGAACAATTTAGAAATTCATTTTCTAACACATTAGATGACAATTTAGAATCGAAAATGAAAATCTTTTAGTCCATTATTATAATTTCTTTTGTATATAGTAACACAATATGTGAAGAATATGTTCTAAGTAATTGAAATAAATATGTGTAAATATGTTACACAAAATATAAAGAAATCAAAAGTCTGCTAAGCAGTAAAAATGAATTGTATACATCAAAAACCAGGCAAAGATTAAGCCAGTTTCGTTTGATCATATGATAGACGGACTTGCTATGAAGGAATTGTGTGAGTTCACGGCAAAACCCAAAAAGTACAATGAAACTCCAATTATCCGAATCAATTGGAACAGGACCCCATTCGGATAATCAAAAATTCTGATAATTAGATTTTTTCGAAGAAAAGGGACAAAGGGACTATTTTAATTAATTATTGTACGTTGAAAAGTGGAAAAAAAACGACATATTTTTTAAAGTAGTATATATAAAACAGTATGTATGTACAGTGCTGTAAATGAAAGTCATTGCTTGTTGAACATTTCGATTAAAGTAAACTGTTTTACTGCATCCATCCATTTTCGGGCAGCCAAGTCGCCATCTTCATGACAGTGAGAATTTGTATGTTGTCACACTCAGGCTGACTCTACATCCAATTCAAATCAATTTTAAAGCCAACTGACTGCTGGTTCCGTGCCTGCTTCAGTTTGGACATTAAGGTCATCTTCTTAATAGACACTTTAAATAAGTTTGCCATCATTTGCAATTTGAAATCTAGGGTCTCACTCATAATCCATTCTCTTATATCTTCAGCACTAACATCTGAATAACCAGGAATTTTCAAAAGAATGCTTTTGAATTCCTCAAAAGTGACACGTATGTCTCGCTTTCATTCTGATCCTCTCCTTTCTTTTACCTTTCCTTTTCTTGAACTTTTTCTCATTTTCCTTCTCTCCTTCAGTCTAATTTATTTTTCTGAAATTCTGAAAGCGATTTGGACAAGCTGGGTCCAGATAATTGAAGTTCTGTAGTTTAGTTAGTAGATGCAAAGAGTCTACTAACTAAACTATAATAGAACTTCAATCTTGGTGGTGACACGTGAAGTCCATACTTTCTGTATGGACTTCTATGTCACACCTCCAATAGTGATGAAATGATTTTCACACTTCAATTTTAAAAATTGAGGCTCTACTTCTCTAGATAGGTTATATATGTGATTTTTTGCAGAGTTTCGCTTACAATTGACTCAATAATTGTTAAGCAAACCTCATTTTAACGGAATGTTCCACATCTACAACACGAGAAGATTGAACTTCATATTTTTGTATAATGATAAAACTTGACAAATTATAATCTGGTATTCATTGTCGACAAATAATTAATGAGTTAATGAAGATATGATTTTAATTTATGATCTTTTATTTCTATAGTCTCCAACGCTGTTTAAATATGAAACAAGTTTTATTTTTTAAATTATTTTTTTTTCTGAATGTATAGACATTATGAATAATTAAATCATTTTTCCAAAAACTAAATATAGAAGAATTTTTAACCACTCTCCATAATTAATGATATAAATTTAACATTATAATGAAAACAATTATATTGCTAGTAACAGTTTACCCTGAAATATTACATAGGCAACGTACTTTTAAAGCATCTATAAGGCAGTTCATAATGATTTCATTATTACAAACTTGATAGAGAGAGAAAGCATAGAAGATTAACTAACATGGTCTTTTAAATCCGACTTTGACTACTATTTTCTTATATCAGATACTGTTTGTGAAATTTCAATTTAAATAAGAAAAATGTTTTTATGTCAGAAATCTATTTTATCTTATTTATATTTTATATTATTATCATTAGAAATAAAAAGCAGGATACCAATTTAGGTACGTAGGTTCGAATCCCAACTTGGGTTTGGATGTTTGTAGTGGTTCGGAATCCACTTTAAACCTTAGATCCCAGTTTAATTAGCTTTCGTATGCAAAAAATAAAACAGTTGAGTGTGTGACAAACAAACCAAACCAAATCAAACCAATTCAGATACTAACTAAATTTATAAAACTTATTGAATTATATTTAGGTAAATTATGTTTGGAAAACTAAATTATACGCGTTAAAAAGTTAAAATTCTCAAATGCAAGTCAAATCCAAATGAAATAAAGGTAATTACTTCGTTGAAATTAATTCGAATATCTAAATATTTTTCAGTGCAAAGAGAAGAAAAGGATCACACTTATCAGAAGTTACTGTGTAAGTAGTTGTAAAGTGAGTATCAACTAATCAAATATTATTAATCAGAATATATTGTAATAAGTAAATATGGGAAGTTTTATTTGCTTGTTGCTCAACGGCCATTTTTCAATATGCTTGCTCGTCAGATTGGGAATTACTGTTTAAAGTGAATTTCAAACCTCTACGAACATCCAAATCCAAGGTGAGATTTGAATCCACAAACTGTTAAACCGGAGCCAAGAGTGCTAAGTATTCGCCTGCTTGTAAATATTAGAATTATTGTTTTTTTTAATATTGCAATTTAATTTTAATATTTTTTAATACTCTTTATGTCATTAGAAAATTTTATTAAGCATCAGTATAAAAGTCTAATAAAAGTTATAAATATAATAGAAATTATATTTATTTTAAAAATTATTTTTCTATTAAAAATCAATCTCTTGAAAATGTAGAACATTTTTTTCTAATTTTTAAAATATATTATGCAAAAATACTTTCCTGCTTTTCTAGGCAGCAGGCAAACAAAAGCTTAGGAATTCTGAGATATCTCATAGACATAGATTTATGAAATTTTAAATTAAAGTTAATATGACGAAACATTTTGAAACTGTTATAAAATGATATCTTCAGACAATGATATTGAGTTGGCAGATAAATGACTACCACTCTGGCCTTCGGTTCAACAAATTGTGGGTTCAATTCCCACCTCATTCTTGGATGTTGTAATAGCAGTAGTTCTATAAGAAACTGTCAAAAATTAACCCTCATGATCGAAAAAGTACCGTAAGAGCAACAAAGAAAAAAAAATTTGGATAAACAAAGCGCGATTGGTAAAAACGTTGCCTCGAATCGAAAGACAAAAAGTTCATTTCTAACATAACCAAAGAATGCCATACTTATAAGGCCTATGCGTGTTAAATTGCACATTAATGTGTATAGAAATGTGTGGAAAGGTATGTGTGTGGGTTGGGGTCTCAGATAAATTGTTGACCTCATTGACCGTGGTTCAAAATTTTAGGCATTTACCTATTTATTAACCATTAACCAGGGTTGATATTAAAATGATTCTCTCACACGGTTTCGACCAAACTAGATGTTAAAAAAGATTCTAAATTCTTCTATTTCATCGTTCTAAACATTATATATAAATCTAAAAGTATTTTCTTTTAAATACGTACGTATTCATTTTTAATGTCTGTATTCAAAAACTTTATGTTATATCCCCTCGAATAAAGAAGTTGTACAGAGAAAAGAGGAATGTGACGAAAATTGAACTCTTTATAGATTCTAATTTAGATCAGGATTTCCTAAATCTTTTGAATTTGGATTATGAATAATCAGATTTTGAAACCTTCACATGATGCACAGTTTAATGTACATATATAATTGTTTTAAACAAAAGAAAAAACTATTCACACACAATGATTTTTTCATTCAATTTAATTCTTCGTTGTTTTGCGATATTCTTAATACCATAGTATGAGTATTAAGAGCATCTAGATTATTCCTTTTGGTGAATAACAATAAATTCATTCATTAGCTTAAATATCCTTTCAACATTTCTCACTTATAATTTTTGAGTTACATTTTTGTTTCTGGCATTTGTTCCTAACTGTTATGGCATATCATTACACATGTTCATGATATATATAGAGACTATTGCTCATGGCACTGATGTTAACTTAGGAAGGGTTTGATTAAAAAATTCAAAGACTAATGATCATCCAATTATGGAAACTATGTATGCTAATTTTCATTTAATTTCCGCCTCTATGAGGCTAAATGCTAAATCATAGGTATTCTATCTTTAAGGCTAATCCTCGCTCCTTTCATGTGCAGTTAAATATTTTTTCAAAACATTTTTTCCGTTAGTGCGGCATATGTTAATATGATGTTTCTTCCAGAAATTACGATATTTTAAACGCACAGAATGTTAGAAATTATTCATAAAATTTTAAATGATAGACTTGACTGGTGTAAAACCTAGGCTGTTTGTAAAACCATTTAATTTTCACCACATAAATTACTTTTAAGTTGGGGTTTTCATAGGTAATGGGCCGTTTTCACGTTTATTAAAGGAAGAAACCCGAAAAACACCCCAGCAATCACTTCTACAGAAATGCATGTGAAAGGCAGAAACGCAACATCCATCTTCCATTGTTCAACAATGACTGGGTTTGAAACCATGACCATCTGCTTTGAAGAGCGCTACTTTACCGCTAAGCCACAACAAGTTCTAGGTAGGGAGCATTTTGACACCGCGTAATGGACATTTTGACAAGTTTAGACTGTTGTAAGGCATTTTAATTACAACTACGTAAATTGTCTTTCGGGAGAACTTTTCGCAAATCGTATTCAAGTGTTGCAAGAGAGGAAATTCGGAAAACTCCTTAGCAGTCATCTCTACAGACAGTGGACAGAAGAAGCATCTTACAACATTGTTCAATAATGACTGAGATCGAACCCTGGACATTTTGCTCTGAAGAGTGATGTTGGGTGAGTCTTCTACGTAGTGTGCATTTGTCTCATTATACTGATTCAAAAATTATGTGTGTTTTCAGCTATAGATGATACAAAATCAGCGCAATTAAATTTAATAAAATTGTATTATTTCTGATTTTATGGATTTTTATCTTAATTGATTTTTATGGTGCAATTTATACCTTTTCAAAGATAAAATTTTAAAAGATTAATTTACACTTTTTCAAAGATTTGTTTGCCAATTTTTTGTTAAATAAGGAGCTATAATGACATCTTTCAATCATCAACAGAACTAATCTGGAAATTATTTTTGCTTTCGTCACACAAAATACGGTTTATTTATCCAATTGGTTCTAACCTTTTGAACTTCTCATTTAACAGGGAAGCTACACCAAGTTGTCAATTTAGGTTGACCACTGAGCTGTTAATTTAGGTTTACCACTGAGCTGTCAATTTAGATTGACCTTACGGAACTTCAACAAATGTACTCTGATTTGTTCTGAGCTCCATACAAAACTATATAAGAGCTAACAGTGCTAGAGAATATGCAAAATTATAATGAATGGTTAAGTCAACATGTGTCGGTTCTTGACAATGTTAGAGCTCGTTGTGATATCGTAACAAAATAAGACACGAAACATTTTAAAAACTGGTTACCCAATATCCTTTCATTGCCAACATAGTCTGCACAATTTGTTTGCATATTCCAAGAGTAATGGTCGCTGAGTTACGTCAATTTTTAATACAAATACTAATAACTCTATGAATATGAATAAGCGTTTTAAAGAAATTAATGCAGCAATTGTGTATTTGGTTAACATAATCTTTCATTGGCACTGCAAATTATTTTAACCTTTTTACGATACAGTTTTATTACAAACATTTCTTTCATTTTACATTTTATTGCCTCTTTATTTTTATGTACCGCTAACTAAACATATAAAGATGAACATGCTTATTATTTCTGGAATTTTTTTTCAATCCAATCGGTAGCTGAATAGGCAGCTCTCGCTTCATTTCATCAATTCACTTTTTACCTTGAGATGGAATGTTTGTAATAGTTTAAAATGAAATTAAAATAATAAGTTCCAGTTGAATTGGAGTACTAAAATGATTGTGTGAAAAAATGACAATAGAACAACAAATCCACTAACCAACTTGAGGCTCAATAAAAATTAGCGAATTTAGTATTTCTCTAGATGTTAAACAAAACTTCTGAAATTCATTGTCTCTAAATACGGTGTATATAATTCCTTACAAATTATGAATGTGCATCAAATTTACTTCTTATTTTAAGTTTGACTGACATATTTTAAATTCTGTAAATTAGTATTTATCAGTTGGAAAAATCGTTAATCTCGAAACATCATTAGTGAACTTCATTAAATGTTTATGAAATTGTTGAAAAAAATGTTTCTAACAGGAAGGGGGAAACATCATCTTTTAGTAGTTAAATAGATTGAGATGAAATTGAAA
This sequence comes from Latrodectus elegans, assembly GCA_030067965.1. Taxonomy (NCBI): domain Eukaryota; kingdom Metazoa; phylum Arthropoda; class Arachnida; order Araneae; family Theridiidae; genus Latrodectus; species Latrodectus elegans. The sequence goes on along the minus strand of CM057809.1, from coordinate 50,906,598 downwards.
TATATATTTTGAACGTATTTCTTAAATTTATTTAAAAGTGATTAGAGATGATTTTTTCCTACATTTCTATATTTTTTGTTAATCAAATGATTAAAAACTTCCTAATGTGCTCGTAAATTTGTTATTAGTTAAAACATTAATATCTTTTTAGAGGAATACTGAAGCAACATAATTATTAAACTTAAATCCCCAAAAGTTATTATTTATGTCTCAGTACAAGTATTCGGATTTAATTTCCTTTCTGGACAATTTAGCAAAATTTGTTTGCACTTATGAATTGAACACACCTCTTCAAGGATGATATTCTTATTAGAAAACATAACTAATAACAATTAGTAAACCGTAACAAAGGTACGATTTACTTATCGCTTCTTGTTACACATCATAACTGATATGTTTTATAATTATAGACATTACAAGCAACTTTCTGTGGACTTTGTAATCTGACCGGGGTTCAAAATTATGAAATAATTTAATGTGTTTAGCAATCAGTTTGTTGAAATCGGCACAATCGAAACTTATCGCAATAACCTAACCTAATTTTATGAGAACCAGAAAAATACTAATCACTGTGTATGTTAACAACTTTTACACTCAATGATAAAAGCACTGACCTCCAGAAGTTAAGAAACAAAATGTTTTTCTAAGCTCACCATAAAAAAGTGACATTAATAAAGTTTATAGTTTATATAAATGACAAAATCGAACTTATGTAAATTTATACAAAAACTCTAGCTACCGCTTTTTTCGATAGAAAAGATGAGACGTGGAAGAAAAATTTGCAAATATCAGGCTTTTGTCATTACATGTTGATTTTCAACTTTTGCTAGCAGACTTGTTGACAATAATCAGTGGGGCTCCACAATATCTGAGAGAAGCTTTTTGCCCAATTCGTTAAAGTGGCAGTGATCGGATGGATGGAAACTAAGGATGTCACAGGCTGATGATACTAGACACTAAATTAGTTTTTCAATATGGGCCACAGTGTCTGGAATCAATGTCAAACTGAAGCTTCTGTGTCCAGAAGTTTCAGGTCGGCCATGAATTACAACACCTGCAGAAGACCGTTTTATAACTCTTTCGAACAGAAGGAAAAGAAGCATTTCTGTGTCCCAACTTATTGCAGACTATTCTGTAGTATCAGAAAGAAAAATATCTGCTAGTGCGGTGCGAAGGAGTCTTCACCATGCAAGTCTCTATGCAAGGCAACCACTTGTGTGTGTTCCTCTGACAGAAGGACAGAGAGCGGTTAGCTTACCTTGGACAAGAAAACATGTTTCCAGGATCCGAGAGCAATAAGCTTCTGAAATTTTTACAATGAACTCGGATTCAAACATGAGTGTGATTCAGGATGTATGCTGATCTGGAGGTAACAAAGAATTTTGACATCCTCAGTCCAACACTATGAAAAAGACATAGTTACTATGGTAATGGAATAATGGTTTGGGCAGAGATCTCACTCAGGGCTCACATTGAGCTGTAGGTGTTCTAGCAAGGAACTGTGGCTGATCATCAAGATGAGATCTGAATATCAGGCTGAGAGCCTTGGTCTATATGTTCACTCATAATCAGATGCAGTTGGCAAATGGATAGATATATAGATGAAGGATGTTAAAGAATACATTGAAGGTTTTGTTTCGGAGTGTATAGAATTGCCAGCTCAATCTCCAAACCTGAATAATTCCAGATTATAAATGTTTTTTAAACTTGCACAAAAGAGAAACTTTCCATGTGATTAACTATATTAAAATAAAATAACAAGTTTCGACTACACTTTATTGCTTAGAAATTTGTCAAAACCAAATTAAGTCAACAGGAAAATTTTACTATCCCCTCATTATTGATAAGAATGTTTTTATTATGATATAATACAATGCAATAGACACGTGCAAAAATTCTGTTGTTTTATTGAGAATTTTCATTCTATCCAAAGATCCTTAAATATGTTTAGTTTTCAACCTTTTGCTTTAAAATTTGCCACTTGATGCTTAGAAAAATTGAGCAAAAATAAAGGAGTAGCGAAAACTTTTTCGAAAAGATTTTGTCAATAATAAGCACAGCACTTTGGTTTCAAAAGTACATATTTTAAACATAAAATAAAAATTAATAGCTGACACAAGCATGACGCTTAGTTTAATATTAGTTTCAAATAGTAAAATGTGAGTATTAAATAATTTTTGAACTTATTTTTCCAAGTTTCATTATTTTTGAAAGATTAAAAGTTATCTATTATTAGTTTTCTTTAAAACCGTTTAAAGTATATTTGTGTATCATATGTGCCATACATTGTGCAGTATGTACTGCATTGATGCAATAAACATAAATTCCGTTCATTTTATAAAAAATTCATTTTTGATATTGATATGAAATTTGCATCTTCCCATAATTGTCAATGATGATATTTTTACAAATAAATTTTGATTTTTAATAAGTTTTCTAACATTTTGGCATTTACCACTACTGTAATTCAAGAAATACTCTTAAATTATTTCATTTTATTTCGTTTATCTTGTATAAAACCTATAATCGGAATGAAAATTTCATTGTTGTAAGTATAATTAACTAATATATGTGTCAAATACATCGTGCCACAAATAATAATATGATGGTGTTTTGTTCTTTATTAAATATTTTTTGTTAAAAATTATTATATTTACAAATTTAAATAAACATTGAATTTTTAATAGACCGCTACCAAATAATTATTTAAAAAAAATTATTATTAATAACTGTATTGTGATTTGACGATAATGATAAAAGATACAAATAATTTTATAAATTTAATTTGTACCCTAATTCCCCCCTAACAGCCGAAATCAATAAGTGAAAAAAAAAAAGAGCACACAAAAGAGTTTTAGACATCGCCATCTACCACAGATGGCGCCACAAGTATTTTTGACAAAGGTAACAATTTCGTCAACTCGACAGGTAAGGTGATTTTTAATTTACGATCATTTGGTTGTTTCTTATACGATATGTAGCGTCAGTGTACCCACGAAATTTTGAGTTAATCGTTCAGTATAAAAACTTAATGTTTATGAACTATTCATGTAGTGTTTTGCAGTTTATTAACAAATTACTTGTATACCTGTCTCATGTGTTGCGCAATCAAATCTGTTTCTCTCTCCCTTAATGGAGCATCTTCCTCAACCTGTAAAGCTTGATGGTATTATTTTTATTTCGTTCTCTTTCCCACATTATCGTTTCTCTGCATTTTATTGTTATGTTGTATTTTTCGATCTTAATAACTTTATATTGTTTTCTTTTTCTAAATTTCGTTATATTTCTGAAGAAAATAATTTATAACTTTGTCGACGCGTTGATCAACAGGTGCCATTACGACGCTCATCCATCATCCCATACTTAGGTGATACTACCTGTAGATGTCTGACTTATGTTGCATTATCAATTAAATGAACTTATGTTATTTTAATTTATAATATGTTTTGATTATTAGTTTACTAAATAGTTTTATAAGTTATATTTTTATTTTATTTTTCTTACTCAAAACATTTAAACTTAAATTTATATTTAGTAATTAATAACATAATTAAAGTTAATTCCTTATCCTTCATAGTAAATTATATTTTTCTAGTGATCTATATTTCATTATTAGTTTTATTTTTGTTATGGTGATTATAAATCATTGTAAAATTCAAGCATTCTTTTTTATTTTAGACATTATCATTCTGTGGTTATTTTTGTCAAATTTACAAAATAGATTGAAATTGCATGAAAATTATTATTTTATTCTTTACATGAAATAATGTTAATTTTGTGTTTGTACTGACATTTTAAGATGAATTTAAAATATTATAAATTCATTCAATTTTATTTTTGTATAAAAAAAATGCCTATGATATAAAGAAATCATTCTTATTTTTGATGACCATAACAATGCTAGATTTATATCTTTTTCAAGAGATTCTTTTGTAAGCATATGGTTTAATCATTAATTAGTTATAATATAAATCTTCGCTGCATTATATTCTGTGATCAACAATAAATAATTTTAAATATTATTTGGCATTCTTTTAATTAATATTATAGTGAATTCCTTATTTTGCTTAACCAAGTTTCAAGATAACATTCAGTCAAATAAAAACACAAAAATTGATCTTCAAATTACACATGTAAAAATGTAGAAAATGTATTTATTGACTTAATATAAAATTTTTAAAGTATAAATTTTAAATTTCTGATAAATATTTCAATATATTTCTTCTTTTATTGTAATTTTTATGCATTTTTCTCAGAAGTTTTATAAATTAAATTTTGGGTATAGGAGGAAGGATATTTTTATAAAAGTAATAATTCATGTTACATTTCTCCGTGACATTGAATATTTGTTTGTGCATTTTAATTAAGAATTAGAATTTCTATTATTAGTTTTTGGATTATTTTACACTTCAATTAATGTTCACTTAATTTATAAAAATTTAAGAAAATGTTATACATTTATAAAAACTTAATTCTGTTATAATTTATTTACTTGTTATTATTTTAGTCTTTTTCTGTGTATGTATATATATATATACATATAAATTATACAGTAATTTAAATAAATTGGTGAATAAAAAGAATTATATAATATATTGATCTTTGTTGAATTATTTAAACAAGTTTGTAATTGTAGTTATAAACTATAAATTATGGATAGCAGTTAAAATGTTAATCCTAAGGCAAATGATAATATTTCCATTTTTTTTTTTTTTTTTATAGTTTTATCCTTGATAGAACAGGCATAATGAAGTGTTTTTGAATAAAATTACTTATATGCAGCTGGGTTGCATAGTTATTTTATGAAATATTTTGAAAATAGCTTTTCTCCTTAAGGAGAAACATAAAACATATTTTCATTAAATTTATATGCATAAATTAATAATATACAGTTTTTTTTTGTTTTTCAAATTATTTTATGAGTTATAATTAAAAAAAAATGTTTGACAACTAAGTAGTTGGCAGGAAGAAGTAAAGTATAGTACAGTAAAATAAGTATATGGCATTTTTGAACAACCGCTGAACTATTTGTTACGAACTTCCTGAAATTGCATGATCTATTTTAAAAATGTTATATTAAAATATTCTTTCAATTGCTGTCTTAATTAAGTGCTGATTTTACACTTAATATTTCTAACTAATATATTTATACTGAAATTATAACTCCAAAAAATTCTAAGCTACTGTAGATTAATTCAGTACTAATGCTATATAATTTCAGTAAAAAAAAATTATGAATCCTATATGTAGCTTGATCCGCAGATTTAGCATGATTGATCATTTTAAAGATTTTTATGTAACTAAGTTGAATATCTTACATGTTTGACTAATCTAAATCCACATTTCTATTGTTTGTTGTTCAAGAATATTTTAATATGGAATATTTATTTATTTAACAAAAATAAATAAATATTCCATTAGACAATATATTTCACCATTGCAGTATGTATTGCATCCTGCAGTTGCGTTAAATAAAAACAGAATTGTATAATTTTATATTTTTTTTTCTGCTGTAAATTTATTTTATGATTTGAAATTTTGAATATACCAACTTAAAGAAAATTTCATTAAATTCTTACAAGTGATTCGTAAAGTATTTTAAACAATTTATTGGCCATTTTGTGCATTGAAAAGCAAAACTTATAAACAAAGTAGTCTTATTATTCCTGTAAGATTTTTTTAGAATACTTTTATTTCTGAACTTTTAGAGCTTCGATTTGTTTTCATATAACTATTAATTTTCATAATTGTAGCTTTATTATAAATATTTGTGTTGGGACACCTGGTTTGAGAATAGTGGAAAGTTTCAAATATAAACAATTATAGTCTTTTTAGTTTAATTAGTAGGTTTCCGATCTTTGGTTTTATTTTTTAGAATAGATAAAGGTGATTTTGTCTTAGTTGTTTATTATCTTATTAAACATATCTACCTTCTTTCTGACATGTAAACCGCGGTGATAAGTTTCGTTCCATTGTTGATAAGCCGCATGTTAAATTTGATGTGCAATCAAATTTGATAAGAGAAAGGGAGACAAGATGTCTTCTTAGAATACCTGATATTAATTTACTTTGCAGAATATTAAGATTTTCATTTTAAAAGAATATGTTTTGTATTTGTGAACGTTTTTAAATTTATTTTCCGAATAATTTACATTCAACCATCGAGCGGAAACAAACAAAAATAAATAATTAAATAAAAATAAAAATTTAAACACTGGAGGATGTTAATTTTTTTAAAAATAGGTCAAAAGTGTGGGAAAAAATCTCCAAATAACTTGAAGAAAAATCAACATTTGACTTTTCGAATTTTAATATGTAATTCGAATTTTTCCCGCCTTTTTAATAACTATTAATTTCCTAATTTATTCTGCTCTAAAGAAACGTTTTCTGTATAATTGATCCAAAAAAGTCATAAAATAAATGATATTTCCTGTGAAAATTCTGATCTCCATTCTGTTATTTAAATAATCAGTAATTACTAAAAATAGTATATTTAAATGAAATTTAGCAGACACATAGTATCAAATTAATTTCTATCTATAGATGAATGACGATTTATTTTTTTTAATCATTTTGTGCGAAAAAAGTGAATATGTACTGTTCTGATCCTTTTAGAAAACGTTATTTTAAAGTTTGCTTTAAAAGTTTGTTACCGTTTTATGTTGTGCTTTTATTGAACCAAATCCAGAAACATTTAAAAACATGGAAATAAAAATACAAACCTGTTAAAATGTCGTAGTTTATTGCTGTAAATAGTACATAAAATATGAATTCTACTTGTATAAAGATGTACATAACTACTTGTCGCATAAAAGATCTTGTGATTGAACTTCTAAATTTTAATCTACTGAGATTGTAAACTAAATAATTCTTAGATTGTTTTAATCATTGAAATTTAAGAAAATATTTAGACTGGTACATTGATAACCATATTGCATGTTATAAAAAAGTCATAAAATAACTTTAATTTATATCAAAAGTATTTTGAGACATTGGTTTTTAATATTCTGCTCACGCAGTAAAATATCACTGTCCTCACTTTTATATTTAATTTAAATCTCATGAAAAGAGCAGTAAAATTTGATAGAAATTACACCTAGTGCTTTAATTGTATTTCACTAAAAGCAATCAGCGAGCGGTCTATTGTAATTCTTTTCTACTGTGACGCTAAAATGCAAATGTCACTTAAATGCTTATTATGATAGTATACACATACTGACAATATTATAAATAAAATAGTTTAGTCAGTAGTGCTCTCTCTCTCTCTCTTTTACAGTCTCTTTCTATAGTTATCTTTTTTAGTGTTCTTTTTCAGATCGATAAAAATAATGAAGGCGGTCTTTTTAAAACATGAGATGTCAAGCGGAATTTTGTGTAAAGTTATAGAAAGCTGTTCTTTATTTTGATTTATAAGCTTTAAAGAAGTTCTGGTGTTCCATATTTTAGATTTGATTAAATATACTAAAAAAAAAATTACTGTAATCATTTATTTTATTACTTACAGTTTAATGTATATTTACTAAAAATTTATTGTTTTTAATCGTATGCATAAACGCACTAAAATAGGATTTGTTTGATTTTTTATTGAAATTAACCCAGAGGTAGATATAAATTGAAAAATTACTAAAGTTTGCTCATTCCGACTAATTTTTTTAAAGGAAGTTCTCGAAATTGTAGTAAAGTAAATGATGCGATTATTAAATTTCTATAGTTAAGTCTGAATTAAATCAAAGGCATCCTCTTTTTTTACTCTTAGGAAAATGTAAGAATTTTAAGCAGTATTTTAAGAATATCAATATAACACGCTTTAAGTAATATGTGTATTCAACTTAATTATAGAAATTAAAATGCATAGCTGCGCTCTTTCATTATATATATACACACTCTGTTGTACCTCTTAAGAAAATATGTAGGGGAATTACTTGAATTAAATCCATTATATATTTTTAATAGAAAATATTCTTTGAATAAAGATTTCGGAAAAAAAAAATAAATAAACGCGTTTTAAAATTAGATGAGAATATTTAAATGAGAGAATTTTCTTATGTTCTTATGTGTAAAGTGTAAGACCATTAGTTGAGTTATTGGATTATTTAGTTTGTTATGTTATTATATATATATATATATGGAATTGGGGAAGAGAGCAAATTTTTTAAATATTCTTAAAATTTAAATCGATCGAGGTTTTTATTTTCTATTTTAAACATAAATACACATTAGTGTAGTATATAGTGTTCTACACATTAACGTATTACAAAAACAGGTATGACAAGTGTTCTTGAAATTCCTATTTTGATAATAATATAATTTTTATATATTAAGAAATTGTTGAGGAAAAATTTTTTTATTACATAGAAAGATTAGTTAGAACTTCCATTGAAAAGATGCATATTTTTAAAGTATTTGTCGGATTAAATATATTTAATATTAAACATTTACTTTGCTAACACTCTTGCAATATATATGAGTATTATCAATTAAATTACGCGTTCATATAAAAATTACTAATTTTTTTAAAAAATTAATTCTAAAAAACTTTTTTTATGTGCAAACACCTTGCAATGAAACTTATGTATGAGGAATCACCTTGTTCTCGGAGTGGTAAAAAGTGATTAATTACATCGGCGTAAATGGTTTAATTATTCCAGGGACGAATGCGGTATACATAGTTTCGAACATATATTCCATTGCTGTTTTAATAACGGCTACGTAAATTAAACTTTTTTGTACCTTGTGATAGGCATATATTGGAGTTAAATTTTGTGTTCGAGTTTGTTGTATAACACGATGTAAAACACATTGAATTTATAAAGACATTTCGGTGGAAGTTAAAGTTTTACTTCAATGTGAATTTAACCATTGGTACAAATTGTGTGTGATAATACCCCGTAGAATCTATAGTTCTCATTAATTTTCTTATTCAAGACAAGTTTATTAAACGAATGAATTCTTGTAAATAGTTTTTATAAATCGTAATTTTGAAATAGCAAATTTAAGTAATTTCAGAGCCTTTGCTTAAACTTAATTTAGATATATTGATAAACGACTTACGATAGCATTTTATTATATTTAGATGTGTAGTTCATTTTTCTTTTCATCAATTGTATATCATCTACAGCAGTTTATTTACCAACTATTCCTCTGTGTAAGACAGTCTGACATTTCTTATTAATATTCTGTGAGATGAGAAAGCTTTCTCTTTGTGCGATACATTTGAACGCCCTGGGTACTTCAGTTGTTGTGTCTGTTCACGCACTTTCTCATAAATAAAGCTTGTTGTGTCTAATCTCTATTCTTACAAGCCGCTCGTCTCTTATCTACATCTACTGATGTGAATTCATGTTGCTTTATGTAAGTTACCTTATACATTATTTTTGCATACATATTTATTAAATTTATTAATAATTTTATTTATAAAGGAACAATTAGAGATACCAAGTTTTGAATTTTTGTTAAAATTCTATCCGAAAGAATTTCCATTAAAACTAGATAGAATACATTATTGTTAAATAATTAATTTGCAAAGTAATATGTTATGAAACATTTTTAAGCTCTAGTACTTCTGTTGATTAGTTACTGGAATTAATGTAATGTGTGTGATGGAATTATTTTTTTAAAATTTTAGTTCCATTTTAAATAGTTCTTCAGTTAAGATAAAAATGTATTTTTTTTTAATCTTTAATTATGTATTAAATATTTTTATACACATTCATAGTAAATTATTCAGAGTACTCATTTTAGCTTAAAAACAGCCATAAAAACTTTAAAAATTAAGTATATGTGTTTAAAAAATCTTATTCATTTTTTAGACATTTTATTAGATGTATTTCGTAAATATAAAACTCACTATTATAACTAAATGTAATTGTTGCATAATAGTGTATCAATTTTGCATAGATCTTAGAAAATTATCTACTTGAATGATGGATTAAGAAATGTTCCAATGAAATTTGAAAAATTCTAAATTTTCAGGAAAAGTTTAGGTTATATGAAATTTGTTAATCAGAAAAGATGTATTTAGCATGAACCCAAAAATATATCGTTTGCACAGAACATTATAAAGTTTTTTTATTTAGGAAATGAGAGAATACTATTACCATTTTTACTTATGGCTATTGCATAAGTATTTCGGTGATAGCAAATATTGCAAATTGTGATAGATTTTTTAACATGCATAAATGTTGCACTATCAATTTTTTTGATTATGTTTAATAAATAGAGGAAATCTAATCTAATCAAGAAACTAATTTTCTAAAATAAAATGTTTGTTTTTTTTTATTATGTGGCAGAAATATAAAGTATTAAAATATAAATGTTTTGCAAATTTTTATTTTTAAATCTTTTAAAAACTAGAATTTTTTTTTATGATGATTAAAAATTTTTATTTTTTCCCATATTTCAAAGTTAAATGTTTGATTTTATTGCTTATAAATATAAATTATGAAAACGATATCTAGATAATAATTTAGAAAATTAGAGTTATGATTTCTAATTTTAACATTTAACTCTAATATCTTAAAAGCTAAACATTTTTTTTTAACATTCTTGCCCACATATTTACTTAGAAAACTATCCAAAAATGAATATTAATAAAATAATAATTTAAATTGGAAAAAGTAAATAAGGTTATTTTTCCATTAACAATTTGATAAAATAAAATATAAGTTATTAAAATATAAACTAAGGTATACCCATTGAAAAATATTGACAGTGAATTCCAGAACAAATTATTTAATGAATTACATCTGAAAGTTGTCATTAAATTCAAAATAAAATACCAGAAAATCGCAAATCTTTTTTAAAAATACATGAATAAAATCTTCTAAGATATAAAGACAATTTGTCATTACATCTAACCATTTTTATCAGCTTGATTAGTAGAATACATTGACTATTTTCTACTCTTAAGATACATTTCAGAATATGCTGCATTAAAAAGAAAAGCTGAGTGAGTACCTATATGTGTATTAGCGTTTATTCTGCTACATGAAAAAGTTTTAAAAATTCTTGTAAAGGAACACTAACTCTTCTTGGAGACTTGATTTTATCCATTTTTCCTTAACAATAAAATATGATTTTTGGCATTTTGAAAAATTTTTTTTCATTTTCTTATACGATAAAGTAGTAGTTGAGAGGAAAATTTGTTGTTAGATGAGTGTTTTCTTCTAAGAAAACTTGCTTGAGAGAATTTTATTTCTTAAAAAAACTTGTATGATGCAATATTATTTTATGGATCTGTATTGAAAGTTCTCTATTAAGATGAAATGTATTATGTTGAATAAAAAAAAACTGGAATGATTTATGCGAGCTATTTTGTGTGTGAAAGCACTAGATGAAACCATGCTAAAAATAATATTTCACATCTCAATTGTGTTTTCATATAAACTATATTTTACTCCTTAAATTGACTTCATTTCAGATTTTTAGGATAATGAAGTAAATTTACTTGTTATATATATATATATATATATATATATATATATATACATTAAAACCTTAGATATTTTTCCTTTTTTAATGTCTTTCAAGAATTTGATAGTAGTTTATCGAGAGACAATAATCACATCTCGAATTCTATAATTAAGTTAATTTAAAACAAATACTTAAACAGGAGCATTAATTGAAATAAATTAATGTAAATTAAAATTTATGCATGCGACCTTTGAAATGCAAGTATGCTCTAAGTTTCTTTTTTTTTTTTTTTTAAAAATTGTGTGTAATTATTGAAAATAATTGGGGTATATTTTTTTCATAGTACTTCTATACATAATCCACAATAATGATTAAATGTTAAAATAAAATTTAGATGTTAAAATTTAAGCTTTATGTGTATGCTAATATTGTAAATTTTTACACTGCATTTTTTATTATTATAATAGTTTTAATAATTTGCTATATTTTTATGTAATTTCTTTAAATTTCATATACAAGATGAGCATTTATATGTGAGCTACGTTTATTATATTTTTTACTGAAGCCGATTTTTTGGAATTGATTATAAATTTAAAAAGATTTTTTTTTTTTTGATAATAATTATGGTAATGAGAATACTGATGTGTGTATTTTCTGCGTGTTAAATAAAGAAAAAATGAGAAAATTATGCTGCTTTGGAATGTCAAAAAAATAAAATAACGTTAAAGGACCACATTATAAGTTTTAAAATACCATGATTTCCCAAAATGCGTCAAGGAAATGTACAGTACTCAGAAAGTTGTAATATCAGTTCGTTTATGCAAAAAGACGTAAATTATATATATATATATATATAATGATAAATTCATGATTTTATTGGTGTGTCGTTAAATAACATGTCCACGAATTCATAAGTTTATTAATGATTCAAACTTGATTGTTTGTAGTTGTGTTTTGAATCAACAGTTCTTCGGTTCGACAGCCGAGCTGGTAGCCGAATGGTTAGCGCTCTTGCCTTCGGTTCAACAGTTTGTTGGTTCGAATCCCACCTGTAGCATGGATGTTTGTAGTGGTTTGGAATCCATTTTAAGCCGTAGGTCTCGGTCTAATTAGTATCGTGTGCAAAAAATGACCGTTGAGCGACAACAAACTTCGGTTCGACAGTTCGTGTGTTCGAATTCCACTTTTGTCTTGTATGTTTGTAATGGTTCGGAATGCACTTAAAACTAGGTCCGAGTCTAATTAGTCCTCTTGAGCAAAAAATAATTGTTGAGTCACAAACGAAATCACTTTAGACTTGCAGGTCTTGAACAAAAATGACTGTTGATGGACAAACAAACCTGTATTACTGACTTTTTTGTAAAAAAAAGTGCTGTGCGATATATATGCTAGGTAGTTTTAAAAAGAAGATAATCAGTAGGATTAAAATGAGTAAAAGTATTTTGATTAGATATTTATTTATCTTTGATTTCGAATTTTAATTAAATTTCTTTTGCTAATACTATTTTAAGTATAGTTAATATTTTCATGCAAATTTTATTTATGATAGTAAAGTCGGGCATTTCTAAGGAATCAAGAAATAGTATTTTGAAATTTTTATTATATTTGCAAAATAGTAAAAGGGAGTACTGTAATTTTCATTTTTTATTTTGTCAAATATTCACTTTATTTAATAGTTCGTTTATGCTTGTAATTGATACTTCACTTAATTTTTTTAGTTTTCTCTTAAGAAATCAATCTTTATGATGTGAATTAATATGTGTAATACACCGCACACACTCATTGCCCACAGACAATTAAAATATTTTTTTTAACATTTTATACCACCAAGGTTATATTTTCGTAATTCCCTTTGTGTAATTTTCCCTTTCAAGTTATACTGTTAAATTTTAATTGTTTTCAGTTTTAAATAATTTTTCTTCCATTTGTGTATTAATTAACAAATAATTTGTGTATTAATTATTGATTAGAATCCTTACACAAATGTATGCGAAACCCCTTCCCTTGATAAGAAGTTTCCCTGATAAGAAGGGACAAATTTTATTTCGTTTCTCACAATTTTTGTGTTTTCTTCGCAATTCTCCTGGTTTTACTATTCCATTATTGCTATATTTTATTTTCTTAATGTTTGATCTTGTTGTTGCTCAAAAAATGACCGTTGAGTGACAAACAAACAAACTTGTTGTTGCTTATCTCCAAGGGTCTGACTGAGTCAGACCAAATCTAGGAATCCATTGACGGAGAGGAAATGGATTACAAGGCAGGGAGAAGTGTAGATTTCGTCCCATAGTATATTCATACAATTCAGGATATGCTCCCGAGAAGCTTGGTGTCCATTGCATTTAAGATAGAGGGCTAAGGTCTTGTTACCCGCTACAAAAGTGAGGCATTTCAGGTGGCCAGAGGCGGGATGTTCAAGGCAAGTGCTGGATTTTCTGTCACATGAAAGAGCCAGAGAAAGTCCCGGCTTTCTACCCTTGTAGAAGTGGTGAGCCAAAGGTACTTGCCAATCGGTTTTAAACTGGGCTTTTCTCTGGGAAAGGAGTTCAAGGTAGGTAAGTGCGGAAGAAGAAGGAGGAGGATGACCTGAGCCCTCCTTTGCTAAGGTGTCTGCTATTTCATTGCCTCCAATATCCACGTGAGACGGGATCCATTGAAAATAGATATTATGTCGAAGGGAGACAATTTTAAGCTTGTGTAGAATAGAAAGGCTTGTTTGGTCTCCCAAGCAGGTACATTTTTGCAGATGTTGAATTTGAACTACGGCTATCAGTTAATATCCAGACATCACTATAATTAGTTTCGCTCATGATGGATTTTAATCCCATGTTAATGGCTATTAGTTCGCTCCGAAAAACCGAACAGAAGTCGGGATTTTATTGACTAAGAGAGAGTTTGTCATGAGGAGTCTCGATGAAAATTCTGCTGCCAGTTCGATGATTTGTTTTGCTGCCATCAGTGAAGATCTTTATGTCATTTGGTGGTATGTTATTAATGATTTCCAAGGCTAGTTGTTTTAGCAATTCAAGTAAACAATCCCTCTTGATGACTGCCGTAGGAAGTCGTAAATGAAGTGAACATTGGTAAGATCCTCAGCAGTGTTCAGACTGCAGTGAAGGGCATGTGGTTCGACATTGTTCTCGATTAAGTGCAGTGAGTTAACCAGACTGAAGGGACTGTGCTTCTTTAATCTTTGGAACGGAGATTAGTTGCTTAGGCAACTTGACCTAAGTAACTGGACATTAATGCTTGCAACATTAATGGATCATCTACTTTGGCTACTAGGGTCAAATTGGATCAATTTATTGAAAATTACGGAAATTAATGACATCCAGATAATTGCTATTCAGGAAACTAAGTTAAGTTTGTTCTTGTTCTTATTAGAAACGTTTTTTTTTTTTTTTTTTTTTTTTAATTTCTTAAAAATCTTATTTTGTGTGATTCAAGTTACTTTATTTATCACCTATACTTTAAACTTCTAATATTTTTTTAATGTTTGAAAATTTAGTTTTTATTTAATTTTTAGTTTAACCAGTTTATATAATTCTCTAGAAATGGAGAATATTAAAATAAACAGCGTTGTCGTAAAATATACGTGATTCACTTTAAATGTTATAACAAATTCAAAATAATCACGTTTTTTCTTCCATATGATAAAATTTTTAATCAGTTACTAAAAACTGAAGAGCAAAACATGGTTTTCGATTAAGATATAAAAGAATTTCAAATTAAGTTCATTATGAAAAGTAAGTTTTTTTTTTTTTTTTTTTACAAATTTTCATTCTCTGACTAGCATTTCCAGTAATAGAAATAATAAAAATATATGATAATTCATAATAAGGAAAGATCGGAAAATTTTCGAGGGAAAACATTTAAAAAATGTTTTTAAAAATAAACTTATTTAACCTCAATCACTGGAAAACAACTTTCAATATTAATGTGGGTGTTACTACCAACTCAACAACTACGCATATAATTTGAATTAACTAATTCTTCAATGTGCTAGATGACAATCCATGATTGGTTACAGAGTGATTATAAATAGACATTTTAGAAAATAAGAAAACATAAAAGGAAACTTATTTGTCGTATTAGACCGACCGTGTCTTTATAAGGAAAAAAAAATATTCACTAAAATTTTTCAATCTATTTAAATGTCGCATTTTATGTTTTTGTCTTACACTTTTTGTTGTCTACTTTAAACTGTAAGTCTTGATCTAATAGACCTCGCGTGTGAAAAATGACCGTTGAGCGACAAGCAAACGGTACCCATGCAACCAAACCTATGCTTCCTTATATATTTTAACTGTAATTGAAACATTTTAGAATCGATTCCGAGAATAATTTATCTGTCAATAAATCTCCTGTGCTTATATATATCTTAGGCTTTTCTGAAATAATTTCATGTTTACGATTTTGTTTTCTTTATATTTATTTTTTGCCTCTTATGTACGGATTTTTTAATGCAGAATTAAATGAGATCGAATAGTTCTAACAATAGTGATGCTAATGGCGGAATCAGCGCAGTTACTAAATTATTGCTTCGTTAAATTAATACTTCATTAACAAATCAAAAGTCTGAAAGATTTTGCATTTAATATCCTATTGTTCATTGCTGTGATAATGTGATAATTCAAACATAGAAGTGGTACATTTTCCATTTTAATAAGAGCATTGCAGATTCATATTGAATACACGTTCAACACTTTGAAAAAGCAGTCACTTTATAAAACTCTGGTTAATATTCCGTTTTCCCTCATTATGCCCTTGAGTGAAGTATCAAATTTAAAAATCATGTGTTTTTCATGTGGATTTCTGTCTATTAGTGAATACTTTTAAGTGTTTAAAAAAAAAAAAAAAAAGAACTGAAACACATCATCATGCATCTGTTCTTTTTTTCTTTCCCTGTTTAATTTCAAGACTGAGCTCATATCCTCTAACCTCAGTTCAACTCTATTCAGTTGTAATTGCAAGTATCATTGGATTGGTCAAGGTCACAGATGATTACGAGACTCGACCTTTTTTTTTTTCTTCGAGTGTAATGTAAATACACGGAGCTGCGGCCGAGTACAATCGGTGAAAAATCTGTGAAATATATTCCACGAATCAAATTATATTTTACTAATTTTTAAATTTTTAGGCTTATAACAAAGATTAAATTATTAAAAAAAATGTTTGGAATTTGATATATAAAATCACTAAACATGAAAAATGTTGACTAACATTAATTTGAAATTTCAGTTGCAAACTTGTAAATCAGTAGATCGCATGAGAGAGTTAAATTGTAATTTCTGACTAATCTAGCGTTTTCAACAGCCGAAGTTTAAATTGTTTAACATATTGACATTTTTATTGATTTCTTTTATAAATGAAGAGGCTGGAATTTTTCGGCATTTTAGATCGTCATTTGCTTTGCAATATTGAATTTATTTCTTAACAGATGAATTGTGCTACAAAACAAAATTACATTTTTATAATATATTTAGGTGAAGATTTTTTTTGAATTTTTATTTTCCTTATTTTTTTTCAAGTAATTGCAGACAAGTCTAACTTTTGTTTGGTTGTCTGGTTTAGAGTTGGTAGTAATAACATTTAACGTTAAATTTGTTTTGTGAAGTATCCACGAAATTGTTTATTAAAAAAATGAAGTGTCTGTAAAATATTTCACATTAATATACTCCTTAAGATAAAATAGGTATTTTAAAAATATGCGTTCCATAAATTTTTAATTTGTTTATCAGATTCCATTTTTTCTTTTTCCAAACAGTGTAGAAAACTCTTATTCTGGAGTTGGGTCTTTTTAAGTTGATTCCAGTTGAGATGTAGAGGGAGTATGTATGGGGGGTGTAATTTTTTTTCAGCATTCTTCAGTTAAGTTTCTTTTTAAGTACTATAGTTTTGACAACAAACAAAAAGTATCTACTACAATTAATTATCGTATATAGAAAGGATATTAATTAAATTCCCTATTTTTAATAAAAATGAAAAAAAATTTACAAGTTCCAAATTGCACTTGCTTAATTGATATTATAAACAAAATAATAAAATAAAACACACACAAAAAACAAAACAAATCCAAATAGCATAATAATTTGCAAATTTATGGACTGATTAAATTTTGAAACAATCTTTTGTTTTTTCGTTGCAGGGTGATTAGATCACAAAATTGGTACGTATATTTACAGTTTTTTAAAATGAGTTTTCTCTATTTGAAATGAATTGTTGATAAAATAAAATGAAATTCGTGCTAACCGAGATTATTTTTCAAGATGACCACCTAGATCAAAATTTAATGCTTTTCAGAATATTTTATAACTCGTTGAAATACAGTACTTTGTAATTTCCACTAAGCACCCAAATATTTAAATTTTAAGGAAAGCTATGTAAATTTGAATTATAACATTTGCATTTAATAATCCCACTGAATAATATAAACTTGATTAAAAATTATAAATTTACTAGAAAGTGGTTATAAAATAAATGTGTGTGTGTGTGTGTGTGTGTGTGTGTATATATATATATATATAAACTATTTTTGTAAAATTGAAAAGAATATGCTGAATTAAAACTTCTCCTAAATTTACCTTATTCTTGTACATGAATTCTCTTTTATGTTATATATAACGTTGTGTTGAGCGACACTAAATTTTTTATGTGAAATCACGCATACTAATTATTCTTTAAAATAAACTGTATCAGATTTTTGTTGCTTTGTTCTTTGCTCTGTGATCCCTTTTTGTGTATCTTAGCCAATTCGATATAGTTTTTTAGTTGAACATGAATTCTAAACTACAAAATCTATGTCCTACAAAAAAGCCGAATCACAAACTTTTGAGTAAAGAACTATATACATACACTCTATTCAGTTACCTGCTCAACTGAATTTTTTATCATAGTATATGAATATAAAAGTGTCTGAAAAGTAAAAAAACTTTTCACCATTCAATCGTATAGATTTTATGCATTTTAAAGGATATAAGTACTTTAAATGTGTAAAATGTTAATTATTTATAGAGTAAAAAATTATACATTAAAATTATAATAGTAATTAGCATTGTAATTTTTGTCATGTTTTTTATTTGAACATTAATATTTCGTTCTTATGGCTCTTTTCATTTGTATATTTTGATTCATAAAATTGCTTCAAATTTGATAGTTATAATTAAAATTTAAGGGTACCACATAAGAACAAATGAAACACAAACGCACATTAAATATCCAGGTGAACCTTCTTGAATATACGTGCTTGTAAAGAAAAACAGTTTCTTTGTGTGTTTTGAAGAGAAAAACAGAATATTAATGAGGACAAATGCGTTGTGGGATATTTGTGTCCTATTTATCAATCCTCAGTTATCATTCACGGTGATCTGTAAACGAACGAGGGTCAAATTTTGTCACACCCGTACAAAGCTCTTTTCCGGTGAGGCGTTGTCTTTGGTCTTTGCTTCATGATAGGAACTTTGTTTTGTCTGTACTGTTGATATAATTTGTGAATTTGTTTGTTCGCCTTCGTTTCTTAAGGGGACATCGATTTAGTGAAATCGCAGGTATATATAATTTTTTTTATAAATTGTTTTTCTGTGCTGAAATAAGCATGTTTAATTGTTACATTTCAGAAAAAATCCCATTCCTTTCGTTAAAAATATTATATTTATTAATAAATACTTAAAGAAAAACCAAAAGATATTGTATATTTTTGTTTATTTTCAACAGTAACGATATGTAATTGATTTAAGGAAATTAATTGTTGACCGCTGGGTTTAAACACAATTTTATATTATAAATTAATTTTTAAAATAGTAAACCGATAAATATCGGAAAGGCATTTATAATTATTCTCAATAAAATAATTTTATGTTGATTGAGCTCGTAATATTAATCTTAATTTATGTGTGTGATATAGAGAGTACTTAATTCATTTAAGAACATTAAGAGAACAGAGTTATTACACATTGCAGAGTAAACATCAAATCAAGATTACTCGTACACACATTACAACCTTTATTTAATAAATCTATGTACTTTGAGCAAAGTATTATAAAGCACAAACACAAATCATAATTATTTAAAATATAATGCTATGTAAGCTTTACTATAAATGATTATGTAAATGAAAGTATCATGTGGTATTACCCTCTTCATCATCACAAGTGTAGATACTAGTTGGATAGTGATTGTAAAGCAACAAGAAAAATTCTTATGGTCTGTTATTTATGTGAAAGGAGTAAAATGATTACCAAATTACTTCTTTTGTAGCTTTCACACATCAAACTTGTTAAATGAATAAGCATGCTAAGGTCGATTCCAAGCAGGTGCAGCAGCACAGGGTCCAGATCGTGTTGGGGCGTTAATTCCTAATCATGAATATGATATTTCACTTGTTATGTGTTGCCGACTGCGAAGCTTCACATAAAACAACCATGTACCATCGACTATTATTGACCACATATAATTTTTTAAAATTTTTACTGCATTCCAAATGCTCACTTCATAAAAATGTACTTATGCAATCATGGGAAAGTACTTATGCCTTGGCTATATGAATTTAAGTCAATAGGGAGCGTCTTTCGTTTAATCAGAGCACCATGAAGGTGAAAGTACGACTTTGTTCTTCAGATCTTCCCATAGATGACACCACCAAAGGATCCACACCCCCAATTTTGACATTAATCTGAAGGAGAGTAAATTTTTTTCAGATCATTGCACCCATGGTAACTGCTCAATGAGCGACCACAGGACTTTCACACAGACTTTATATAATTGAGTGCATGCGTCATGATAATCTCAAACAAAGGGCCTAGTATTGTGGAGACAGTCCTGAAACACTTTATTTGTAAAGCTTAGTGTTTGTATTCTTAACTAATTTAGAGATTTATTTCGGAATACTTATGGAGAGTGGCGTGTTTATAGTAAATAGTAAACAGTTCATATAAATATTTAGTAGGAGAATGCATTTTTAATTATTCTCCTACTAATTGCATTCATTATTAATCAAAAGTAAGCAACCGCTGCAACTGTTATAATTGTGCATGTCTCGTCACTGACTTACAGTTAGTATATAAAAACGTATATTATCTTATCACAACATTGAGAGAAAATTCTTTAGCATTTGGTTATGAATACGATTTTCTCTGCTCATAAGTCTTAACGTATATTTTTTTCTGAAAATTTATTATGATGGAGAAAAAATTATTTTATGAAAAATATTTTAATAAAATCTTAGGTTACTTTATGGTATGTTTGTTATTTAATGTAAAATATATATATATATATATTAAAATCTGCAAATGAACTTAATTGTTTATTTTTGTTTTCTAATGAGCTGTAATAGCTTAAGGACAAAGTAGGAAATTCTACCCATAAAAATGTTTTAATATTCAAATTATTTTGATTTAATTTTAAAATTATAAATAAGTCCTGCATATTCTCAGAAATAATGTTAGAATAACACTGCTTAAAAAGCATGACTTTTAGTCTTTGTGCATTTAAAAAATAATTAAGATAAAAACTAATTAGAAAAAAATTACGTAAGTCTGAATCTTATGTCTTAATATAAGGTATTATGTGTAATAATATGTTGCGAACTACTTTAAGGAAAATCATATTTGTGTCATCTATTTCGATTATTTACATTATTTATCTGCTCTTCACACATTATTGTTTTATACTTATATCGTCGTTTTTTCCTATATATATGTGTGTGTGTATTTTTTCAACTATCTAACTTAAGCTCAGCATTTCTTGAAATCATCGCTCTTTTTTACCTAAATGAAGTTAATAGTTAAATGATAAGCATTCTAGTGTATTTTTGACAGTTCAATTGTTGTAGAATTGATTTTCACCTTGGGTAGTATTGCTCTTAGTTGCTTGAAATCCTCATTAAAAATAAATTACTGTCGAAGTAGCCTTCTTGTGTCGAAATTGATCATAGAACAGCAAACCATACTTTGTTTAATTTGTGCGACATTCGACATTAATAAAATCCCTCATCACAAGGCAATATAAATTTTAATGTGTATTGCCAATTCAAATTTATGTTAATGGTAAATGAATAATTATTTTTTATTCACATGCTGTGTATAAAAAGCAAAAATTAATTTTACTCATCAAATGTCATGCAGATTTATTCTTCTTGTAAGTGTATATTAAAGAAGATTCATTGCTTTGTTAGTTAAAGAAATCCTTTCCTAAGCCAGAAATATTTTTCTCTTGTTATCTGAAAGTCTCCAGTTAATCTCTAACGTAATTTACAAAATTTTTGCTTTCATTATAGCCGCTTAATTTTTGCGAAGATGATTTTCTTTTAAAATTGATTTTATATATATTCTTATCGATAGATAGAGATATTCATATAGTAGAATGCAAATTAACGTCTTTCATTAAATTACTTCGGGAAAAAGTGCGGTTTTTTTGTTACAAAATTTTTATTATATTTGACTCTGCCGAGTTAAAATAATACAAAGTTAATGACAAGCTTTAGTTATTTGTTTCGTATAGTAAAATTAGAAAAAAAAAAAAGAGTTACACATCCAGATATAGTATCTATTTACAACTTCAAGTAAATATCCCTCAGTGTTATGAAGGTCGTTGTAATAATTAACATTTCTGAAAGCTATGATTCGAGTTTCGAACAAGACGTCATTATTCGTGTCAGGAACAATTCACGATTTCGCTTTCATGACTACTTTTGAATAAGTTTTATATTTTTTACTTTTACATAATGAATATCAAAAGAATAGGTATTTATGGGATGAATAAATGCATTGTTATCTATCCCTGAAAAATTTTCTCGATCTATAAAAATTTAATATTGTGCGAAGTTAGTTTCTCTGTGGTAATATATATATATATATATATATATATATATATATATATATATATATATATATATATATATAAGACTTATATTTTCATGGTTCATGGAAATAAATTTCAATATTAATGCAAAGCCTACAATTTTAATTGCATACATCTATCGCGTAATATATTTATTGTGTGCATGTTGACACATCACGATCCGTTGGATTTCTATCAACTAGTCAGCATTTTGTCCGAAAATGTACACATACACTAACTCCACCTGCTTTCGTCTGAAGGTATGTCGCTATTGCGTACTCTTGCTTAGGAGGCGTTGGCTTGATCTTCATATTACAAATGTGTAAATCCTACCTATACACGTGTGGGTACCTCAAAGTGGGAGTAGAATGTTGTTGGATAGGTTGGAGGTGAGGAGACTTCCCACGTGCGTGAAAAGGGTTTCCGTCAGTGTACATGATTCTTAAGATTCGAACGACTCCTTTCGAACACAGGTGAGTTTTCTTTCGATGTATATAACCTCCTTTCAAAGATCATTCAACCTTGTTTTTCTCTTAATAAATTTATCTCTGCACCAGCTGGTATCTTTACATCCATCTGTCCACATTTTACTACTTTAAGGACACGACTTTAATTAAATTTATTGTATACCATATAATGGATTACAGTTTACTTTTTGTTTTGGTTATGTGTAAGATTCGTCTATTTGTGTGTTTTGCAAATTAACAGATTGTCCTTTGATTTTATTAGCTTTTTTTCTGGAAGATAAAATGGTTTTTTTTTACTCCACAACTCAAATGGTTCATGGGAATTATTAAATAAAATATAAATATTTATGAAAATATAAATATTTCTTTTTATAACACTCAAATTTTAAATTATGTTTAAGATACATAAATATTTGTGGAATCGACTATTTCATGTTAAAAGTCATTATTTTGTTAAGTAAATTTGAAGCAATTAAACTTGTAATGGCAAGGAATTAAATTATAAGTTTAATAAAAAATGAACTTAAAAATTTTCATTGCTTCATAATAAAATTGAATTAAAAATTTCATTTATTATATATATATAGATCAAGTAATTTAGTTATCCTAACTTTATTTATTAACATAGATAAAGAATCCCAGAGGATAAATAGTGAATTATAAGGAAAATCAGTGGGATAACAAATATTTCTTTTATATATCTGTTACAAAATATTAAGTGAGCAGTTACAGTAAATCTGGTTTAAGTTAACTTAATACCTGAATTTTTTTCTTATTGTCAGATAATTGTTTTTACACTTTGAAGTTATGCAATTAAAAATGCCGGCCAGTATAAAAACATTGATTTACCTAAATCATGTTAAATTAAAATACCCAAAATTCTTGATTTCATAAAATTTCCCATTATTACCCTGTATTACTATATTAATATTTTAGTAGGAAATTTTTTTTGTTAATAAACGTAATATTAGTTGATAGTATAAGCTTATAAATTGTTGTCACATAAATGAAAGCGTATGTTGTTTATAAAATCATTTTAATAAACTTTCTTTGACATGATGTTTGTATGTGCTTGCATAAAATGGGTTAATTGCTAGCAATTTAAAAGAGAACAATGAAATAGTAAGTTAAATCCTTCTATATATTTATTTTTATTTAAAAATGTAACTATTTAATCTCTGCAATTTAAATTACTGATTAAATGTAACTATTTAATCTGCATGTTTTTTTTTAAACATTTTATATAATAATTTCTAATTTGACCGTATGGTACATTTTATATGCATTGTTATTAGTCATTTTTAAATGAAATTCGATATTATATACTTATGCATTTTATATTGATTAAATTTTGGTAACAGTTTAAAGATCTTAACACATAGTATTGTAATAATTGTATCACATTAAAAAACTACTATCTATAAATTTATTGTCTGAAATAAAGTTATTTTAATATCCAATTACTAGATGTCTATATTGTAGTCACACCTTTTCGCTTTTCCTATATGGTAGGACTTGCTTAAAGTTCCAACAGAAATATATCACAAGTGGTCTATATACTTTTCTGTTTTGTCTAAAATTGATTTGCATGGAAATTCTATACAGACCACTGTGATGCAATGCAGATAGGTACATGGAATAGATAGATACATACCATGCAGATAGGTACATGGAATAGATAGATACATACCATGCAGATAGGTACATGGAATAGATAGATACATACCATGCAGATAGGTACATGGAATAGATAGATACATACCATGCAGATAGGTACATGGAATAGATAGATACATACCATGCAGATAGGTACATGGAATAGATAGATACATACCATGCAGATAGGTACATGGAATAGATAGATACATACCATGCAGATAGGTACATGGAATAGATAGATACATACCATGCAGATAGGTACATGGAATAGATAGATACATACCATGCAGATAGGCACATGGAATAGATAGATACATACCATGCAGATAGGCACATGGAATGATGTCGCTAATAGCCAATAAGGTGCCATTTTTAAGCAAATTTCAGTTATATCCATTTAAAATTCTGAGTATTGGAAAGCCTATAGACATGAAAATATATATTTTTTTATTTGAATTATTTTGCATGACTATCACTTTTCGTAGTTACAAACAGTGTTACTATAAGTTATTTTGTTTTAAAATCAGTAAATGAATAACGTGTTGCAGGATTTTGGCGTGATAGAATTATGGGAAAGGACACTTAAAACTTTTCTAGATTTCTTTTTCATAATATTTCCTTTTTGTAATAGATTAATAAAACTGAATAATATCTTTATCTAGGAATGATTTAATTATCACCCAAAAGAGATTTATTAAACTACAAGTTGAATTGGAGCAAGTTAAACATACCTACAAAAACTGTCAGTGTTACACGTGTCTCCAGTATCTTACATTTGAGTAAAAGTTAACTGTAACATCCTACATTTCATTAAAATTTAGAATTAAATGTTGTCAAATATCCACATATATTTTTGCTGTGATTCTGTGAAAGAACATGCCTTCTCCATATTAGTTACTAAATATACTGGAATGCAAAATTTTTTTTAACGTTTTAAAATGTATGCTATATTTTTTATTATAATGCACAGTTACATATAGCTTTTTTTAAATTATATTTAAAAAATTCAAGGTATTTCCTTTATACAACTCTTGCGTTTGTTTTTCCAAGGGCATAATTTGCTGGCTAAATTATAGGTATGCATAGGTAAATACTTTCTATCACGCGTTTCATTTAATACCTCGAAAGGTTTCTATTGGAATTTTAACATCTAGTGGGTGAAGTTAATGGTGATAAAAATATTTCAAATTAAGGATACATATTTTTTGATGCTTAAAGATATGACTAATGAATTTGACTCAGTACGCATGAAAAAATTGTTGAGTAGTTTTTTTGGATAAACACATTTTGTTGAAAAAAAGTTTTTAATGTTATTTAATTCAAAAAATTTTTGATAGAGTATTTCTTTCAAAAGTAGTAAATACGTTTGACATTTTTCCATCAAATTTTATGATAAGTATAGTTTGCTGAATAAATTTGCTCCAAGGTAAGGGAAGTAAAACATTAAATTTTTTTATTTTTTATTAAAACACAATAATGAAACTATGTATTGTGATAGGGAATACCATAAGTTAAAGAGAAAAATCAGTTATATTAAAATCGATATTTTTTTAAAAATTTATTTCTCCCCTCTTAATCTATGTGAATTATGGACTTTTAACTAATTTTGCCTCTTATCTCTTGGTTTCAACAAACGTTCCTTAAAATCCACATTTATAACTTCTTGCAGCAATATGTTTAAATGTTTTAAATCTGTTACTTAAGTTTTATATAATTATTGGAATTTTGTTTTTTTGGTTAGATACATGTATATTATCGCTAAATCAATTTTTTTTATTGTAATAGTTACAAAATTTTCATTATACCTATTAAAGAATAATTTTGATGTGAGAGAAAGATATACTTTCATATTAATATCTATTTTCAAAAAGAAGGTAAATTTAGAAAAGTATAAATAGTTTTGTCTTTTTAATAAATTTTTTTAGTAGTATTGTTTCCTGTTTTTGACTTAGTCTTGGTGAAATAATAAAAAAAAATTTAAACTAA
The DNA here is from genome assembly GCA_030067965.1 of Latrodectus elegans. Lineage (NCBI taxonomy): Eukaryota > Metazoa > Arthropoda > Arachnida > Araneae > Theridiidae > Latrodectus > Latrodectus elegans. Next base: position 50,880,238 of record CM057809.1, on the reverse strand, counting down.
GGAACTTTTTGTTATATAGTTTTTCTTACGAAAATTATCTCAAAGAGTTATTAGTCTTTAAGGTTTAAATCAAGATTAAAGAGATTAGCATACATACAGTTAACATTTTATTTTTTAAATGAAAACACTGTTTTTTTAAATTATTATATAAAATGCTTATGTTTATTATTATTAAAATGTATACTTTGAAAACAATCACTTGATCATAAAATAACTAAATTCCAGAGATTAATTTTTTTTAAATTTCAGCTCTTGATTAAATTTCTTCAAACATTTGATAGAAAAAAATTATTCGAAGTTGAAGTTATAAAAATATCCAAGTTTCTATTTTTAAAATTGTACATATCTGCTACATTTCATGGAATGTCCAAGTTTCAAGATTACTGTTTAGTAAAAGGAAATGTAAAACTTGAAGTTGTTTCCATTTACAAAGTATATACTTTTTGCGAACGTAATACAATCGTAAATCATATTTTTATTTAAAAAAAGAAAATAACATGAAAGAATTCAACAATAAATTGGAATATTCTTATATAGTCATACATGATAAACTTTTTTTAATTCTTGGCTTGATAATATTAAACTTTTTAACGTCGTCACTTTTTATTTAATTTTTGTATTGTTCCGTGTAAAATGTGTTTTTCGCAGCTCTAAGTGCACGTGGTAACAAAATCGTAAATATCAGAAAATGATAGTATTCCCGCAATTCTAAGTTTGAATCTTCATTTTATTTTATGAGAAGAAAACAAAACTCGCTTACACTTTTTTTTTTTTTTTTTTTTTTTTTTTTTTTTGCTTTTATTTTCCAGCTGTTTTAGAAATTTGTTTACGCAATTCATTTAAACCATTTTTTTAAAGCGATGATTTTTTTATTAGAATGCATAATTGTGTATTGATATTTTTAAAATTATTTTTAAGAAGTTACGTAACAATTATATATATATATATATATATATATATCTATATATATATCTATATATATATCTACTTTTATTCAAAAATTTTTAATTAACGAAAATATTTCTTTCTGCTTCATATTTTTATTTAACATCATACAAAACGCGTAAGCATTTACTTTTTTTTTTATTCCGGGATGGGTAAAAAATTTGTAACTATGGCTTGAAATACAGAATTTAAATATAAATGGTACGTTTTTTATGCACTGAAAGAAAATATTTTGTTTCACATTAGATTTATTCATCAGATTAATCTATTGATGAAAGGACTTCTGTTTTTGAATGACTTCACTATTTAAAGTTTGAAGTTTTCTTTAACTATAGATATTTTAATACATTTGATTGTAACATTTTTAGCAAAATTCAGTAATAAGTATTAGAAAATAATTCTCCCCTTTTGTAAATAAAGTTATATATTTCAAATATCGATTGATTAATAAGGTTATTATGTTCGCTTAGGTACCCACACAGTTTAAAGTTTCACATAATACACTTATAAAATGCTGAAATAGCGCTTTCAATGGTTTACTATTTCAGTACAGCCGACATAAGTTTTATCTTTTTTTTAAACGAATCACACAAACCAAACCCACACACCCATCCACACACTCTTTAAATTTTTCTGAAATTCATTTGTTTAACGAAAAAAAAAAAAAAAAAAAAACATCAATATATATTGTTTCTTAAGTGACAATACATTGTAGCAGCTACATTTTTTTTCTATAAAAAATTTTCTTATAAAAATTTATAAAAATGTTAGAAAAAAATTGCTAAATTTTCTAAACACAATTTCAATATTTTTTTTCTGAATGTTTCATTTTATATATAAACTACTATTTAATTAATTTGGTTTTCGTTTTACAATCATTTTCATTGTTGCTGCGAAAGATAGCAGTTGTGAGTGCTTAGATATGTCGCTTGTTTATTTCTGTTGGGTTGGGAGGGTATAGGATAATAAATCGTAACGAATTCTGTACTTAAATTATATTCAAACATTATTTACTGATTGTCTGGTTACTGAGTGTCATTTCCATTTGAAGGCAAGACAGAAAGTCTTAACTTTTCAATGCGCAGGTGTTACGTATCTGGGTTTCCGTTGGAGAACACACGCAGCTGAAACTAAACTAGAAATGTCATTCGTTCGTGCTCAGTAATTAAAATATACAGCCTGAAACAAACACATACACATATATATACACTTTCAGGCTATATATTTTAATTACTTATCTTAATTACTAATTTTAATTATATATATATATTCTCGAGTCAATCAATCCCTTGCCACCACGTTTTATTTATATGAGAAAGATGAAGTGCATTAACTCATCCTTATTATTCTCGAATATTTTTCCCAAAGAAGATTAATTCCATACTCTTAAGTTTTAAATTATTGCAGGGTTTGAGTGCTGAAATTTTTATTTTTTATTATTATTTTATTTTTATTTTTTTTATGAATTAATTTGTAGTACTGAATTTGTTGTCTAGATATTAAGTTCAAGTATTTTCATGTACTTGTTGCTTAAATTTTATTTTTTATCTGTACTTATTTCAGTAACTATCTGAAAGCTTAAACTTTTAGTATATGATGGTTAAGTAGGGCATCACATTTCTTTATATTAAAGTAGTATTTTGTTCATTATATACAAAAGAATTCTTATGCTCTTTTTTAATGTCCCCCCCCCCAAAAAAAAAGGTTTTTAGTATGATGTATGTGAAAAAATATAGCATTTATTGAATTTTCTACTGTTTTGAAGATTTAGTTATGTGCTGTGGTGTGTGTTTTTTTCCATAGAAAATTTATATTTCTGAGTTAAAGTAAATTTTTAATTTCAACCTAAAAATTGTTTTAAAAGAATATATATCTGATTGTACTTAGTTTCTTAAGGTTTGTATTTTTTTTAAGCATTAATATATTGTTTTACATGAATTTAAGAAGTTAATGTCTGAAGTAAAAAATTACTGCAAAGAATTTTTAACCATAGGAGAATGTTTATTTGAAACAAAATTATGTGGCATATGTTTCTTGAAAGCAATTCGTACATTAAACATATCAGATTTAAATAAGAGTATAGATAACATTAATATCATTTATCGCCAATAATTTTCAAGCAAATTGTTTTGAAAAGAAAAAAAATTATTGAAAGTTTGTTTTCTTATCTCTTTTAATTATTACAGCACTAAATTCTCAAGTTCGAAACTTGGGTTCAATCAAATATTTGACATTGGACTTCTATCTTATCAAAAAATATCTTGCGACATGTTTTCATAATGGTATTTAAAATTATTGCACACACAAATAGCTGTGAAAAAATGACAAAGGCTCTAAATTTACACATACTGTGTAGATTTAATGTCTTTGTCAAACAAAAGTTTAGAAATATATTCTCTATATTTCATTAAACTTATTTAAAGTGTAAGTCAATAATAATTTGAATCAGACATAATATTTGTCATAAATGTGTTTGAATAACCTTTATTTGAGGCAAGCACTTTTAAATTTATTTTTACATTCTTGAAATAATTTTGCAAATGATGATTGTGTTCTTCACTTTTCTACAAAAAAGAATCGTTTTACCTTTCTCAAAATATTTCAAAATTCCTTAAATCTGTCAGTTTCTGTAAAAACTTTAATCAAAGGAACATTAGCTGGACACAGTCAAGAGACTGTGTCCAGCTAATGTTCCTTTCATTAAAGTTTTTATATGGTAATATATTGCACCTGCAAATTAAAACTAGTGAGATATGTTCCTTATGTCAAAAAACTTCTACAGAACTTGTAAGTAAGATATTAAATAAGGATATGAAATTTAGTTTGTAATCAAAATTAAGTTGTTTTTATTTTTATTTAAATATTGAAAGTGTTTGAAAATAATTTTAGTTTTTTCTATTTATTTATTTATTCTTTTATCGAGTGAATCTCACAAATTTTATTGCCACAGTCTTAAAGGAATTAAAATTTCTGTTCTAAAGTTCAATTGAACTTACTTGTTGTTGCTTATTCCTCAAAATCTAGCTGTAAGTTGGACCATGACCAGGAGGTCGTGAATCCTCAAAAATCTCAAAAAATCATTAACTGATTTTTCTAATTGAACTAATTTTGTTAGAAAAATTTTAATATGAATTTTCAAATCATGGTTGCTAGACAGCTTTTTGACCAAGCATTTATTTTTCTTTACAAAATCTAAGCTTAGCTATAAATTCTATGCTTGATGAAATATTGTTTAAAGACTTGAACACCATTTATTGGCTCAGTGTGAATCCTGAAAAGAATATAAATCTTTTATATTAAAGTATTGTTCTTTTGTGAGAAATATCAGCATTAGGAAGAAAAAATGAACATTTCCCCCTAGACCTGTGCTTCAGTAACTTCTACTGTAAGTTTGCAAAAAATGATATTTTGCAATTTAATTTCCTCTGTTTAATTCATCAGATCAGATTTAAATTCTTAAAAAATATGAATTTTTTTTAAATTTGTGTTCCTGATTCTGTTTCCTCAAATAAACTATAATCACAAATGTAATTACTAACATTCTAACTTTAGAATAATGAGAAATTTTGTTTCTCCATTTTATTGCTGGTGAGAATCATTTTGTAACTTTCAGAGTCAAAATTTGAAAATTAAGGTTATTATTCTGCAGTCATTTTCATCTGTATATTTTAGTTAATCAAAGTCACGAAACAGTATCATTTTTAGTGTGTGAATAAACGTTATAATCTATTGTAAATGTTATGTAACATTAGCTCATTTTGGGAGTGGATAGACCTATCAGGCAAATTGTTAGTACTTAACTTTGAATTCAGCAGTTTTTTGGCTTGATTCCCTTCTCATGCATAGTTATTTGTAGTTGTTCGGAATCTATTTGAATTATGGGTCCTTGTGTGCTTAAAATGACTTGTAAACCATGGAGTAACATCCAAATCAAATCAAATCTCTGACCTGGATGCATTTAATGGTTCAGAATAATTTTAAACTGAAAACTTCTTTTGAATTACTCCTTGCATGCAAAAAGTGACTGTAGAATGTTAAACTAAACCATCAGAAAATAGATAGAATTTTTTAGGTTATTTGAAAACTTTTTAAATTGAATTTTTAAAATCTAAAGATCTTCAATTGTTCAGTCAGTTAATTTTTGATTATTTTTTTCATGAATATTGCTTCTGTGATGTTTCATGATGAAAATTATTATAATTTATGATTAATTATATATATAAAGAAGTTATTTAAATATAGGCATTTAACTTTTTAAAGTAATTTTTATATTATATTGGAGGAGTCTTGTTTCATTTTATTTGTTTTAAGTAATTATGCTAAATTAATATTTGGTTTGAAAATATTTGATTTTCATTTGTTCTATTGTTTATTTAGCAGTTGACATGCCTTATTCAATTTAGGTAGGACTTTTCTAATTATTATTATTTAACTAATTATTATTTAAGTAAAATTTATATAATATTTTTTACAGTTTCCACTACAATGCCAGAAAAAATAAACTGCCCTAAGATGACTTCTTCTAGTAAATGCAGTTGCTGCCCTTATGGATTTCACATTGATCGCGATTTCGTCAGATTTTGTGATTCTCTTTACAATAGTGCCCAACTGGACAAGTTAAGACAACACAAGCGAGAGCGTAGAAAAGAAAAGAAATCAGTAGAATCTTATTTAGGAATTGGTAACACAACACCTCCACAAGAAACTAATGCAAATTATAATGTAATTGAACTTTATACTCCTTAGAATTAATGCAAAGCTATATATATATATATATATATATATATATATATATATATATATATATATATATATATATTTTGTATTTTTTATTCCTGTATGACTATACAATGCTATTATAAATTTTAAATACAAAATATTTTTATGGCCTTAATGTTTTTTTATTATTTCCATACTAAATTAATTAATATTGATAAAATTACTATTTGCATGAATATTATTAAGAATAATCATGTTCACACCTTGTAAATTTCCCATTATTTCTTTTTTTTGAAAAGTTACAACTCTTCTCATTATATCCTGTTTTCCTTAATTTTTATGTATTCCCATTTTATCATTTTCCCATGCATTTCTAGCCAATAGGGATGGACATTAACTGATTCAAGTGAGCGTTTTAATCATTCTTTTCCATTAAAATAGGAAAGGAGCATGATATAAAGAAAACTATCCATATTTATTTCTTCAAAGTGTGAGGAAGCTTAAGGGATATTTATTATTGTTTTTTTTCAGCATTTAAACAATTTACTCCCTATTATTTGGAAAAGGAAAAAGAAATCATATTCTTCATTATTCTTCTAAGCATTGAACACATTTTTCTAAAAGATTAAAAAGCATTTGTGTGATCTTGAATTCATTGTTGATCTGGCATGCAAGTGATTAATGCTGTGTTTTTCAATTCCAGAGTTCAAGGGTTTGATATCCATTTTGGACTTGAATACTTGTAGTATTACAAAAATCAATTTCACCTGTTGATCTTCATGTGCAAAAAATGACTTTTGAGCTATTGACGAATAAAGTAAATCAGATATATATTACAATACCCTTTTCGTCAAGTGATTGGTAAAATTTATGCAATGAAATTTATTCTAATTCTTAGCTTTTTAACAGTTTATTCCCAACCATGTTGAAAATGAAAAGATCATATTCTTCATTATTTTTGTAAGACATTCAGCATAATTGCTGAAATATAAAGTGATCATTTATGCAAAATTATCCTCTTTTCTTTTACAAATGATGAAGAAAATCCCTTTAATAAACTTTATTATAGTTTGTCTTCAACTGTTCATGAACTGTTTATTCTCTATCTTTCACAGATGAGAAGGTGGACCAACTATATAATACAACACCCTTTCCTTCTTCTGATTGTGTGAAATTTCTTTAATGAAATTTATTCTTGTTTTTCTTCATCTTCTAAGTTCTTTTCACTTAACATTTGGAGAAGGAAAAGGGATCATATTCTTCTAAATATATTCATTACTATTCTAAAATTAAATATATTTTTATAAAATATCAAGGAGTCATGTGTAAAGTAATATCCTTTTTAAAATTGTGAGAAATATTTTTTCAATTGAATTTATTGCCTCTATTCAATTCCTTCTAAATTGTTTATTTTCTACAATTTGGAAAATTAAAGGGTGATAATATTTAATATTAAATCCTTATTATTTTCAAATAATGGGTGAAATTCCTCCATTTAAACTCTATTTTGGCTTTCAGCTTTTAAATAATTTATTCCCTACCATTCAGAGAAAGAAAAGAGAATCAAATATATAACACAATACAATTCCTCTTTTCTTCTTCTAATGGTGGGGAAAATACTTTCAATGAAATTTATTTTTGCTTGTTTTTAATAACTTCTAAACTCTTTATTCCCTACCATTTGGAGGAGGATAGAGGCTTCATATTGTTTTAAAATATTAAGCAAACATTAAATATTCATCTGTACAGTACTATTCTTCTTTCATTCTTCAATTGGTATTTGAAATCCTTTTAGGGAACAGTTATTCCTTCTCTTCAACTTTTTCTAAACCCTTTATTCGTTATCATTTGGTGAAGGAAAGGGAGATCATATTCTAAACAAATTCTTCCTTATTCTAAAATATTGAATATATTCTTCTAAAATCTTATAAGATTATCTGTACACTACTATTCTCTTTCCCTTTTTAAATAGTAATTTATTTCAATAAAATTTATTATTGTTTCTCTTCAACTTATTAACTGCTTTAACATTCAGAGAAGGTAATTAGAATCTTATGCAAAAATGAAATTTTATTTATACTTGTTTTTTTAATTGCAACAAATTTTTTATTTCAACTTTTAAAATATTTATTTCCTACAATTCGGAGAAAGAAAGGGGATTCAAAGTACTATACAAATCATCCTTATCTTCTTGAAATGGTGGGAAAAATTCCTTCAAGTGAAATAATTTTTTGCTTATCTTCAACTTCTAAAACATTTTTCTCTACCATAAGAAGGAAAGGGGGATCATGTATACAATAACAAACCCTTCTTTCCTTCTTCCATGCTGGAGAAAGTTCTTGCAGTAAGTTTTATTCTAGCTTGTCTTCAATTTATTTCTAAAACATTCATTTCTTACTATTTGGAAAAGGAAAAGCAAATTATTATTACATAACATAGAACATATTCTTCTAAAACACTTAATGATTATGTATACCATACTGTCTCTTTTCCTTTTTCAAATGGTGGAAAAGTTTCTTTAATGAAATTTACTATTGCTTTTAATCTTCTAAAGTGTTCATCTTTTTCAGCTTCTTCTAGACTATACATTTCTTACAATTTGATAAAAGAAAGGGTATTATATATAAAATACTAATCCTCATTTTTGTTTTCTGTTTGTTTTGTTGTTTGTTTTCTAAACCATTTATGTTCCTTACCATTTGGAGAAGGAAAGGGGGATTCGTGTTTATTTATGCAACATAATCCCCCTTTTCTTCTTCTAATGGTGTGGAAAATTCCTTCACTGAAATATATTCTAGTTTGTCTTTGATTCTTCTAAAGTGTTTACTCACTTTCATTAGGAATAGAGGAAAATGATCAAATTTTTGTAAATATATTGTTTAATATTTTTCTAAAACATTCAGAATAAATTTAAATAATACTGTTGCCTTTTCCTTTTTTCCAGGTAGTGAAGAAAATTTCTTTATTAAAATTTGTAATTGCTTCTTTTCATGCTCTAAACTGTTTCTTTTCAGCTTCTACAATTTTCATTTCTTACAAGTTGTTGAAGGAAAGGGCATCATGTATAAAATTAATATCCCTACTTTCTTAAAATGTTGAGGAAAATTCTTTCAATGTAATTAATTTTCTTGCTTATCTTCTGAGCCCTTTATTCCTTACCATTTGGAGGAGGAAAAAGGGATTTGTGTTTATTTAAACAAAATAATCGCTCTTTTCTTCTAATAGCGTGGAAAATTCTTTCACTGAAACAGATTTTAACTTGTCTTACATTTTTTCTAAAGTGTTAACTATCTTCCATATCTTTTGGAATTTAAAAAACAGATCATATCCTTCTAAACATATTCTTTATTTTTTTTTAAAAAAAAACATTCATCATAAATATAAACAATACCGTTGCATTTTCTTTTTTCCAGGTAGTAAGGAAAAGTTTGTTTAGTGAAATTTATTATTACTTCTTTTCGTCTTCTAAATTGTTTATCTTTTCAGCTTCTTGACTGTTTAGTTCTTACAATTTGATGAAGGAAAGGTCATCATTAATAAAAAATTTATGTTTGCTTTCTCCCAATGCTTAGGAATATTCTTCCAATGTAATTAATTTTCTGCTTGTTTTCTAAACCATTTATTCCTTAGCATGTGGGTAAGGAAAGAGGGATTCATGTTTATTTATGCAACAAAATCCCTCTTTCATTCTTCTAGCAGAGCTGGCAGCCGAATGGTTAGCGCTCTTGCCTTCGGTTCAGCAGTTCGTGGGATCGAATCCCACCTTGGGCATGGATGTTTGTAGTGGTTTGGAATCCACTTTAAATTGTAGGTCCCGGTCTAATTATCCCTCGCTTGCAAAAAATGACTGTTGAGCAACAAACAAACAAAACCCTTCCTTCTTCTAACAACAGGGAAAATTCTTTCACTAAATTATGTTCTAGCTTGTCTTACATTTCTTCTAAAGTGTTAACTATCTTCTATATGATTCAGAATATATATAGATATATATAAAACAGATCATATCCTTCTAAATGTATGCTTTAATTATTTTTACGAATTCACAGTAAATATAAGTAATACTGTTGCATTTCTCCTTTCTCCAGGTAGCGAGGAATAGTTTTTTTAGTGAAGTTTATTATTGCTTCTTTTTATGTTTTAAACTGTTTCTTTTTAGCTTCATCTAGACTGTGCTCCTTTCTTACAATTTGGTGAAGGAAAGGGCATCATGACAAAATTCATATCTCTACTTTCTTGAAATCTTAAGAGTAATTTTTTTAATGTAATTAATTTTCTTGCTTGTCTACTAAATCAATTATTTTGTACCATTTTTAGAAGGAAAGGGGGATTCGTGTTTATTTATGCAATATAATTCTCCTTTTCTTCTAATGGCATGGAAAATTCTTTCCCTGAAATATATTCTAGCTTATCTTTGATTTCTTCTAAAATGATTACTCCCTATGATTTGGAAAAGAAAAATATATCATATTCAAAATATATTCTTTATTATTTTTCTAAAACATTGACAATAAATGTAAATAATAGTGTTGCCTTTTCCTTTTTTCTAGGTAGGCACAAAAAATTACTTTATTGAAATTTATTATTACTTTTTTTTATCTTCTACACTGTATCTTTTCAGCTTCTTCTAGCCATTTCATTTCTTACAACTTGGTGAAGGAAAGGACATCATGTATAAAATTAATGTCCCTACTTTCTGCAAATATTGAGGAAAATTCTTGCAATGTAATTAATTTTCTTGCTTATTTTCTGAACCATTTATTTCTTACCATTTGGAGAAGAAAAGGGAGATTTGTGTCTATTTACTCAAAATGGTTCTTTTCTTCTAATAGTGTGGGAAATTCTTTTACTGAAATATATTCTAACTTGTCTTACATTTTTCTGAAGTGTTAACTGTCTTCTACAGTTTTTGGAATTTAAAAAAGAGGTCATATTTTTATAAGTGTATTCTTTATTTTTTTTTAAATGTTGACAATAAATATAAATAATGTTATATTTTCTTTTCCCCAGGTAGTGAGGAAAAGTTACTTTAGTGAAATTTACTACTAATTTTCATCTTCGAAACTGTTTATTGTTTCAGCTTCTTGACTTTTTATTTTTTACAATTTGATGAAGAAAAGGTCATTAATACAAAATTTATATGTTTGCTTTCTTCCAATGTTTAGGAATATTCTTTCACTAATTAATTTTCTTGCTTGTCTTCTAAACCATTTATTCCTTAGCATGTGGGGAAGGAAAGGGGGATTCATGTTTATTTATGCAACATAATCCCCCTTTCCTTCTTCTAATGATGGGGAAAATTCTTTCACTAAAATATATTCTAGCTTGTCTTCTACATCTTTTAAAGTGTTAACTGTCTTATATATGTTTCTGAATATAAAAAACAGATCTTATTCTTCTAAATGTATGCTTTATTTTTTTTCTAAAACGTTGACAGTAAGTATAAATAATACCCTTGCATTTTCCTTTTTCTAGGTAGTGAGGAAAAATTCTTTTAGTGAAATTTATTATTGCTTCTTTTCATGTTCTAAACTGTTTCTTTCAGCTTCTTCTAGACTGTTCATTTCTTACAATTTGGTGAAGGAAAGAGCATCATGACAAAATTCATATCCTTACATTCTTGATATGTTAAGTGTAATTTTTTTAATGTAATTAATTTTCTTGCTTGTCCTTTAAACCTTTTATTTCTTACCATTTGGAGAAGGAAAGGGTTATTCATGTTTACTTATGCAACATAATCCCCCTTTCCTTCTTTTGATGATGGAGAAATTCTTTCACTGAAATGTATGCTTGTTTTTCCATTTCTTCTTAGATGTTTACTCCCTACCATTTGGAAAAGGAGAAGCAAATCATTATGATGAAGCATAGAATATATTTTTCTATAACATTTTTTGATTATCTATACAGTATTGTCTCTTTTCCTTTTTCAAATGTTCAAAAGTTCCTTTAATGAAACTTATTATTGCTGCTCATCTTCTAAAATGTTTCTTTTCAGCTTCTTCTAAACTGTTCATTTTGTTGAAGGAAAATGGATCATGTATGCAATACAAATACTCATTTTCTTCAAATGTCTTTCAATGAAATTTATTTTCTTTCTTTTCTTCTAAAATAATAGCATAATCCTTAACATTCGGAGAAGAAAAAGTGAATTAGTTTTTTATTATGCAATACATTTTTCTTTTTCTTCTTCTGATGGTGAGGAAAATTCTTTCTCTGAATTAGTTCTTGCTGGTATTTCATTTCTTCTAAAATGGTTACTCCCTACCATTTGGAAAAGAAAACGCATGTCATATTCTACATGTATTCTTTATTAGTTTTCTTAAACATTAAGTGATAAAAGTAAACAATACTGTTGCCTTTCCTTCTTGAGGAAATATTTCTTCTATGAAATTTATTTCTTCTCTGTTATTTCTAAACTGTTTTTCTTATCATTTGGAGATTGAAAGGGGGATTATATATCTAATACACTTCCTCCTCTGGCTCTTCAAATGGTGGAAAAATTTCCTGCACAGCAATAAATTCTTTCATTCCTTCAACTTCTAAAAAATTATTTTCCTTACCGTTACGAGAAGGAAAGGGGGACTATGTATATAATATACACAATACAATCCCCCTTTCCTTCTTGTGATGGTGGGGATAATTCTTTCAATGAAATTCCTACTTCTCTTCAATTTCTTCACTACCATTTACTTTCTATCATTTGAAGGAAGAAAGGGGAATTATAATCTTCTAAGCAATGAATCAAACATGAAGCAGTAATGTATAAAATACTTTTCCCCTTTGCTTCTTTGAATTGTGGGGTAAGTTCTCTTCAATAAAATATATTTTTGCTTTGCTTTAATTACTTCTAAACTGTGTATTTCTTCATTATGAAAAGGAAAGAAGAATGTTCTAAAGCATAAAATGAAATCAATTTTTGTATTATCTTCACAATAATGAATTCTAAACTGTTTATTTTCTACAATTTGGAGAAGGGCAGGGGATCATGCTTACAGTATCAATCCTCCTTTTCTTTTTCAAATTGTGGAAAAACTTCCTGCAATGAGTTTAATTCATGTCTTCAACTTGGAAATCATTTATTCCCTATTTTTTGAAGAAGGAAATGGGGATTATTTATTCAATGTAATACAGCCCCCTTTCCTTCTTCCAATTAATTATAGGAAAAATTTTGTCAATGAAATTAGTTCTTGCTTGTTTTGAACTTCTGAAATGTTTATTCCCTGCTATCTTAGTGAAGAAAAGGGGATCATATTCTTCAAAATGTATTTAAAAGTTCTGGGATTTGAATCACACTTTAGGCATGGATGTTTGTATTTGTTTATAATCTTATTTAAAATTTTAGTAGTTGCAATTAGTTATTGCTTGCAAAAATTGATTGTTGAGTGATAGACCAAAATATCTATCTTTTCAATGGTGGAAAAAATCCTTCACTGTAATTTATTATTGATTCACTATAACTAATAAATTGTTCATTCCTTTTCATTCAAAAAAAGAAAAATGTATATTATTCCTTCTTTAAATCATGAGGAAAAATTTTCAATGAAATTTCTTTTTGCTTTATTTCATCTTTTTCTAAACCATTTATTTTGTGTCATTTGGGAAAATAATTTAAGATAATCATTTGGCTTAACTTATTCTTCATTATTTTCAAAATAATTTTTTTAAAATAGTGAACATGGTTTTCTAAAACATTATGATAATAAAAAGAATAACAGTCTATCTTGTTTAAACGTGATTGGGAAAAATTTCATTTCTGAAATTTGCTTTTTTTCAACTTCTAACTTCTTATTTCCTACCATTTGTAGAAGGAAATGGGAATCATGTATGTAATAAAAATCCCTCATTCTCCTTCTGATGGTAAGGAAAATTTCTTCAAGGAAATCTTGTAACTTGTCTTTAATTTCTTTTGAAATATTAAACAATTTGTAACAAATGAATATAATTGATTGCAAATACAGTTTCTTTCTGTTTCTCACAATTATTATCCCATATCATTGTTTTCAAAACGATGCAACTTGAAATGAAGTGTGTTCTTAGGTTGGTATCTGATGTGTGTATTAATAGTTATGCATTATATTAAATATTAAGGTTAAAAATGTTACATGAAAAAAATTTTTGAACATGCATTTATATTTGTTTAGCAGCACTGTTATAGAGATATTTATTATTTTTTAACTAAAGATAGACGTAAGTTTGTAACATGATCAGTTTTCTTTTCAAAACTCGTAAATACCCATCATTGCATTCTCTGTGCCCTAGTGGACTGCACTCATCAGAACATGAAGATCCCATGTTTGATTCCACTCACTGTTAAACAGATGGGAATAGATGTTTCATTTCTGTATACATGTCTGTCATGATGGTGCTGTAAAGTTTTCCAGGTTCCTTCTTTTGCAACACATGAATGTTGCCCACTATCTTTGAAAAGTTTTCTTAGAAGGCAGTTAATGCTGTGGATATACAAAAATACATTACATATAATGAATTGAACACATTTGAAAATGTTCTTTGGCTTTTATATTACCCACCATATGTGCTAAAATATCAGTCATTGATTTTCCTTTAACTTTAAACTTGTGAATATAGCCCACTGTCTATAAAGTGCCCTGAAAGGCACTTTATCTTGTTGACATTAGAAAATCTTGCAACAGTTTTAGACCGTTAGAAAGTCCAGTACATGATGTCAAATGTCAATAATTTTTTTTGTGAATCACAATTTTTATTTCTTCATAATAAATTCTTAATGAGCAAAGATGAATTTTAACTTTCATTTTGAAATTTACCTCATTGATACAGCACATACTGATTAAAAATGCCTTGAAAAATATTTGCAAATTCTATTTAAGATAATATAAGAATTTCAAACTATTGGCTCAGTTTTTTATAAGTTTCAAATAGGCTTTCAAATAATTTTTTCTGTTTAGAAATATGATGTTGTATGCAGCAGCTGATAAGGATTTTATTTTATATATTCTTCAGTCAAGTTATTAAGGGTTCAATTTTTAATTATTAAGCTACAACTGAATAGTTACTTTTTTACCAAACAATATATATATGTTTATCGTATTTGTATTTATTTTAGAATGATGAATATTTCCAATAAAAGAGAAATATAATTAATATTTGTCATTTAATATATTAATCTACTATTTTAATAAATATATTTTAAATTATAGAATTTAACTTTAAACACACCAATAAAATGTTTTGTTAATAATAAATTAATTTTAATTGCTAATAAAGCACATCTCATTAATTTTCAAACATTAATTTTCAAATTATAATTATTTTCAAATTACAAACATTAATTTTCAAATTATAACTTATTAAAAATATAAGATTCTAATTTAAACCTTTTTATTCATCATTGCATTTGAAATCAAATAATTTTGACTGCAGCATATATTTATAATCTTTTGTACATATTTATTTATTAAGAAAAATACTACATATTAAAAATATTTTTTAAAAAAAAACTTGTAAAAATGGAGGCAAAAATTTAATTTAAATTTTTACATAATTTTTCAATTATTTCAAAGTAAGATTTTTCAACTGATTTTTTTTTCAGTGTCATAATTTTTAAAAATATTCTGATTTGGGTTTTTTAGTATATCTAAAATTTTTACATATTTCACAGGTTTTTCAAAAAACTGCTACATTACCTCATGACTTTTACTTACATAGTGATGGTTTAAAAAATGCTGTTATTGATTTTGAAGACACTTGGCAGAAAAGTTTAAAAAAGAGTAGCAGCAGTAATGATATTGCAGAAAAACGAAATACAACTCATGTTTTATGTAAAAAGCCTTGTATGTCTTCAAGTGTGCACACTTTTGTGGAAGATAAAGATGTTATTAATTCTAATGTTTCTAAGTCACGCAATAGTTCAGTTAGCTCTGTTTCATCGCAGTCTACTACTTTTTCTATATATAATGAAGGAAACACATCTGAAGTAAGTGCATAGTTTTAATGTGTTTAAAAAAAATAAAGAATTTCCGTAGAGAAATATAATTTCAATTAAAAGAACTAAAAAATAATATATTTTTTATTATAAATAAATAATTTTATTATGAATAAAAAATAATATATATTTTTTAGTTATGTTTTCTGATTAAATATTATTAAGATATTGTAGTTATTCACACAGAATTAATACCAAAAATGTTTTCTTTCAAACTTAAAAATTGTTAAGGAATGTGTAATAATAATTTTTCTTTTAAACGAATGGTATCAAATGATTAATTGCATTCCAAATTTTTTAAAATTCTATCTGAATTGTCAGGGAAGAGCTTAGATTTAGCTTCCATGAATTGAAAAGTTGTGGACTAGCAGTGATTTACAGACATGCAGAATGTAAATTGGGTGCTGTATTTTCCTGTATATAAATTCAGCCGCATATTATTTGCAAAAGCGTTTTTCGGAGTAAAAGAAAAAAAGCGTTGTTTAATTTGCTGCAATTTTTCCGCCGAATAGTCGAAAATACATATTGCTGATTATGTGGGTATCACATAAAATAAAAGAAAGTACACAATGTGATAAAAAATATAATAAATTGAAATATAAAAAAAAATTAATTGTGAAAATCATTTGTCTTAATCCATCTCATCACAAAATGCAATAAACCGAGTTGAAAGCATAATATCAAACAAGAGAAATTATTCCAAGAAGCTAGTAAAACTTGTCAGATTTTATTTGTAATAACTTTTAAAATGAGGTTAGGCATATTTTTTAAAAATAAAATTTGGATATTTATAAATAAATAAATGAAAGAAATTACTTTTGAGTTGTGCATTGGATACATTTTTTATTTTGTACCATGCAGGCTTTTTATGTATTTATTATACCTTACTTCAACACTTTGTCACCATTTTTTTATTTGGCTTCTCTATAGCTTTTAGGTTAAAATTTGTATCATTTCCACATGATGATAAACGGTTCATATATTTTCAGAACGAAGAAACTCGGATCAAAACAAAATTCAAAATGGTGATAGCAACTGTTTTTGAAGCTTTTTATCTTTATGATGAACTGAGTTTGTTCTTGAGTGTAATTGGGTGATCATTTATGAAATAAGTTAGCTGAGTCATAAATGACACCATCTATTATTTATTTGATAAAATATAAATGAAATTTTTTCAAAACTTTATTGTAAGCTTTTTAATTGAGAATGTTTTTTTTTTCTTTTTTTTTTTTTTATCAGATTATCAGCTGTAATGTATAATAAGCCCCACAAAATTCAAAACTTTTTAACATATTATCCATGGATCATATACAGGAAAATATGGTAGTTAAATTTCTGTGATTTATATTACAATAATGTTAGGAAACTGTAGTCACAATCTATATAAATGACAAATGATGTAGTAAAACATGGAGTATAGTCATTGCAAAAAACATTGAATTGAAAGCATTGAATGATAATATTTTATCAAAATATATTTTATTTAGATTTAGGCTGTTTTTTCCCCTTTTTAAAATTTTACATGTCATAAGTTTGTCTTCATTGAATTATATTAATGAGAATAATTTATCAAATAAAATTAAACTTTAAATATTGTCCTTTTAAATTAATAATTTTCTTATATAAAGACATTTGCTTATGACCAAGAGTATAAAAATTATATCTTTTCTAAATAAAATATTATTTTTCATCCTTCATAGATAATACTGAAGTTCATAGAGATTAAAATAGATGTATTTTTTGAAAATATTATTTTAGATCAGTTATTCAGTTATAAATTATTAAATCTCAATTATTTTGAAAGAAAAATATTCGTTAATTTTTATAAATTAAAGTATTTGTTTTTTAACTGTTTGCTATATAATTTGGCCCTAAATTATGAAGACTACTTTTTGTTGGATAATTATTTAGTAATATACCACTATTATAACAATTATGTATAACAATTGAAAATGTCTTTTAGTTGCTAATGAAAAAAGAATATTCTTGTGTTTTTAAGATTGTTTCATTGCATTTGAAAATGCGATTTCCTATTGTAATAAGAAAGTTGTATGATTTGGTGATACACTCAATGTATTTATAATATAAAGTAATGAGTCTTAAAAAGCTTCAAAACTTCATTAATTTGAAAACCATGCACTAGTAATAAGGTTGATGTCTGAACTTGCTTATTTCCAAACAATTTGAAGTGAGTATAAATCTCTAACATGATTGCTCTTCAGTTCTAAATATTTTCGCAACCCAAGGTCTTCATTAACACAACTAGAGAATAAATAAACTCTGCAAATTTTGTATGTAGCCAGTAACATTTGTATATGCACAGTGAAACTTTAGGTTGTTCCAATTATTGTGAGAATAATTGGGAGAATTGCCTGTAGTTTGTTATTTCCAGTGAATATTTTTTCAGTGTGGACATAATATGCCCTTGAGTAGAATATAATCAAATATAATCTTTTTCCACTTCAAAAAGGAAAGGAAAGATTAATTAAATCAAAATAAATTATTAGTTAAATCAAAGGAATTGCTTTCAAATTAAGTATTTTTTATCATATACTCAAAATTTTGCTTAAAAAAGTATGATATAAAGTTTTTATATGCTGCTTAGCTACATTGAAATAAGATGTTAATGAATATAACATAAATAAGAAAAGAATGTTTTTAATTTAGTGTAACTAATTAATAAATTTTTTGGAAATAATCACTGTTCTTGAAATATTTTTGATTAAAACATTGTCTTTTGTTATTAGGTTCCCAATACCACATCTTCTCCAGATCTAACTATTACTAATTTATCTAAATCATGTTTGAATTCTGTGAAATCTGGAATGGGAATACAGAAATCTGTTTTGACTAATATACGGCAGCAGATGGCATCCAGTTTACAACGGTTGAAAGAACTTGAAGAACAAGTCAAATGCATTCCCACTTTGCAAGTATATATTGAATTTTCATGCAAGATTTATTATGGCAATATTTTTAAATATTTTAGTGAATTTTTTTATACATTCAGTTATTATTGTATGTTAAATATTTTTAATTAAATGAAGGTAATCAACTAACCATACATTCAATATATTTGCATTTCTTGTATATTTTATGTTAAGAAGAAACACTAGAATGATCTCTTACATTTGTAGTTATTAATTACTTTAACTCAAATAGTTTATTTAATATAGTTTGTGAGTTTTGAACTTTTTATTAGTTAATTATTTGAATTATTTCCTTTTTTTTTACTGCATTATAGTTACTATTATTAATGTACTATTTTTCTGTATTTCTCTGTCATAATTATTTTAAAATTCTGATTTCTAGACATTGCCACTTTAAATTTATTTCAGTTCACAGTTGAAGTATTTTTCTTCAGTAGTAGTACAAAGTAATATTAATATAAGCTCTCTTCTCTCCCTTTTTTTAATAAATTTGTGTACAATTAATATAACTTTTTTTTAACATTTGTAACTCAAAATAAAATATTTTATCCTGCTTTTCTGAAGCTCCAAGCTGTCATATATATATATATATATATATATATATATATATATATATATATATATATTGGTTTACATCATTTGTAATATTCTGTGTTTATTATAAATTTTAATAATTTTTGTGTACTGTATTCTGAGATAGGAATAATTTTTTCATGAAAATCATGGCTTGTTTTAAATAAATTTATAACTGGCAATCGTTTTTTCATTTACATTTTACTATTTTTCTGTATTTCTGTCATAATTTTTTTAAAATTCTGTTTTCTAGACATTGCCACTTTAAATTTATTTCAGCTCACAGTCGAAATATTTTTTCTTCAGTAGTAGTACAAAGTAATATTAATATAAGCTCTCTTCTCTCCCTTTTTAATAAATTTATGTGTTGCCAGTGTATTTTCGATTTTTTAATTGTGCATTCGATTTTGCAATTATTTTGGTTATGTGTACTTACAAACATGTATTTTGTATGTGTATAATATATAAATACATTCATATAAATAGCAAAATCTTTATAGAAATAATATGAAGATAAATGATCAAAATACAAATATTAGAAGTTTTGTAAAGTTCCTAAAAGTAAAAATGTAAAAAATTTATTTACAAAGTTCAAACTTTTAAAACTTAAGTTATACAAGATAAATTCAAGTATTCAATATACAATTGAGCGAATAAATGACATTCAAATTATGTGATAAAGAAACCCTCATGAAGATGATCATGTATAAGTTTCCATTTATTTGTTCATATTGCTTTCAATTTTATAATCAAATTTAAGTTTTATTTGTACTTTTCTCAATTGTTTTGTAGTTTTCCTTTTGTTGTATTGAGTATTTGAATATCAATTGTATAATTTAAGTTTTGAAAATTCATACTTCGTAGTTATGTATGTTTATATTGATACCATAAGAATGAGGGGTAACTATTTAAGCATGTATTTATGTTTTTGTAGTCACCTCCCATAATGTCTACTTTCTACCATCACCAATGACAAAACTTCACATAGGAATGATGGGATATCTGGTTTCCTTATTAATGCCTGTTTTGTAAGGTCTCTCAAAAATGCATGTACAAGCTCAGAAGATAGGTAGAGTTTCATTAGAAACCATAATTACATTGGAAAGCTTGATCGGGAATAGGTATGTGGGTATATATATATATATTTGTACACAAATTCTGATGGTTGGGCTGTATAGCTTCCTTGTTATTCACCCTGATTACATAAATTGTGTAACCAATGTAATCCTGATTACATTGGTGCTAAACATAAATCGTTACATAAATGTAGAATTGGCAGACATCTTTTCATGTAGTGCCTTGCAGATGAACCCACTGCAAATCAGTTGCATCTTCTAAGATACCCTAATAGGTCTCTTTTAAGTAAGTATTTACTAAGGTGCATCAATATCTTGAGAAATGTGGATCCTTCACCCTTACAATGCTGGAAATTTGGCAATCGTGATTAACATGAATACTGTATTTGATGATCTCTTGAATGATGTATATCAAAATATCATCACTAATATGTATTAATCCTCTGTCCCCAGAATATCTCTATCAAGTGTCCAATCCATACTTCCAAGTCAAGGCTTATATTCCTTTCATCTTCAAAGATTTCATTTATTGCAACATGTTGATTGCACCCATGACTTACCATACTTGTATCGGGGATTCTAGACCAAAATGTGGCCAACATGCAATTTTCCAGCTGTTTTATGTTACATGGTAAAGCAATCTTTTCACTTTAAGAGGTGTTCTATAAATACGTTGTGCACATATGTCCTTTTGATAACTCACATGCAACTAGACTGTGAGCAACACAATGATGCTTCACTACTAATACATGCGAGGTTATCATGGGAAACATTTTAGTCAGCTAATATACTTACCACCTTAAGTGAAAATGTGTGTCTCTATTTTCAAAGAAATGCCTGATTATGTCTCCATAAATGTTAGGTGTGAACTGTGATTAACATCCCATCTCAATAATCAAGATATGTACATAACCATTTGAGCAGAATATTTGGAAGCAATTGGATTGTGTGTGGTTGTCCTAGTCATGGTGGTCCCCACGGTCACTTGGCCTCTCAGATCACTTAATTAATTTCTTTTTGATTATTTTATCTGTAGTGCCGTAAAAATCATTGTGCTTGACATGCTTATTAGCTCTGAAATTGACCTGGTGACACAAATTTCCATTTAAGTTGCTTTAATTAATGAAATGTCAGGTATTTGCAAAAATGTTTGACTGTCCATGTTGAGTATGCATCCATGTCAATAGAGTAATTCCTGTGTCAATGGGAATAATCTCCTGTGATGGTCTTAAATCACCCCTTATACTAATGTATAAGGAGTGATTTAAGAACATCACATATTTTTGTAATAAAGAGTGTTATGTTTTGCAATCTCTCCTTATTGTGTCTTTGTGTTTCTTTGTCACGTGAGGATATTTCTGCAAATGCTTTCCTGTGTAATTCTGTTTCATTATTTTGTTCCCTTTCAAGTTTTTACACTGTATCATTTGCAACCTAATAGTGACATCATGGATAAGACTTATTTTTAGCATATAATTAACAATGTCATATTGGCCTTTCACCCAGATGTTATTGTGTGTCATTGGGTACATATGTTTGCGATCATCTGTGCCATCTGGCAGAACTTTGA
This sequence comes from Latrodectus elegans, assembly GCA_030067965.1. Lineage (NCBI taxonomy): Eukaryota > Metazoa > Arthropoda > Arachnida > Araneae > Theridiidae > Latrodectus > Latrodectus elegans. Next base: position 50,858,467 of record CM057809.1, on the reverse strand, counting down.
AAATTTTTTAAGTTTTCTGTTAGAATATGTTTCTTTACTATATTCAGTGTCTTTGTAGCTCTATATCTTAACAATAAAATACACATGCAATGTTACCCATATTCTTTATTTTCCATGATTAACATCCTAGATTCTTGTTCTTTCCAAGACTTTTAATAAATTTTTTATTATTTGTTGAAATAATATTTTAGCGATCCTTATGAAATAGAACATTTAAAATTTTTATTAATTAATGTATAAAGATATTTTGATTTAATTCATTTTTTAACTAAACTTCACTTGGTATTTAATTGTTGTATTTTCAAGTTTCCTTGAATGATGCGAAAATTAAATTTTATTTTTCTTGTATAACTATAGTTAAATTTCTGCTACAGTAAGCTGTTATTAAAACAAGCAAGAGGATTATCATCAATTTTATAATATTGATAATACTGTATTTATAACTTAATGAACATTGAGCGTTTTTTGTAATGGTATAAATTTTAATGACTCTAACAGATCTTTCTAGCATTAAAATCTGCAATTAGCCTTGATGGTCACAACTTGGACTATTTTGTTGTATTCCAGAAATCTTTTCTCCATGGTCTGTTTAATGCTTATAGCAAGGATTAACATCAAAATTTGATAATCAGAACAGATTTCACTGGTGTCTGAATGGATTAATTTTGATTATAACCAACCTGTATGCATCATAAAGTTTTAAGTAAAGAAAAGACTGATTTTAAATTATTGGAAAAAATAATTTAAAGCAAAGTTTGTAAACTTAAAATACCATGAATTGAGCAAAAAATGAATACTTGTAGGTAATGCTTTCATGAAGTAAATGGATTTTAAAAACATTAAGTAAGATTTTAGTGTGTAAGTTTGATATATGTTTTGTTAGTCTTTAAATATTTCAAATTTTATCTGATAATATTTAAATTTGTACAGTATATGAATTGATTCTGTTTTGTAATGTGTAGAATTTAATCTCCACATATTAGTGATTATTAAAGTAATTGTATAATTTAGGTAGCATTTACTAATTGTAAGGTGCTATGTATAGGTAAAATTAACGAAAATTTTTATATTTTTCTCATATAAAGCTTCTGTGTGTAAATTCAATTATAAAAAATATTTCATCTCAAAACTTGGGTGCTTATTTATTATGTTTGAATTCCAAGAAACATAATAACAATATAGTAAAATGAATTGCTTTAGTGCTTATTGGTATAAATAAGTTACTTTTTTTATAAATTTGTTGTGAATAAACAGTAATGTGCAACTGTGCATTTGTATTTAAATAAGAATGTCATTAAGATTTGATATTTGGGTACTTTATTTTCTTATTTAAATTCTTAGGAATAAAATAAATTAATATATATATATATATATATACAGTATCTAAATTTATTTTTAGGTTCTTTGTAGCTTCATAGTAAAATTAATTTTTGAAATACTTGTATATGTAAATATGTGTGTGCAAATTGATCTATTACTTACACTATTATAGGTGAAATTGTCTGCTTTACAAGAAGAGAAAAAAACTTTGCTAAATCATTTGAAATTTAATCTAAATGATAGACATATTGAAAGGCATTCTGTTAAGCAAAATTGCATAGAAATTCAGCTAAAAAAGCTCGAAAACCAAGGTATTGTATCTCCAACATCAACAAGAAAATGCTTTAATTTTCGCAGTGAATGTAATTTGTCATCTCCTACTATTGCTCTGGACTTGGATACCGTCATCTCAAAAAATTATCTTCCTAAAGAAATAGTTTCTCAAGTAAAAAATAACCAAAACAATTTTATGCTTGAAAGTCCAAAAGCTTTAAAAAGTGTTGGTACTTCTTGCTCTGTTCTTACTCGAGATATTGGTATTGGTTATGTACCAAATAAATTAAGGTCTGTTGCTGTGGGTTGTGACACACCTAGTAAAAATGTTAGTTCTTTTAATAATAAATCAAAATTTGATCAGTTTGCAAATTTGTCATCAGAATCTCTAGAAAGTGATATTGATTCATTAGTTGGATCAGATGATCAATGTCGATCTTCATTTCAAATTGTACCTTCTACAAACTATCCTGTAACTGTAGATTGCTCAACTAGTATGGATATAACTTATTTACATAAATTCACAAGTACTGATGATTCACCAATTTGTAGTATAATAAAAGAACCTACTACATTCTCAACAATGTCTTCAAAACATGTACAAACATCCAAATTAAACGTTGTTAATAAAGCATCTCAGACTTTATCTGAATCAAAAGTTTTAAAACCTTCATATATTAATCTTAAATCCAACATAGCTGTTGGTGATTTTGATATTAATGAAGTTATATGCTTAGAATGTAAAAAAGAAAAGAAATCTATAGCTGTAGGAGATTTCAATGTTGAAATGACTGATTTTGAAAGCTGTAATTTGAACTTACATTCTTCTAATTTACATGTATCAAACATTTCATATAAAACAGTTGGAATTGGGGACTTTGATGTTAATCAACATTTTTGTGAGAAGTGTCAACTAACTAATTATGATACTGCAATGAAGAAAGTAGGAATGCATTCTGTTGGAACAGTTACTGATTTTCATTCTGTCTTAAGTAATACAAACAGTGACATTCATATTTGTGATAAATGCAGTGCTACAATTCAGTCAGTTGCTAAAGGTCTTGCTGCAAATACTAATGACTCTAAAATACCACGTTCAACACGATTAACTTCCTCCGATGGGAAGATAAGCAATATAAAAATTTCAAAGTTGAAAATTCCAGTTTACAGGGAAAAAAAAGCTGAAGAAAAATTTGAAGATGAACATGTTATTGCAATTGATATGGATAAGAATTCTAAAAATGTGGATTCTGAAAACAGGTATTTTAAAATTTTTCATTATATTCCAAAACTGATCTTTATGTAGTATTTATTAGTCTGCACATAGGATGCAGATTGTGAGCTTAAGTGCATGATATATATATATATATATATACATATATATTATATATATATATATATATATATATATATATATATATATATATATATATATATATATATATATATATATATATATATATATATATATATATATATATATATATATATATATATATATATATATATATATATATATATATATATATATATATATATATATATATATATATATATATATATATATATATATATATATATATATATATGTAATGTGTTTTTTTATTATTTATATAATTATTTTTTATTATTTATATGCTTATTTTATTTTCAAGCACATTAATAAAATCACAAATGTTTTTTACATTCCTTTTTGCTGTAAAAAATGCCAATGTGCCAAAAATGCCACTAAGATAGAAAATAATACATCCATTTGAAGAAAAGATAAGGAAATTGCGAAATTAAATATAACTGAATTACACAATTATAAACAGGGTTCTGAAACATTTTGTTAGAACTATATACAGTTTTCTAAAATAATTGAGAATAAATATTTGCTTTATCATTGTTTTCTATATTTTAAAATATATTTTTGTTCAAAGAAAATTAAATTATTTTTCACTATTTAAAGTTCGTTGAATGTACTGCATCAAGACATTTTTACTGCTGAAAGCTATTTTAATGTTCAGATTTCAGTTAATGAAATTTATGAATCATTACTCAATGTAAACTTGATTTCATAAGATGTTTTAAAATTACCTGAATTTGTGCTATTTTTAATAGGTGCTCATTGAATAATCAGAATGCAACAACTACGTGTAATACCATGCCTTTACAGGTTAAAAATAAAACTGAGAAGCAGTCAGAATCATCTGATGTTTTCTTACCTTCTTTAATGGATCTCTCTGCTCTTCCTCGTAAAAAGTAAGCATTAGTTTTTTTATGTTATGAAGTACCAAACTCACTTAAATGATTAAATGTCAATATATTTTCTTAATTGATTTTAGAGCTGAAATTAGTAAAGAAATTAAAGCAGCTTGTAAAGTTTTAAATGATTGTCTTCAAAAGTCTGACAGAGGAAGTGAGAAAAAAGCAGTGAGTTAGATTTTCATTATTTTGTGGAAGTTGTGTGTACATTTGTAATCAAATATATCTGTTGTTGATAATAGTGAAAAGAAGTAAGTGCTAAAAAGTACTAATGATAAAGCTGTTTCAAAATTTCTTTTCAAGAATACTGTGCAAATATAGATTTATATATTTTTTAACCATTTAAAATTACAAGATTTTAAAAAATATACCAAATGTTGTACTGTATAAATGACTGACTCTATTGGAAAAGAGAATAACAAAAGCTGTTTACCATAGTGGAAAATGGGTTGGACTGGCAGAGTTGACTGATTAGTGTTTTGATCTTCATCTACAAAATTTATAAGTTTGATTCCCACCTTTGGTTTATTGTGATTCAGAACCTAATTTTAAATGTAGGTCCTGATCCAATTAACAATAAAATGTAAAAAGTAAATAAATAAAATAAAATATAAAATGACAAACCAAAGTGAAAATGGTAACTACATAAAATTTGTTAATTGTATTAACTTAGCTCTCAATTCTTATAAGTAAAAAATGTATTTAAATTTACAAAATATTTTATCTCTTCAGTTTGTAGCTGCTTTAAGCATACAAAGTTTTTTTTCAATAAGAAACTATGAAATCACTATTTTTTTCCAAAAATTTTCTCATGAATGAATTATAAGCAGCCATAGCAAACAATCTATGATGTCATATGCTTAGTAAAATAATGTTTTTGTTTGTAAGGTATATTAAAGTTTTAGTTAAATATGTGATTTATTAATATTGTATTTTTGTGGATGATAGTTGTGCGTAATATCATTGCAAATAGTGTTTATAATTGCAATAAGTGCTTAAGTGGCCTTTTATAATTGCCGATGTCAATAAGCCAATTATAGTTATTGACTTTTTATCTCTTTCACCTTTTAGTTTACAGCAAAGTCCACAGATTAAAATGACATCACTTCCTTGTAATCTATGGGTAAACCCTCCTATGTTGTCGTTTCATTAGTGGATCGTGCATTACAGATTCAGACAAAATAATCCTCAAAAAATTTCTAGATATTTTGCAGCCAACCATCGCATATAATAAATTCAAAAATCACAAAATTGAACATTTCATTAAAACCTAGGGGGCTCTTGTTACTTCTAGGGTCAGAAGACAATCAGCCAAAAAATTAAAAGCAGAACTTGAGTTTATGTTGCAAGACCTTCAAAAAGTTGTTGGGCTAGAGCCCTCTATATCTTACCCAAAAGAAATCAGGGGATTGGATCCCATGTGGAGAATTACAGGGCTCTTAATACCATCACCATTCCTGATAGATGCTTTCTGTTGTTCCTCACCCACTGTGGCTACATCCTACCCGGAAAGAAAATTTTATCATCAATTGACCTAGTTCAAGTTCAAACTTACCAACAAATTTTAGTGCATGAAAGTGATATCCCCAAAACAGCCATTATAACTCCTTATAGGTTATTTGAATTCCCATTTAGGAATTTTAATTACGCAGTGCTGCACAGACATTTCGACGATTCATGCACATGGTACTGTCTGGATTAGACCTTACATTCTATTATTTAGATGAAATACTAATCAGTTCTCCAGATGAGGAATAACAGTGGAAGCACTTTCATCCAGATTTTCAAAGGTTAAGTGACTATGGCTTATGCATCAACATTGCAGAATGTATTTTTGGCACTTCAAAACTTAGTTATTTAGGATATGAAATCATAATGGAAGGGATAAAATCTTTTTCAGCATCTATACGGACCACAAACATATTACCTTTGTTTTCAACAAAATTTAGACAAAGCCTATCCCAGACAAACAAGACAATTGAGGTATATTGCTCAGTTTTCAATGAATATTCGTTTTGTCAAGGGAGAAGAAAATGTTGTTGAAGATGCTCTTTCCAGAATTAATACCATATCCATACTATCTCCAATTGATTACAAAACTATCGCAGAATCCTGAGATGATAAAGATTTAACCATTTTAAAAAACAATCCAAGTCTAAAGATGGTTCAGATTCGCATTCCAGACACTGACAAATTAATTTATTGTGATGTCTCCACCAACAGTAACCGTCCATACATTCTCTCAAAATTTCACAGACAAATATTTTCTTTTATTCATAATCTATTACATACAGGGATTAGAATTACAAGAAGGTTAATCACTAAAAGATTCATATGGGCAAATATCAATAAAGATTATCAGTTATGGGGTAGAGAATGCATGGAATGCCAACAATCTAAAATTTAAAGCAGACCAAGTCAACTTTTATAAACTTTAATGTTCCACCTGAATGTTTTCACTATGTTCATATTGATATTTTGGACCCTTGCCTTCATGTCAAGGTTTCAGATATTTACTAACGATGATTGATCGTTTTTCAAAATGGCTCGAAGACTTCCTATGGCAGCCACACAGTATAATAAAGGGAAGCTTGAAATGTCATTTACAACAAAGCAAGTCTTGGGTAGATGCCTTACTTTGGGTTCTTCTTGGCTTACACTTTGCACTGAAAGAAGATTTTGGATACTCTTCAGCCCAGCTTCTTTATGGAAGTTCCCTCTGTTTACTCAAAGAATTCGTCACAATGATTCCTAATGTCACACTCTCAGAGTTTGCGCTAAGGCAACAAAATATTATCCATTACATAAAATCGGTTGCAGCGACTACTTGTGGCAATACAACCATATTTGTTTCAAAACACCTTTTGAATTGCTCAGTTTCGTTTACAATAATGCAGATACTTCATCTTTGCAGCCAGTTTATCTTGGGCCTTATGTTATCAAGCACCAAAGTACTTTGATATTGAAATTAATGGAACTCTGAAAATAATTTCAATTGATAGACCAAAACCATGTTTCACCACAAAATACAATGATAAATAGCCTCTTGAAACCCACAGAGGCAGGAATTATCCAGAATTTCGGGAGAAAACTTCGTCACCAATCAATCGCAACCATATCACACGCAGTGGAAGGACTGTCAGATTTCCGCCTCATTTAAAGGATTATGTCTTATAATCGTTTTTACTGGGAAGGGAGTGTGTAGTGACCTCTGTTTCCTCTTCATTTTATTTTCGATTTCTTCACGCCATAGTTTTCTTTAAGATGGTTACAAAAGTTTTTGCTTAGAAAAAGAATTATTGTGTTTTACATAGCAACAACAGATTGGTATCAAGAAGAAGTAAATGAGTTTTGTTCTTTTTTTAATCATCTAATTCTATTCATTTAAAGTTAAAAATTTGTGTTGGATTAAAGATTTGCATTAAAATAAGCAACTTTTATCTAACAAGGAAAACTTTAGCAAACCCTAATATGTGATGTATTTTTCCAAATGTATATATTTCCTATTTTGCTCCATTTTTATAAGGATAAAATGAGCTTAAAGTCATAATATTTATTTCAATTATTTTTAGCTTTCCAGCTTGGCTATTATTCAATCTGAATGGTTTAGAGTTGCTAATCAGAAGAATGCTGATCCACTTCTTATTGAAGATTACTTGGATTTATTTGAAGACTTTTCTAAACAACTTTTACATAGGGTTGTAAATCTTTCAGATAATAATGTAAGTCTTTCAAAGAATATTAATTGCTTTATGTATTTTATTTTCTCTTAATTCAGAAAATGTTTTGAAATTTGCCAAATAAATAAATTAAAAAATATTAGTCCATCATAATGTGACTAATATTGTTGTTCCATCATAATGCGACTAATATTGTCGACTAATATCATTGTTGGCACCCTAAGTTCCATGTTTCTAACAATGGAAACTTAGTAGTGTTACTTACATCTGAATATGTATGATAAATGTAGCACATCCATTGGAATTTACATTTAATTTTACTTTCGGGTATTAGAAAGTTTTAATGTTGATACATTTAAACTTTCTTTTTTAACCATTTTAATAAATGAAATGGGCATTTTGTCTAATATTTACACAATGTTAGGAAATAAAGTCAAATGAAGACTAAAATTCCAATTGCTTATTTTTGTATTATTGATCATAAAAAAGATAAATAAAAAGAAAAAAAAGGAACATTTGTTTTAAGTGTTGCAAAAAATATTGATCAATTTTTTTTGCATTGAATATTATGTTTAGAATAAAATAAGTAAATAAGTAATAATTTTTCCAGTTAAAAATGACAGTCAAGTATATTTCAGCAAATTCGTGATATAAGAAATTGTAGCTTGCAAAAAGTAAATTTGTTCTGATGCATAATTTATATATAATGCTTAACCAATCATTGAGTAATTATAAAATTTAAGCATGAAAAGTTTCCTTTGTCTTTTTTTAGTTTTTAGAATGGGATCTTTTATTTAAACATTTTATGACATGGAGCACTCCTGTCATCTTACCCTCTAGTTCATTACTATTTTTCTATACCTAGACACCTATATGACCATAGCTTTCTGGATTCTAAATTTTACTATGTTGAAACAGGACTGTTGAGCAGCCTGTGTACATGGTTCATGGCTAAATAATTTTTCTCTTGTGTTTTTACACATCATATTGATTTCAGTCTTCAATGAAGCAAATCTTGCTTTATTGTCAAATAAAGATTTGTGTAGCTGCTATTTTATATTATATCTGTGTATCTATTTTTATATTGTTTTTGTATTGTTCTTAAAGAATTGAGTATTGTTTCATAGCATTCCCCAGTTGTCTGTATTTTTTCCTTCATTTTTCTTATTTGACTGTCACTGCATTTCAATTTATTAATTTTGTAAATTTTTCATGTTTCTGTCAACTAAATAAAAGATTCAGTTTGTGTATTATCAAACACATTTTCAATATTTCTTAAAATTATGATTAAAATAATACAATGATTTTTGGCTATTTCCAGTTAAATGACATGACTGTTTTGATTTTAACAAATTGCATCAAACGTTTTAATAAATTAGTAGATTAAAAATAGTTATCTAATTCTTTTGCAGCAATTCCTTAAATGATTTCATATTTCTCTACTGAAAATAATTTTTACTTCGTTTAAATTAATCCTTGTAAATTTTATAACATGAAAATTTTAGTACTTTTTAAAATATATTGGAATTAATTAAAATTAATATATTTTCCTGTATATAATCCATGGATTAAGTGTTAAACATTTTTAGTATACACCATTGAAGATAATTTGATAAAAACGTTTTCCATCAGAAAAGCTTTGAAAGAATGCCATTTATGTTTCATAAAATTAGTTATAGATAAGTTATTTCAGCTTTAATCAGTTTTGACTAAATACAGTTAAGAAGACATTCAATTCCTCAGAAAGATATTATAGTTACCTTGCTGTCCACATTTCACATTTTGTTTTAACCTGAGCTGTCTCATTCTGAAAATATTTAATTTCATATATTATGATGTGGAATTGAATACAAATGAGTTACACAGAAGATTTAAAAATGAAAGAAGGTAAATAAAAAATGATAATGTATGGGGAAAAAGAATGAGCTGTACAAAAGAAAAGATGTATCCAATGTGCAGTTTTAAAATAATTCGTTTCTTTTATTTAATTATTAAAAAAAGCAAATATATTTTACTTTTAAAATATGTCTAACCTCATTTTAAAAGTTATTAAATACTAAAAATCGATGAGATTCACTAGAAGCTTGGAATTATTGGTCTTAATGGATCTGTGCTCTCATCTTAGTTTATCATACTTTGGGCAGAGGTAGAACCAAATAATATCCAACCAGATGTTTTTCCTAAATTTTTTTGTTCTGTAAAATGTATTACATTTTCAATTAAACTATGTATTTTTTATTTTATGTGATACCATATTATCAGCATTATATAGTTTTGACTATTCGCCAAACAAATTGCAGTGAATTATGCACTGTTGTGAATTATGTAATTCTTTTTTTTATTTTACTTGACAAAAAATGTCTTGCAGATAATGTGTTGCTGTGGATTGTATAGAGGAAAATATGGTAATTTTTGTCAGATAACTGAAATAATTTATTTTATTATAATTCATTTATTGTTCACTACAGTAGAGTATTTTTAACTTGAGATCCACTAATATTTCATAATGTATCTCATTTTTATTTACACCAACATTTAAGTGCACTCATAGTGATTGACATATTCTTAAAAATGTATGCAATTCTTATTTTATTGACAGTGGTGGAAATCTACAATTAATTTTTGTTTATATTAACTATATATGAAATAGATAATTCTTAGTTTTCTTAAATAAATCAAATTATATTTTTACTGTTTAAGTTCAGTGTGTAGGCTATTCATAATGGTATTCTTTTGCTGTACTTCGTGTTGTGTTTCATGTAAGTCACAATCTATGCATAAATTTTTGTGCATAAATGAGAAAAAATTTAATTATGTTTGACTCAAAAGTTTATTTAAAACTTTGTGTTAAATTTGATAATTTTTCAAACAAATTATGTAGCTTTTTGCTTAATTTTTATCTAAAAAGTTTTTATTTTTGTAATAAACTATTTTTAACTATGAATGCAAAATATTTTTTTTTATGTTTGTATTGTGTGATAATCTGACATTCAAGACACTGTAAAGGAACTCTGTTTGTTAAGCATAAGGTATATAGAAAAATGTATGGAATATCAGCATTTTATGCTAAAGAAAATAATAATAGAATTGATTATGAATTAGAGGAAATATATATAAATGTTTATCTTGATAATATTTGTTAAATCCTTCTCTTTTTCATGACTTACAAATAAAGATTGAATGAAAATATGTTATTTCATATATTTTTGTACCTACTGAGTAGAACAATTTGAAAATTAAAAATGAGATGACTTATGAAATAATAGTAGGTATTACTAGAATGAAATTGCTTAGCTTGCTTTAGTTTCTTCTTTTTTTCTTTATATAGTGTTTGTCAAAAGATGTCTCATATATAGCTATATAGATGTTGGAAAAAGACAGAATTTTTTTTTTTTGATCTTAATCATAGTACTTGTATATTATATAAATGAGTGATGTGATAAATTTAAATTTTAAATAAGGGCAATGTAGCCTACACTTCACAAAAATATTTCAAAATTCATCTGTGTTATTAGAAAATTAACTTAACTGCATTTAACAATTAAAGTAAGTTGTTTCATGCTTTGTATATATTTCAACAAAATTTATACATTTTTTCTGAAATATGAATTTTATTGTTATATATTACTAATTTTTACACATTATTTTTAAAGATCTTTCATTCTAATATTTTATTAATAGAAAGAAATAGAATGCAAAATAATTTTTTCATTTTCTCTTTAGTTAAAATTGGTTTTAGAGTTTGTAAAAAGAGATTAATGATATTCAACATGGTTTAAATAACTATGCAACTTTCATAATTTATATACATGGGAACAAATGAGTCATTTTTTTTAAATTCCATATTACGACAACTTATTAAAGTAATGAAACTATAATTTTGTGTACTTTTACCTCCATCTTAATGTATCAATTTGAATTATTATTTTCTCATATTTAAACTATTTTTCAGGGAAATACAGCACTACATTATGCAGTTTCCTATGGAAATTTTGATGTTGTTAGTATACTTATCGATTCCAAAGTTTGTGATGTTAATAAGAAAAATAAGGTTAGTTTTTGCATACTGTTTTATTTCTATAAGTTTTTCTAATTAAAATACAAAGTATGAATTTTAAATGATTGAATAATTTACTTAAAGTAGAAAAATGGATTCCTATTGTTTCATCATAAATGGGAAAAAATCTCTTTCACTCATCCACAAACACCAACTCTGGACTTAATTCAATATTTTACCTCTTATCCCTTTCTGTGTTCCCCAATTTTGTGACAGCAAGTAAACAAGCTATTGGTACCTTAAAAAGTTACAGAACCTAACCCTTCAGTTTATCACAGGAGCTGTTAAGCTCTGATTGATGCAACACCACTTTTATGAATCTAGCAGTGGCATTCTTAAATTAAGGGGGTAAAAATGGACTTTAAAATGCTATACTATGTATGTACATATGTAAGTACACTACTGTTTTAATTAATTGAGACTAACAAAATTTTCACAAATGTTGTTTCATTGGTATAGGTCAGGGATGGCGAACCAATGGCACGCGTGCCACAAGTGGCACGTTTGAAAGCTTTGATGGCACGCACAAAAACAAAATTATTTTTTAATAAGTTATCTTTTTTTATAAAAATGAATTAAAAATAATTAATATACAATTAATTTATAATATTAATTTGTAGTACTGAATACCTATCTTAGTATGTTTAAACTAGAACCGTCAAATTATACATTTTTTTATTAAAATATCACATGAATTCTATTGAAGTATATAAAGTTACTCATTAGATAAAATTTTTTGTGTATATAGTTTCGCCTTCTAATGTTATTGCATGTTGTTCCCATTGTAGTGCTCGAATCAGACGACAGACTGAATTTGTCATTTTTAGTAAACCTTTGTCTTTGAAACTTCAGTGACTTTTTAAAAAATATAATCGTTTATTGTAAATAGATATAGTATTATTTTTAGGTAAATATTTTTACATATTATTTCATATTTTATATTCTGCATTCATTTGCAAGAACATATTGCATCAAGAGGGAAGTTTTAGTCTGAAATAACCTTAAGGTATTAAAAGTTACTAAACTTATAATTTATTTTGCTTAATTTTGAACAATAAAATATTTCTTGTGTTGGGAATATTTTTAGTTCTTTAATATGTGACGAAATATGTTCTTGCAAATAAATACAGAATAAGTTTTTATTTATTTTATAATAATATTATTAAAATATATTTTTTTTAGAATTTCTTATTGCAGAAGATGAAATTCTAACTACACAAATTTCAATTCTTGACACGTTTAATTGTTTAAAAATATTAGCAAAGACAATTTTACCAGTATTTTCATCATTGTGGGCACGTGAATCTCTATTTTCAGGAATAGAATAGAATAGAATAGGAATAGAATGACGGATGAATCTGAATGTGTACTGTTGAAATTAATTAAATATGAACCAGATATTAAATATTTATGATCTTGTGAAAAGCAACAAAAATCAAAATAAAAACAGTTGTTTTTAACATGAATTTTGTTTCTAGCATATTGCTTTTTGCAAAACATTGATTAATTAAAAAATAGTTAAAAGAAGAATTGTTTTTTATTTGTTTATTTAATTATACTTACATATAGTTTCACCATGCTAACATTTTGAATGAAACTTTATTGTAGCACGTTACCTATTTTAAAAAAAAATTTATATGACTTTGGGGCACAGACACCAAAAAAGGTTCGCCATCCCTGCTATATGTTAACTTTACATGCACCGTATAGAAATCTAATACGAAATATATCCTCTATCTTTAATGAGATAATGTACATGGTTTGACATGTATTCCACTAAATTAGAGCATAACATTTTCGATGTTGTCATCACGGAACTAAATTTTTGTAACATTCATTATTTTCTTGCTTGAACAGTCCATTTTACTCACATGTTTCTTGACAATGCTTCACAGATTTTTCATTGGATTTACATTAGGAGTTTTGCCAGGACAATCCAGAACCCCAAAACATCTGTTTCTGAGGATGCTTAATTATTTGTATAAGATATTCCTTGATAGGTTCTCCATCACTTCCACCTGACAAATCATGGTCAAACCCTTGCACTAATAATGTCATTTCACCGCTGAATAGAACTTTCTGGTCTTGTGCAGTCCAGGATTGATATATCCTGGTCCAATCCAAACGTTTGTATCACTGACTGCAGAAGGTCTGCTGAATATTTTAATGAATAAAAGTATTTTTTTAGCACTTAACTACATATTCATCTCTTTGAAACATACTTTACAACTTAATATTACATGCAGTATCTCTGTGTAATTCAAAATATCAAACTCTAGTATTTTCTAAGAGTTCAGTTTTCAGGAAACCATATGTTATGCAGTCATAAAAGTTTCCAAAACAGAAAATTATCTAATTTATGTGTTGAAATGAATAAATGCATACAATTACTTATTCCTTATTTTAAGAAAGGAAAATCTGACTTTAGATTTCATTAGCTTTGTTAGTCTGTTAAAAAAGTATTTTCATTAATTGCAAGTGTGATTTTAGTAACTGCGTGTTTATCTCATGATTAATATTTATCTTAAATTTATTTAATGTTAAATAAATCTTACTCATAAATAATCTTAACTTAATAATGTTATTAACTTTGAATTTTAAAAATAAAGGCAAATTTCAAGTGTAATGTTTGTTAAGTTCCTTTCTTGTCGATATATTTATCTAAGTTTTATTAAGTATTACACTAGTAACTGAATGATTAATTCTTCATCTTATATTTTAACAGTTTTTGTCTTTATTTCAACATTAAGTAGGGATGTTTCTAATCCAGAATCAACTTTAAATTGTAGGTCCTGAGTAAATGGGCCATTAAAAAATGACAATAGAGTAGCAAAAATATTTTTTTTCAAACAACGTTGGGCACTGGGGGATCAATTCTTCACGTAAACAAGGCCAGAAACTTCTCATTTATTGTTTCCCAGTGGACACTGTGAATCAAGTTGAAGAGATGAGTAGCATTACCCATGCTATGCCACCACAAATCTGTTTATAGGGTGGGTCATATTCATACATCATCACAGAAGAAAAAAGAGAAACACAGAAAAAAGAAATATCCATGCCGGATTTGGGATTTGAACCCAGGACCCACAGCAAAGAGCCAGGAACACAAACCATTTGGCCATTGATTGGCATAGCGAACTAAGTTGCAAATAAAGTGTATTGTTAGTTTTTAAAATATATTTAACTAAGTATTTATCTAAAAGTTATTCTTTAAGTTATTTATTGTATTAGCTTATATTTATTTATATTATGTTATTATTATTAAATATTAATATATATATAATGGCTTTTATAGGCTGGATATACAAGTATTATGCTTGTTGCTTTAGCTGACATGAAAAGTGACACTCATCAATATGTAGTACAAAGGCTGTTCAATATAGGAGATATTAATATGAAAGCTACTCAAGTAAGTTATTTGATCATGGTTTGGTTTTTATTTTTGAAAAGAAATTATTCACAACCACATTGATTAAAATATTTATTTGTGTGTTTATTTTTTTATCCATTGAATAAGAACATTATGGTTATATTTACTTAGCGATTTCAAAGTTCTTTAAGTGTGAAATGTTGATCTTAGTATTCTTTTATTTTATTCAATCTAGGGTATCTTAAAACATTCTAATACAATTTATAGTTTTATTCACTGAAAATTATATTTTCTGCTATCTAGAATGGACAAACTGCTTTAATGCTTGCAGTTAGTCATGGAAAAATAAGCATAGCAAAAATATTACTTGAGGCAGGAGCTGAAGTGAACCTGCAAGATAAGGATGGTTCTACAGCTTTGATGTGTGCAGCTGAACATGGACATTTAGAAATAGTTAAGCTCTTATTATCACACCCAGAATGTGACCCAACTATTGTTGATAACGTAAGTTAAAAATTACTAGTTAATATAAAGTTTGTAAACACAATATATGTCTTACATTGCTCTCTTTCATTTAAGTTGCACTGCAAGTGAAAGATTAAAGCTCTGGCTTTCTTTTCAAAAATTAATGACCCTCAGCCCTGATCTGCTTGTTTGTTGTGGCTTTATATTGAAAATTTTTAAAATACATTTTACTATTAAAAAATGTCTAGAAAATTAAATTAAATGAATAATTTTTAGATATGTAGCAGATTTTACTTCACTACTCTTAATGCTTATTTTATGATAAAATCATAATTATTTGCCTTTAAATTGCATATTCACACTGTTCTAGTTATTATGGTTACTACACACACACACACACACTAGAAATTATGATTACTCTAGATGTATTCTTTACTAGCATTCATTTTAAGTGATATGAAAACATATTTAACATGCTGTTTTTTGCATACCTTTTTCTTAAAAATGTGACTTTTTTAAGTTTTTTTTATATTTATTATGAAAAATTAATCTTAAATATTTATATTAGTTTATGATAAAATTAATTAAAATCATTAAAAATTTTTCTCAAGGTATGTGGCATTGATATAAAATATTCTTTCTTACAATTACTTTATTTTATTAAATGCTTCTTTCAAAAACTACTTATACAAAACCTGTTATTTAAAAACTGCTTTATTAATTGAATAAAACTAATATCCAAACTATATGGTAAAAAGATATTTTTGGTTGTTCTCTGAAACATTTGTCTTCATAAACTTTTTATATTGAAATTTAATATCAAATTAAATGTATGAATTATCATTTAGTTGTTATTTAAATTATTTCTTTTTATATGTTAAATATATTTTGAACTTTTGTTTGACATGCTCCTGGAAAAATCTTGGCAAAGATTTTCAGGTCATTATAAAGTGTTACATTTTGCTACTATAAAACAACAATCCTAAAGGTAAAATTTATCTTTTTTTAATAATTGTAGAGCATGTTATTTCCTTTTACATTTGTACTAAAAAATCAGAAATTATTAGATTTTGATTTGCTTTTAACTACATAACTCAGTCAGGCTTTTTATAAAATATAAATTATTTTATTGAAAATGCAAAGATTTTTGTTACAGTAAAAGCTTTTACAGTAAATTTGAGTTTTAAGATATTTTATTTCTTAATCATCCATTGTGCATTTTCCAAATGATATTGTGCAATGGTAAAAATAATCATTTCTGTGAAAGCTTTGACAAATGTTTGTTGTTTAAAATGTCAAATTTAAAACATTGGTGTCTAAAATGTAAATGTATTTTTGCAATCAATGTATTTACAATATTTTTAAAATGTGATATATTTTGTAATCTAGAAAACAATTTCAATTTGAGCTTCTACTATTTGTTTAATGCAGCTGATGGTAGTTAAAAAAAATAGAAGTGGTATTTGAAATTGAAAAGTGGAAATTTTGATTATCAAATTTTCTGTATAATTACATTGGAAAAAATACTCTGATTGCATTTAAAAGGCTTATATGCTTTCATGTTAATGATATGTGATAGTCATTTGTAATAATGAAGCTAAACTGTGTTAAACAGGAGTCACTCATTTGCATTGGAGTCACTCATCACATATAGTAGACCTTTATGCCCAGTTACCAATGGTGTGTTTCTCTCACATAGTTTCACAGGAGAGTCTATCTTGGGATCTGTAAACACCTCTGTTAGAAAAAAATTAAGATTGTCATAGTATCATCTTCAGTAAAAAGGTGAGATTGAGCACACAACTTGACGAATTTTCATATGGAGGAAACCTGGGAGTTCATATTATCCTACAAGAATAAGAGAATTCGACCCTTTAGTGTTGTTGATATCATATGCGGAGGGACCCTGTTAGATAACCATATACTGCTTCTTATCATTGTTCATACAATGACCACAGAAAAATGAGATGCTCGAATCTTACATGCAACCTTTTTAAGGAATTATGGGAGATAAAATTGTCTTTATGGATAATAATGAGGAACTTTGCTGAAATGTACTTTATCAGCTCTTATCTGGGAGAAAAAGGCGTTCACCATATAGTGTGTTTAGTAATGTCTCCAGGCTTCAATCTCATCGAGCACTTATGATATTTTATAGGAAGCATGATTGACTTACTCTGAATCTTTTCTAGCTATTAAAATTAGTAGTTTTGGAAGAATAGGAATTACTACCACAATTTTTGATCAATAGCTTATTAAACTATCTGAGAGCAGACTATACTCCTTATTTAGTTGTACAAAAGAGCTACAATTATTATTAGACAAAACAGTAAGCAATGCAATAAAGATAAAGCAGTTAAAAATGCATGATGCATCATTTTGACCAATGAGGTTCTCATGTGCTTAAATTAAATTTTAAAGGATATCAGCAAATCAGCTTGAATTTTAAATTAAATTTCTTATTCCTATTTTCTGTCTTGCTGCATAAAGTATTAATATAACAACATGTCATTCATTCTGGAGTATCTTATTTTTCCTTAGTACCTTATTATGAAGTACCTTAAATTTCATTTAACATTAAAAAAAATTTTTTACATGAACCCATTTGCACTTTGGACTGCAAGATATTACAATAAATTAAATTGCTTTAAGAGTTTTAATAATATTCTAAATCCTCATTATTAATCCAAATCTTGTAAATTATTTTGATTATACAAAAAAATATTGCTAAAATTGTATATGGTGACACAAAAATATACAAACCTCATTACTTTAATATCAGTGTATATTAGTTATATACTATTACAAAAGTGTGTTGGGTCTTAGGCAACTCCTTTACATAAAAATATTTTTGCTAGAAATTTATTTGCGTTCTTAATTTAAACTTTAACAAGTTTTTTTTCAACCATTCTTATTTAGATTTGGGAAGTATGCTAATAAAACAATGTTAAACCCAAATATTTGGAAATAAACATCAATTTTTCTTATAATCTTTAATTGCTTTATTTTTTGAATTTCCTTTATTGTGTTATTATGAATGTGTATGCATTTGGGTTTATTGATTTTTTTAAGAGTAAAAGAAATATTTAAAAAAGTATATATATATATATATATATATATATATATATATATATATATATATATATATATATATATATATATATATATATATTATAAAATTCACCTCGTCAATTCTTTATTCTGACCTTTCACAACATTCATGTTGAAAAAGTGCAATTTCTTAATGTTCTGCCTTTTTAAGCGTTTTATTTTGAATCAAGGAAAATCGTATATGTTTACCAAAGAAACATCTAAACTCTTGAGTTTGATTCTAACCTTGGGGTAGGTGTTAGCAGTGATATGAAGCACACTTTAAACTGCGGATTTCTGTTCAGTTATTTCTCATGTGTAAAGCTAACTGTAAAACATAACCCAAACAACCAACCTAAAATATTTTATTTAAGTTACTAAGCTAGTAATCGATCTATCAGTGCTCTGGTTTTCACTTGAAATGTTTAATTCCCATCTCAACCATTTTTAGTGGTTTTGAAACAGTGTTAAATTAAACCGTATTCAAAATCGTCCACTTATGCAAGAAGTGACTGTAATGAAATGTAACTATAAACAAAATCTAGGAAATTTATATGAATTCTACAAATTCAAATCATTCGAAATTTTATAAAAATTTGAAATATTTTTATTATAAAGCATGTATTTTTTTGTTTTCAGAATACCTCATATTGGTATTTGGTATTTATCTGATCTGTTTCCTTTTTTAGGATGGCTGTAATGCGTTAACAATAGCAATGGAAGCTGGTCACAAAGATATTGGTTTGCTAATTTATACTAGTATGAATTTTTCAAGAGGAAGCTCACCAGTAAATTTTTTATTTTGCTTTTCTATTTATACCAACTAAAATTTAAATAAAGATGAATTTTTTATCACTTAAAATATTTCTTTAGATGTTAAAAGTTGAAAGGAAATAAGTAAATGAATTGCAATTTCTTTCCAACTCTAACCTTATGTTATTAGTGACTGATTAATTTTGTGCTGTATCATCTACATTTTTATGGTGGTTATTGCTCTTAAAACTTAAATTTATGTCAAAATATTGTAATTTTCTCTTGCATTTTTGTTGATGTTTAAATGAAGGACTTGTAATTTATGTATCTAAAATTGCAAATGTCTGTTGAAATGTACAGTATTGACTTAAAAATTTTCTGGTTCTACAGTAAGAACACACACACAATTTTCTTGTTATTACTATACATTTTTATTTTTTCTTTTGTGTTTCTTTTCATAAATTCGCGAGCATATATATTTTAGATGTTCTTTAATCTTAAGTGATTCTTAATTGATCATTATATGAGGGTTACTCTAAAATTTTGGGATATGCTCAGACGAGAATTTACAAAACAAAAATAACGGTTTAATTTTAAAATACAAAGTATTTTAACTCAGAAGACTATTTTTTATTGACTTACTTCAACTTGTTTAGCGTAGAATAAATTTTAAACAGAAAAGAAAATGGAGTTGACGCGAGAACATTTTCGCGCTATGATTTTCTGATTTTATAGCAGGATTAAATCAAGAAGAATGCGTTCAACAGTTGCAATTAGCATTTGGTGATGAATCTCCAGCTCGTGCTACTGTATTCAGATGGTTTAGAGAATTTAGAAGAGGTCGCAATTTTCTTCAGGATGAAGAACACACAGGAAGGCCGCTGTTGGCAGTAATCCCACTTAATGTGTCTGCCATACGAAAAATGTTGATGGATGATAATCACTGTACCTATCAAATGATACAGAAGGAACTTAACATTGGATCTGCAGCCGTACACAATCATTCATGAAGAATTATATATGGAAAAAATAGTTTGCCGTTGGGTTCCCCATAATCTAACTGAGCACCAAAAAGAGGAGCGTATCAGAATCAGTGAAGAAACTCTTAAATTGCTAAATGATGGTGGGCCACTACATCATTTCTAAAATTGTAACAGGTGATAAAACGTACATACTGTTTTTTGACGTTCCAACATATCAAGAAAGCAAAGTATGGGTTTTTGAAGATGATTCTACGCTGACAATGGTGAAAAAACAACGTTCACTGAAAAAAGTGTTGTATGCCGTTTTCTTCAGAAGTAGGGGATTGGCCAAAGTCATCAAGTTGTAAGGACAGAAGACAGTAACAGCAAACTGGTATACCACTAAATGTCTTCCAGAAATTCTACAAAAACTGAATGTTAGGGGACTAATGCTTCACAATGACAATGCATCTTCACATACAGCCGGAATAACAGTTGAGTTTCTTAAACAAAAACAAATTCAAGTGATCGAACATCCCCCGTATTTACCTGATCTAGCTATGTGCTACTTTTGATTATTCTTTAATCTGAAAAAGAACTTACGTGGAAGTCATTTTCATTCAGAAGAAGAGATTGATCTGGCTAAAAGTGCATTTTTTTTTTCATCTATTCCAAGAAATGAATGGGTTGAGGCATTTAATCTGTGAAAAATTCGTCTACAAAAGTGCATTGATGCTAGCGGAGACTACTTTGAACACACCTAAAATTTTATAAGTATAACTTTAAAAACCTCGTTGTATCTCAAAAATTTCAGAGTGACCCTCGTTAATCATGCAGAGTGCCTATACATACATGTTTAAAAATCAATATGGAAACAAAATATAATCTTGTATGCAGATTTTCTTATTTTATACTTTAATATGAGTAAATATACTTGTACCATGAATAATTTTTAAAATAATAAAAACAGCTTTTTTTGTTTTGTAAAGAGGTTTTGTTTTAATCATACAAATATATTACTTAAATATCTAATTTCTTCCCATTTTTTATTATAATCGAGTGTATGGCTGAACCAACATATGAAAAAAAAATTGATTTTGATTGACAAGCCAATAAGAATTTTTATTAATAATTCAATCTCTGAAATCATTCAGACCATTCTATATGCTAAAAGTAGTATTGTTCGTACTAAAAAATATTCTATTATTTTGATGGAATATTTATATACTTGATAAGATTAATTTTTTGTAGAAAATTTGTAAAAATACAATAATTTTATAAAATTTATTAAGATATATAATTTACAAAGGAAGTAACATAAATCTGCTTAAAATATTATTGAGTAATTACAATTAAATTTTTGTGAAATATATTTTACGTTGTATTTTCAGTATTCAACTTTAAAGTCTAGAAAACGTTCCACTTCTCGATCAACACCACCTCCTAGAACACCAACATTAAGAACACCTCCACTTCCAAGGTATGGAGAATTTCTTTAATTATTAAATGTACTTCTAATAAATTCCTCATATCTTACTTTGAAGGATTGAAAAACTATTTTTAAGTTTGAAAATTTACTGTTTTTGTCATTACACTGTTTTTTTTTTACTTGTTATGTCAAGAAAATAATTATGATTTTATTCTGTTTTAGTCCATCATCTAGATCTACAAACTCTATACCAGCGTCATTTCATTTTTCCACATAGTGACAAATTTATTTGCAGCTAGGAAAAGGTGCCAAAGTCAAAAGTTTTCGTAATTATGTGTACAAAAATTTCCTTTTTAGCTTTTATGTAAATTATGTAATAAAACTTGTGATTCGTATGTCGTTTGCATGTGTGTGAATTTTTTTATTATAATTTTACTATAAAATATTTATCATATCAATGAATATCATTTAGTTATTTTAAATTATTTTTTTCTTTTACATTTTGAAATTTTTTCCATGACAGAAAAGAATTTCTTGTATAAATTCTCATAAATGTATATTTAAGGCATTCAACTGGGAACTAAATTTAATTTTTTATCCATTAGTACATAAGTCTAATGATTTGAAAAAAAATATTTCTAGTAATTACAAATATTTTTCATGTTACATTTGCTTTGTCTTTAACAATATTGATTTTAAAGTTTCATATCTATTTCTTTAAACGAAATTTCTTGAAATAAGTTATAAATAAAAAAGAAACCATATACCATGTTTCAAAGTACAATATAACCTTTGAACAGTGTTTACTGACAGGAGTGGATTGTGTAAATGTGGTTGGTGCCAATAATATATATGTGTGTGTGTGTGTATTAAAAAATTATTTAGGTTACATATTTAGTTATTTGTGCATTGTAGATTAATTACTTAGAAGTATTTTTTATATATTAAAATCAAAATATAATTTTTAATTTAATAATTTTCAATAAAGACAGTAGTTTTTATATATTATATTGTTTATTCATGTTTATGTGTATAATTTATTTTACTAACATTAATAATATTATGTTAGTAAAATAAATTATAGTAATATTTTACTAACATAACTAATATTAACTGCATCAAGACTTTTAGGTTCGCCTGTATCCCCTTTGGAATCAAATACTTTCATTATTATTGCTGTAGACATTAAGTATACATCATCAAGGACTGCATTAACTTTAATCTGTTCAGTTATCTTAATGGTCCATTAATTATAAATATTTTTTAACTTTTATAATTATTTTGGAATTTAATTTATTCTTTTAATACAGGATTTTATTTGAATAGAATGAAAGTTTTTTTTCTATGTGTATTTGTTAAAACATTTTATCATGCACGTGACTGCTGCATATTTAGGAAATTATACAACAGTCGGCATTGCTTATTCATGTTTTTGTTTAATTTATTTTACTTTTAATAGAACTATTCACAAAGATAGCTTATCAAGTCCAATACTCCCAATTTACCCTGAAAATAAATTACAACAATCTATATTTTTATACTGTGCAATACAGTACTATTTTAAAAACATGTTAAAATTAGATATAGCTTGATAATGCACAATCTTTTAAAAATCAAAATTTTGCAAGTTTTTTGTACCTACACAATAATGCATTGTTTACTGTTGCACGACGATCAGATTTTATTTAGACAAATTAACTAAAATATTTTTTATTATTTAATTTGCATTTTTTGAAGAGTTAACAATTTGTTTCTGATTTCAGCCATGCTTCATGTGCTTAGAGCAGTGTACTTTGGTAAAATAAATGACATATTATTTTAAACATTGATGTTAATGACAAAATTCATATAAGACTATTGTTATATTAACAGTCTTATTGTTTATAGAAACTATTTGTATTCAAAAGGAATGAAAATAAATGAAAATTGAGTGGAAGGGAAAAAATTATTTCTAATAAAAGCAAAAAAGTAACATACACTTTTTGCTCATTGAATAAAACACAGAGAAATATCAATTTTGTTAAATTGCATATGGAAATCTAACTGGAATTGGGTGAAAATATTTTGAAGGAACTTCTTTTGTCATGAATATAACTTGCTTAGAATTTCTCTTGCCCAAAAATAAACTGAATAAGTTATGTAAGAGAGTAATATACTTATATATATCACATAAACATTATACACATCTGATGTATTGAAAATTTGTGTGTTATAAAAAGTGATTATATGTATATATATATATATAAATTTTGCAATATTGACAATCGATTTTACAAATTTGCTCGGATTCACTGAAACAAATTTTTTTAAATATTCGATATGAACAAAAATTTTTGATTTAGATTGATTTGTAGCAAAATATATAAGGAAAAAGACTGCTATATATTACTATTTTTTCCCCAATAATTTTGGTGAATAATTGTCAGTACAACTTTTTATTCTTAAAAGAAATTTTGTAACATTTTATAAAGTTGCTACAGATATTGTTCTTTAGTGAATAATTATCAACATATCATTACTATGAACTGGTATCAGTTAACATTTCAGTTTTTATTTTCATAATTAAATTTTTTTCAAATGTATGAATTAACTGGTTTTGTTAGTCTCAATATCCAAACGAATGCTTAAAGAATATAACTGCAAATATTGACTGTATTATATTTAAAGGAAGGTTCAACATGTTCACTTTTGTGAGCCTTTTTTTGAGGTATCAATATAGCAATGTAAACAAAAGCAAATTAAAGAAAACTTAAAAAGTAAACTGCTTATAAATGATCACCAAAGCCTTAAATATCATAATTATATTTCTTCATCTAGTTCCTAAAAATTCCATTAAAGTACATTATTTTAAATCAAAATGTCTTTTTCTGCAGCTTTAGTTCATGTTTGTTTAATGAAACTTTATATATATATATATATATATATATATATATATATATATATATATATATATAAACTGGGAGCTTAGATATTGATTTTAAAACTGATTGAAAAATCTTAGTTATAATTAAAAATTATTTTTAATGTGAATGGTTAGCATTGTTTAATTAAGTATTATCAGAAACTGATTACATAAATTTTTAAATGAGAAAGCAATGATTTATTTATAAACTACAATATCCACATATTAAAAGTCATTTTTGTATTAACAGTGCAAAAAGGTAAGTATTTAGAACATTTTAATTTGGAAAAATGTTCAAAACACATATTCAAATGATTGCTACTCGTATAAGCCATCATTTAACTTATTAAATAATAATAACAAATTAAAAAACTACAAAGTTAATACAGTTGTGTAATGAGCATAATTGGCGCCCGGGGCTGAATTAGTGCTGAATGAAAGTTGCTATCATAAATTAACCAAGATGTAAAGTGGCCACAAAGAGTACGATATTATATGGGCATAAACACTCATTGGTATCATGTCTGTGTAGGTGTTATGCACACTCCTCTAATATTAGCCTTCACATAATAGGACGCTAGAGTGACCGATTTGTGTGAGATGTTTGGTTTGAATCGCACTTTTGATAAAAGAACATAGCAATAACCACAAGCTATAAAGTCTGCAATATGACGTAGTGAATAACTCAAACGATTTGCACTATAAATACATAATAGATAGTAATGCAAGCAAGCCCTGGACTGTATCTTAAGGTTAACGGATATGGAATACTCGCTCATCACCAAGTGCCTGGTAACTGCGAACCGCGATCAGGAGATGAAGTCACACCTGAGCTGGCACCTTTTTCACATCAACGCCTCACTAGCGGAAAGACTTTAAATGTCACAGACTGGCGACGACACGTCCCTACACATGGAGTCCCAGCAGCCCAGAAAGGGAGACTGCGGGGATACCACATTCATTGCCCGCGGCAATTGATGCATCATTTTGCTGATCTTAACGGGAAACGGCATGAAGTTTGGTTTGTTTGCCGCTCAACAGTCATTTTTTGCACACGAGGGCTGGTTAGACCAGGACCTATCGTTTAAAGCAAAGCGGCATGAAGTTATTGAGACATTGGAGCTCAAACTGCTGGTCTATAGTAAGACTTTTTACGGTATTAAATTGTTCTCTTGACAACTTATAAATACAAAGAAGCATTTAATGAGTAACACTCTAGTATACTCAAGCTTGGTTTAATTTTCTTATCGCTAAATTGTCATTTTTTGTATACAAAGTATAGTTGATGAACTGTTTAACAAAGAAGACCAGGGCGCTTATTATCAGCTAGCAGACGGACTAACTTACTTTGGTATGTTATGCAGAACAGTTTTGATTTTAATTTTCCTGACGCAAGATCTTCAGATATGATAAGTTGCGGAGAAAAAAAAAATATTTGATAGTTAAGTGCTGGAGTAAATCATTGGATAAAAACTAATTGAGAATGTTCAAATGAATGACTTAGAAGACTAAAGGTACAAGCACAAATTCACATAAAAGCCAGAAAAATGAGAGAATTTAAAAAAAAAAAAAAAAGTGTTT
Source organism: Latrodectus elegans (assembly GCA_030067965.1). Lineage (NCBI taxonomy): Eukaryota > Metazoa > Arthropoda > Arachnida > Araneae > Theridiidae > Latrodectus > Latrodectus elegans. The sequence goes on along the minus strand of CM057809.1, from coordinate 50,832,338 downwards.
CCTGAGAAACGCGACAGTTTTATGAAATTAATGTCATCTAGAGCAGATTTTATTTGCTTTTTTGTACTTGTCTTTTCTACATTTTGAAATGGTCTGAGATGTAAAGGAGGAAACTATTTCCATATATGTTTCAGAAGAGGATATATATCAACTGTTCTTTGAATACTTTTTTCTCGAGATTTTGGGTTTTTAAATTTTGTACCATCAGTCTTGAATTTATTTGTAACTGAAGTAGATTTCTTTGTGCTATTAGAAGTGGAAAGTCTAACAGATATTGGTAAACTAATCTTATTCACTGGATTATTATTTATTTTTGAATTTGTGAAGTAAAAGAATAGGAAATGCCAACTTTTGATGCTCTGTTTTTTACTATTTGTCTTGCTTTTAGAAAAGTAATATTTTTTTTATCTTCGTTGAAATTACCTTTCTCTAAGACCCATATAGGATAAGATTTAGAAAATGCAGCATGCGCACCAGAACAATTATAACAATTGAGAATTTTTAAAGTGCTAACATTAGTTTCATGATCAGATTGTGCACAATTTCCACACCTAGGATTAGTATTCCTACTTTCTTGTTGTGAGTGACCATATCTCTGACATTTAAAACACCTAAGAGGGTTAGGAATGCATGGACGAAATTTGGAGTTTATATAACATGATTTTATGGATTTTATTAATACTGATGTCTGAAAAGTTACGACAACATGTTGGGTGAGGATAAGTTCATCATCATGTTGAATGCTTATACGATGTGCAGCACAAACTCCTTGATCGCTTAGTTCTTCCAAACATTCTGCTTCTGTGACGAATATGAAATCCGGGGTTAGAAAGGACACATAATATTCATTTAATATTTTATGAAATGATGTTTCTATTGGAAATGAAACCAATTTTTTTTTAAATTACTGAGTATTATAACTTGTTTTATATCAACTTGAACAAGATGCCCCATAGTAATTTTTTTTTTAAATTTTGCATATCATCAATCAAAGATGTGAGAAGTTTTTGAATCACAAAAGGCGATCCTTTATGAAAAGTGCTAGGTGTTCTTATTAACATGTAATGAGTATTTGAATTGGTTTCAGCAATGAAAGTATAGGACCCATAGTATAGACCCATAGGATATTTGTAAAGGTTCATGCTCAACGACACCTCCCACCACGGAGCCCTACAAAGGATGGCAGCCATCGGCTTTGGACACTTCCTGTCTCGGCGCTTAACATAGTACTAGTCGACACTCATTCTTGGAGGCAGTGACCACCTTTAACATCAAGTCCAAGGATGTGACTCTTTCATTTGATCCTTAGCAGACTAGCCACGATTGCATCTAGGTACCAGCTAATTGATACCCTGGGGACCACAGTATACAATCTGTCGAAAGGGTTGCCACGCATGACCAATACGTGGGGATCTTGATTGTCCATGCGGAGCTAGAAATAAACAAAGCAGCTAAGCTACTCATAGAGAGTACCCTTGCTTCCCGTCGAGGGATGGAAAGGATAATGAAAAGATTATAAGGATAAGAGAGAAAAATAGAATATAGACCCCTGGGTATCGTGGGATTGGGACACCCGTACTCACCTAAAGAAGGTGAGCCCCATGAGAAATTAGACACAGAACGGTAACATTTTCATAGTTCAATATTGACTAGGAATAAAGGCAGATATGTAAAAATCGCATTTTTATTATTTAACTCCAACATCTCTGCCTGAGAATCTGTAACACGATTAATATAGATGATTTAAGATTGCATAAGAAGTTGCGCACTACTGCTAACCAGTTGAAAAAGCTTTTCTTAACTAGCCCTCAGTATGAAATGGTATTTGATTTTCAGTCAAAATTCAGTCTTTGAGAAAGGTCTATCACTTCTTTTAATGATATTTTACATTTGAAGCTTGATAACAATCCTTCGAAAATACAGCAATTTACATCCGACTTTGTCCAGCCTCTTAGACGGTTTTTGACATCATGTTGTAGTCTATTTATAAAGGCTTAAAGCTGTCATGCGGCATTTTAGCATCCAGCTCGTAATTGCCTTTTGAGAGGGCTTTTCATAGATGATGGACAGTATTTACATGTCACAAGAGAGAAAACCCAGACAACTTCTAAGCGACCACCCTGACAGACGTGCATGCAGTAGGTAGAAGAGTAACATCAATCTTCATTTAGTAGTGGCTGATATCGAATCCGGAACCTTCTGCTCTCAAGAACGTTGTTCAGATATTTTTAATCTGCGAGAGTTGTCACTGTTGTACTTTTCAATCTGCTAATGGATTGATCACACTGCATTATTCATATAACCTGAACTCATGGTCATTGAAATCTGCGCACAGCTTTTTGTTCTTTCATAAATAAGATAGTCCACGAAAAATGCATTGAATTAATAAAAACCATACTTGAAGAAAGATAAAACGTTTTCTTGATTACCAAGCATTAGGCACTTTTATTTCCTCCAAAATTATACTAAATAGCATTAACTTTTAATATAATAATTTATATTAATTCATTAAAAAAATTCTCTTTGTTAATTTATTTTTGAGCATTTGTGTTACATGTAAAATCAGCAATGATGTGATAAATATGTAGATTCTTTTTTTTCCCTATTAATCGCAAACTTTTATCTATTTATAATTTGCAAAAACTTGCTTGAAACAAATTTCTCTTCCCATTTAGTAAGTTTACTTCAGTGTATCTTCTAAAAATGTTATAGTTTTAATATATATAAAAAAATTAAGTCACTTCTGCTTCCGTTATAATTATAAGTAGCAGTCTACTTCAAAATTCCAGATTTTTTATATCTTTAATTAAATTTTAATACATCAGATTTATTCGATTTCAAATATACAAAGATTATTTTTATGAAATAAATACGTATATTACAACAACAAAAACATAAGTTTATGAAAATGGAAAAGCATATTGTACACATGAAATTAAAATTGCTTTTAAGATCACAGATGAATATCTTATTTCCTCAAGCGACAAATTTCAATGAATCGTGGAATTTCATTGAAATAAATTCTTAAGATAAAAATATGAATAAAAAATATACATAAATATTTTTCAGAAACTTATTTTTTAAATTTGATGTCTACAAATTTAAATGTAACAGAAATAATTTACGATTAGCATTTACAAATTACACTTATGCTTGACACTCATTTATAATACTTTAAAACATATAAATATCAAGTTAAAGACATAGTATAGCTAAGTAGCATTTGAATTCAATCTTATTCTTTGTACAAAAGATTTGCATATTTCAATGCATATCAAATATGTTATTGCTTATTTTAGTGGTATTACAAAACTCAGATATTCTGTAAAAAAATTATTAAAATTCTTCATAGTGCTAAAAATAAATTTATTTAAAAATTATAATATCAATTATTTTTAAAGAGACATTTTTCTTCTCTAGAACTTTTTCTCAAATTTTTCATATTTTATAAATATTATACATATTTATTGCGTTTTATTATTATATGTTATTGAATTATATTACAGCACCGGCAATCATTCATCTAAAAATTATCTGCAGTCATTCACATGAATTACACTAATATATATAAAATTCAACTTTAAATATATTCACTGATTAAAATGAAACTACTTCAATATTAAGCACAGCAATTTTGTCAGTGGTTAAATTTAAGCTACATTTTTTCTACAAGCTGATTAGAAACGCTTAAGATGACTAGCATTGCAATGAAAACACACTCACCAGAATATTACAACAATGACACAATGAAACAACCAACATTGAACATTTAAAAATAAGTAGCTTTTACAAGCACTGGTGAAATATAACATCATAATTTCTTATTCATACTTATGTGACCCAACTACTTTGTAAAAAGTAATTCAAAAAGTAAAATTTAAGATACTTAGGAATAAAACAAACTAACCAACTCATACTCTAAAATAAAACCAATTTGATTGTCACGCCAAACTGATTGTGATATCAACGGTGGGCTTTGCATGCGATAAATAATAAATGAAAATACTCGACCTTGTCTCATCAAACAGCTCTTTGTAAACATACATGTATAAGTATAGATACACACACATATGTATATATATTCTATGATTACGTCACGAATTCTACCACGAATATTAACAGAGGAAACATATAATGAGTTAGTTAGCAGCAATTATGTGAGAACATTTATATCACTGAATTAACTTTCGCATGCCGAAGATCATTAAGGCATTTCAAGACTTGTGCGTTATACTAGATAATCTTTGGTCTCTGGAAGTCTTGTTACACTGAGAGCTCCTGAAACAAGAACAACACTTGAAATGATGATTGGAATGACTTTTGACACGTCCACAGTGCTTCCAAACGTCACATTACTCAGTATTGCAGCTAAGCGGCTAACCGCTGAAAATATTCCATAACTTGTTGTCCTGAAATTAATAATATACCTGTTAGAGAGAGAGAGATTCATTATCAAATATAAAACGAGCAAATTATTTCAAATCCAAAAAGGATTACTGGAGTTTGTTGCAAATTTTTAATTGAAAGGAAAACTGCATGTAATAAATTGCTCCTTTTAATTACTAAAACATTGGTGTTGCAATATGTGCAAATATTAATGTAAGAATTAAGTTTGATGTATAGAGTATCGCCTATCAAAACAATATTTTTTCTATGTTACAATTTTCTGTTCATTTACATTTAAGGAAAGAATGCTTAGATACTTCATGAAATATCTGTTTGATCTTTCTTTTGTTAAATGTATGTGACACTTTAATTTTCTCCAAAGAACTAAAATGTTAAAAGTTTGCTAATGTTACTAATTTTACAGTGATAAAGTAGCTACAAAACAACCTTTTGGAATTAAAATATTTTTCCTGTCTTTGGCTTATTACGAAATAGTAAAATAACATAACAAAATTAGAAGTATTTTCTTTGTATAAACTGTTTAGATTGTAAAGACAAGACTTTTCTAATATTTCATAGATATTTTGTCAAGACTCGTTAAGTCAAATATGCACCACGGTATCATTTCCGATAGAATATTTGATAATTTTGCATAACTTACGACTCGCTTGATTTTTATGTAGCTTAAGAAATTTAATTCAATAAAAAAATTACTTACTTTCACAGTTACAAATCAAAATTTAAGTTGTAAGAATTTAATCCACGTTTTAATTTTATATTAAATACATTCTCTATAATGCAGAAAATATAGTTTATGCTCTTGTTTGAAAACAGAAAATGTAAAATCACAAAATACAAATTTAGTTAACATCGATTAATTCAAATGCAAATAATCAAAAATTTTAATGAAAGTATTGGTATCTTTATGGGATTTTAGCTGTTTTATGGTTAATTTCATGACCTGGTTTTCGCAACTCGATTTTAAACACTATTAGGACGCAACATTCATGGCTAAATTAAAGCAAAAATTCCAGAAATATATTTGAGGTAGATTTTACCTGATATTTGCAGGATATGCTTCTGTGGACACTATATCGAGTGCGTTCCATCCAAATACAGACAAGAAAGTGAAAACTGCTTCAAATGCTATGAGAGTCTCTTTTGTTTCTGTTATCCATAAAAAATTAATACTAAAGGCAGAGAGAAGCAACGAAAGCCCTATAAAGCAAAATTAGTTATTAGTCCATCTTAATTTACTCTATTTTTTATTTTACGATTGATGCAAATTATAGTTGATTATAATTAGAAGCAGTGGTGAGAAGGACAGAGAGAGAGAGAGAGAGAGAGAGAGAGAGAGAGAGAGAGAGAGAGAGAGAGAGAGAGAGAGAGAGAGAGAGAGAGAGAGAGAGAGAGAGAGAGAGAGAGAGAGAGAGAGAGAGACAGAGAGAGAGAGAGAGAGAGAGAGAGAGAGAGAGAGAGAGAGAGAGAGAGAGAGAGAGAGAGAGAGAGAGAGAGAGAGAGAGAGAGAGAGAGAGAGAGAGACAGAGAGAGAAAGAGAGAGAGAGAGAGAGAGAGAGAGAGAGAGAGAGAGAGAGAGAGAGAGAGAGAGAGAGAGAGAGAGAGAGAGAGAGAGAGAGAGAGAGAGAGAGAGAGAGAGAGAGAGAGAGAGAGAGAGAGAGAGAGAGAGAGAGAGAGAGAGAGAGAGAGAGAGAGAGAGAGAGAGAGAGAGAGAGAGAGAGAGATTTCTCTTGTAATCTAAGAGAAATTTCTCTCTTTCACTACTGTTTATTGGTGATAATCATAAAATAAATTGTAAAATACTTATTATTTACACAGCATAGTTTAATTTTCTGAAAATTGCTTACAATAATGGATTTTTGTTAATACACAATAAACATGCTTTTCCAGTATGTTAAAAAACAATTTCGTAAACTGTGATGCCATTTATGATCCCGCTTTTCGGACATGACTTGCTTGACACTGGTCTCTTCGCAGATTACAAGTCAAGCATTTATTGCCCTGTCCGTGACTTGGGACTGTTGTCACACCAGCATGTTTCCCTGTACCTAGCCCTAAGTTGGGCTCTACCAGTTATATATAAGCCTCCGAGTGGAGTCTTCGTAATTTTGAAGCAAGAACCAAGCAGAAGATGGCTAATACCTGGCCTATTAATCCCAGATTATCATTTCACTTGGAGGACATTGTGATTACTCCCACTTTTAACATGTCCCAGCCGTCTTTAGCAAACACGACAAATCTTCGATTAAGGCGGGATTCGAACTCACTACCTTATGATAATGAGAACGACGCTCTAACCAACCAAGTCATCTCAGCTCTGACTTTGGATTGAGGACGCCAAATTGGTAGAGGAATCAATTTTGCCTTACTTTCCTTTATTCAGAGGTGAAAGGATCTATGCTCATTACTTACGGATGTGTTTTAAAGAAACTAATAATTCGTACGTTATGGATGAAAAATGCTTGCTCATGTATTGATTTTGACCCATTACTATTTCAAAATTTAAGGACATTTGACAGTGAGACTTAACCAGTTGGTACAGTTCGGATTTTTTTCCTTATTTTTATGCACGTTATCTAACTTGTGATGAAGTGAAATTTGGTTATTCTTTGAGTGAGAGCAAATGTGTATATCCACGAGCAAAATTAACCAAACTGCAATTCAGCCAATGAAATGAGAAGAATTTTCAGATTTATGGTCTCTATATTTAGAGGATGGTCTTCAGCATAATGTAATTATACAAACATATATGCTGGGTGTCCTTTCAAAAAGCTTTGATACTCATTTACAGGTATTTATGTCTACTTCTGCTGCAAGAATGTTACCAGCTCTGCGGTAAATTTCCGACAGGATTCTCTGTTACATAAATATTGTTGATATAAGTGCTTAAAAGAGACTGCAGTAACAAAGGACACGTTGTCGTAGAAACACTTCTTTAATTTCATAATACTATCAAACTGCAATAAGAATACAGCTGCGCAAAATGTTCAATTGGCATTAGTATTCGATTTACCAGAAAGTTCAAAGGTTCTTGTTGTGAAAAAAAATCCAGCAATCAAGTAACTACCACCACCATAAATACAAAATATGTAACCACAGTCCATAATTGTATCGTAGTACGGTTGAATATATATATATATATATATATATATATATATATATATATATATATATATATATATATATATATATATATATATATATATATTAATGTGTTTATAGGGTGAACTAAATGTCCGTAAAAACTTTAAAGATACCTAAAACCTGAAAAAATTATCAAAATAACAAGTGGTTTGTAAATTTAGCATGGATAGGTAATTGTTGAAGGATCGAGTAAAGCCCGGGCGACAAAGATTACGGCAGCTACTTTCAGCGCGAGCTGCACAGCTGAAATTTTAACAGTGTCAGTATTCTTTGCAGGAACAGTCTGCGGAAAGCTGACCACCATCCTGGATTTGGTAACATTAATTTTGTTATTTGCTTGTTTCTTCTATTATTTATGTACTATACGTTACCTTTCAACTGTTTTTTGATTTATTTTATCTTAAAACTGTCCAGTGGCTTATGCAAACCTTTATTTTGGTTATTTTTCAGGTTTTTATGAATTATAAAATTCTTTACAAACTTTTTGCCATTCCTGCATAGTGTGTGTGCGTGTGTGTGTAAAGAATGTAATAAATCGATTTCAAATATTCCTGCGAAGTGAAATTTTATATTATTAAATGCATATTTTTTATACAGAAATATGCAACAGTGCATTTTACCCTACGTCAATATACAATTGAATTTCTTTGCATTTTATTTTATAGTTATGATTTTATTTTATAGATGCATTTTTTACTTATAGTTAAGGTGACTTGTTTTCAAATATATTTTTGACATTTTCTTGGATATTTAAGATTTTTTATATAGTTATTGCTGTTTAATGTTCAAATTTTTTGAAACACTTTAAATTAATTACTCATACAGTATTGTGGACTTGTGTGTAAATTTATTGTTATGTCATATTCTAAAATTTATTTTAAAAAAGTTATATAAGAGATTGGTTCTGTAACAATTTGCAAAGACAGCATCATATAGTTTAATATTATGTTTCTTTCATTTTAAAATGTAGCATTTATTAAACGTTTGGAATCGCTATAAATGTTAGTTTTTTCCCAGATTCTCTTTTGAAAAGTTTCATGTACGCTTTCGATTATTCGTAGGAAAAAATAAAAACATTCTGGGACTACCTTTCATGCAAAAAGTCAAGATTCATTAATTTTTAAAAGAATTTCCTTAGTGAGATAACTTTGATCGTTAAAAGTGAATCATTGCTAATGCTGCTACGATTATATTAGTGAAGTTATTTTGCTCAAACTCAAAAACCATTTATTCAAAGATAAAATTGTTTAAATTGTGTTTCGATTTCATAATAGTAAATATTCACATTGAAAAAGTACTTTTATAATGAATGATTCTTAAATTTTAAATTAATCCATCATATAATATGGCCGTACTTAAATTACACTTCACGTATTAAAATTCTTCTCAAATGGAAAAAGGAAATTTATTTTTGGAATTTATGAATCTCTGTACATGTAATGTTTCTAGTTAGCTTCATAAATTGATGAAAGTATTAAATTCATATTTTCTAAGTATTTTGTCACTAATTTTGATTAATGAGTTATTTTCTTTTGTAATTTAAACGAAGAGAGATCAACAAGAAAGTAGGCAAGGAATTTATTTTATAAATGATTATGAAGCTTTTCAAGAAAGCTGTAGAATTCATTTGTTATTTTATATAGATATTTTCCTTTCAAGCATTTATCATTCAAAATTTAAACTTAATAGTAGATTTTCTATGCATGAGTATTAAATATGCAATTACTTTATTATGTTTAAAGTTATTTCATTTACTTTCAATTTAACATATTTATATTTTTCCTTCCAGCAAAGTAAATCAGTAGTTATATAGCTGATTATGTATCTAATCAAGAAATTTAAAACAATATTTTTCATGATTTCTTCCCTCGTCTCTCTTCTTCCAAAGGTTTGAATCTCTATTAAAAGATTTTTGTACAGATTACTTACCTAAAGTCTTCACTCTGCCAATTTTATCTAAAATGAAAGATGATATAAGAGCTCCTGGCAGAATTGCAAGTTGAGCAAACAAGTTTTGATAGAAAAGTTCAGCTAGCTTAAAATTGATGTCAAAATCTATATCGCATCCTCCTGAAAAAGAAAATTGATTATTTAAAATTTAAAAAAATTTTGAAAATAGAGAGGATTAATGATCTATCATGACTCATTTAAAAAGTTTAGTAATCAGTTTATCGTTTAACTATTTACATTTATTTTAAAATGTTTAATCAACAAATCTCATTAAAACAAGTTAACTATTAGGCGCAAAAGCAATTAATTGAAGCCAAAATAAAATATTCGTGAATTATAGTTTGAATAATTTAACACATTTATCAATATAAGCTATTTGGTGAATAGCACGTTTGTCGTTTAACTGTCATTTTTTGCACACAAGGGCTAATCAGACTGCCTCTTACAGTCTAAAGTGGATTCCAAACCACTACAAACATTTATACTCAAATTGGGATTTTGGCGAAGGTACATAACTTGAATCTTAGAAAATAGACCATGATAGCAGGAAATAAAATTGTTTCTATAATACCAATTTGTATAGATGTGGTTTTAAACATTTCAGTATATGGTTTCATGGACATTTTTAAAAATTATTTGCAAATTATGGGTACGATATTTTTCTCACTATAATTAAGATTTAAAACTATAAATATTTTTTTAAATTTTCTTACAATTTAAGGTTTTTGATCATATTATATTAAAATTTCTCGAGGAATACGCAGTTATATGCTCAACATATATTAAACATTTAAAACTCTTTAAACAGCAATATTATAAGCATTTTACAAATATATATTATCTTTTTTCCTGATAATAGATTCCTTTATTGATTACTGAAAATAGGTTATCAGTTATCAGATATTACGGCTGAAACTGATAATAGAAAGTTACTATTGATGAAAAGTGTTACTTTGATGCTTTTTTTTATGTCAGCTTTATTTAAGTTCTGAATTGCTACAAAGATAAAGTGAATGATTTAAGAAATACTCATAACTTAATATTATATTAACTAAGTTTTCATGTTTAGTAATGATTTTAAAACTTTTTATTAAAATATAAATGTATAAAAAATGCATATAATTGCGCATACCTTAACACTTTAAATTGATTACTCTTATATAAAACTCTTAAGGGAGTTTTTCTTTTAACTCACTCACTCACTCACTCACTCACTCACTCACTCACTCACTCACTCACTCACTCACTCACTCACTCACTCACTCACTCACTCACTCACTCACTCACTCACTCACTCACTCACTCACTCACTCACTCACGCACTCACTCACTCACTCACTCACCACCCACTCACCACCTCACTCACCACTCACTCACCACTCACTCACTCACCACTCACTCACCACCACTCACTCACCTCACCACCACCACTCACCACCACCACTCACCTCACCCACTCACCACTCACCACCACCACCACCACCTCACCACCACTCACTCACCACCTCACCACCTCACCTCACCACTCACCTCACTCACCACTCACCACTCACCCCACCACCACCACCACCACTCACTCACTCACCACCACTCACCCACCACCACCTCACCACCTCACCACCACCCACCCACCCACTCACCCACTCACCACTCACCCACCACTCACCACCACCCACTCACCACCACCACTCACCACCACCACCTCACCACCCACCACCTCACCACCACCACTCACCACCACCACTCACTCACCACCACCCACTCACCACCCACCACCACTCACCACCACCACTCACCACTCACCTCACCTCACTCACCACTCACCACCACCACTCACCTCACCACCACCACTCACCTCACCACCCACTCCACCACCTCACCTCACCACTCACTCCACCCACCCACCACCACCACCACCACTCACTCACCACTCACTCACCACCCACCTCACCTCACCACCACCACTCACCACCACCACCACCCACCACCACTCACTCACTCACCACTCACTCACCTCACCACCACCTCACCTCACTCACCCACCACTCCACCACCACCACCACTCACTCACTCACCACCACCACCACTCACCCACTCACTCACTCACCTCACTCACTCACTCACCACTCACCTCACCACTCACTCACCACCACTCACCCACCACTCACCCACCACTCACTCACTCACTCACTCCACCTCACTCACTCACCACTCACTCACCTCACCACCACTCACTCACCACTCACCACCACTCACTCCACCCACTCACCACTCACTCACCTCACCACCACCACCCACCACCACCACCACCACTCACCACCCACCACTCACCACTCACTCACCCACCACCACTCACCACTCACCACTCACACACACACACACACACACACACACACACACACACACATTGTTTTAAAGACAGGATAAATTTCCAGCATGTATCAGGTAACCACAAAAGTTTTGCCGCTGTGTTGTATGAAAATTCCAAGCGCAATGTTGGTATGACCAAACGGACTTTATTCCTCAAAGTAAGCACCATTTCATGCGAAAACGTTCTCTCTGCGTGATACTAACACATGCATACAGATGCAATAAAATGTCCTCTCTTTAGAAGCAAAAAAAATGGGCCACACCAATTTTGATCTCTTCAGCGCCACAGAACTGTCTTATTCGCATGTGATTGTCCAACGCTTAGAATAACTGAATGTCTGGGGAATAATGAGGATGAGGAAAAAAATTCTCATTCTAAGGCAGTAATTGCATTCAAAGTCACATTTAAGGTGTGCGATCTTGCGTCACTTTGCAAGAACATAACTTTTTTCCAGTTCACCAATCCTAACCATTTCTGAAGCAAAGGCCATTTGCATACGTTCCAGTTATTGCACGCAGGCCGAAGCATTAATGGTTTGACTACGTGAAACGAGCTCATGATGAACAATACTAGATGATGTCCACTATACACACATCAATAGCTTCTGAAAATAAAGTGGAGGATTTGCGGTACCGGGAATTGCATCTGCCCTTGCCAACCAATGATATGAATGCTTGTTGGTGATGTACTGGATCCATTTTTCGCAACACGTAAGCAGATAAAGAAACGGTTTGGTGTTCCTGCGGAAGAAAAGCGATGATTAACCTTTAAAGTTTATTTCATTCATCAAGTTCATGAGAGAGCCATTTACTTAGAGTCCCCAACTTTCCCAATTTGTGTAAGTGAGGGCGAAGAGTTTCATAAGAAACGAACTTAACTGCAAGTTTCTGACACGTTTGATATGGACCCTCTTCGATCGCACTTTTCAAATCATACCATTTCAGGCTGTTGACGCTCCCGATCTTGGCGCATCTTAGAGTGATTCATCTTCAGAACAGAATTTGCATTGCTACATTTGCATGATACGCTCGGTTACTACATCGTCTCCGAGTGCCATCCATACTTTTCGGCATGTCTCAGAGTTTGAGTCCAGTTTTTACTAATATAACAAACTTGTTCTAAAAACGTCCTTGTTCAAGGCAATAACTAAATCCCTTTTCGGACTCCCAAACAAAACCAAAATCTGCAGAATTTTCTTATATCTTATCTGCCTGAAAATACTAAAGGTAGTTTTATACTAATTAATGCGCACCCATAGCGACATTTGTAATAACCCATAATTATATTTAAGATCATAAATTCTTTAGTTTAACTATATAGATTATGTGAAACATTTATTTTTAATTCGATAGACTTTTACATTTTAATTAAATAAAACAGAACATACGTACCTTTCGTATTAAAAAAATATGTAGAAATGAGTGAACATGACTGAAACTTGTATTTGTAGAGATCTGTGTCGAAAAATTGAGTTTGGTAGAAATCACAGTACTTGAAGTACGTCCTGCTTGTCCGAATGTTGCTGAATGTGCAGTTAGTGAATGAACAGTTGTGAAAAGAACAATGGTTAATAAGAGTCTGAACGAACCGAACATTGACAAATGAAAGATTTGTGAACTGTACATTTTCTATGGTGTTTGTAAAATTCTTATCTTCTATAATTAAATTCGCTTGTTTCACAGTTCTAGAGTCAAAATTTGCATCCTCAATTCCTTTTGTGTATTCGTGAAGCCATATCGACACTCCATAAAACCTAGAATGATATTTTAATGATATACAATGATAATTTATTAAACTTATGGATATTTAATATGCAACAATTTAAAATTTTCCTGTGGAATAAAAATTTTAAATTGCTAATTTTTTGTGTATACACACCATTATGAAATAGTCAATATTGTACGTATACATGTCACTGCGATAAAAAAAAATGAAAAAGGATTTTTTAAGCAATTTCCTGAAAATTTCTAAGCTAGATAATATATTAATAGACCGTTCTCATAAAAAATAAACTTCGTTTTCAATAATATAACAAATTCACTTTTAACAAATCTTAAATATAAACAGAATATTAAGTATTTACAATTAAGAATCGACGTGAAAACAAGTACTTAAAAATTCCAAAAAATTTTGTTTGATTTCATTTTCGAGAAAAGTTTTCATGGAAACTTATCGAAACTTACTGCAAGGAAAACACTTAAAATTAAACATACAAGCAGAAGTCAAATAATAGAACTTTTTAAGATGAAATTTTTAAGTGGACAAATTTGGATATTAATTAAATTTTAGTCATAAATTTTGGATATTCATTTTTAATTATAATTTTAACAAACGATACATTTGAGATTATTTTTTGCAAAGTATAAATTTGCTTATGAAAGCAAAACAAAGTTTTAAAATTTTGCTAATGTTATTATCCTATAAAATTTAGGTTAACTTTCAATAATTTATTTTATATTCTCTGCTGTGGCGATAGAAATTTCTTACTATAAATGAGAAATCCTGTATAAAAGCAACCTAAAGCCTTTCTATATTTTTTTCTTAAAGACATACTGAGGCCATATTTTAAGCGATTGTTAGATGCTTGGAATCACGTTAGCAGCCTTTCATATTTCTTAGATTCATCAAGGATTTTATTTGTATTTGAATGTAATGCTATGAAAGAAGATTGGAAAATATTAACATCAAACTCTAATCTGTTTTTTTTCTTACACAGAAAGTAAAAATACTTTTGGACTTGAAGAATTGAGCTATGAAACACTGTTAATGTTGCCTTACAATCTTCCTGTTCTTAACTTAGCAAAAGGAAACTCTCGAATGGTGGATCGTGGAGACTTTATTAGAATACTTGACCGTTTTTTAGTAATCTCACTTTTATGTTAATAATTATCCATCGAAATCCGTACAAAAATTACTTTAAAACTATATTTTATTCTTATTTCAAATTTGCTGTTTATAAGAATTTTTATAATATTGTTTCGTGAAATTATATAAAGACAAAAATTACTTTTTAATCTTTTACTTTTTCAACAATTCATCAGTAAATAGATTCTCAAATACTATTCATAAAAGCAAAATATTTAGAAAAATAAAATATTTTTATAAACATTTTTCATCAAAAATAATTAAAATAAACTAACTTTGTAATTTTAATAAAAAAACTTCAAATATTTTTAAGTTTAATCCATTTTACAATAAATATTACAGTATGTTTTACTCTAAAGTTGAGAGATAAAATATCCCTTTCTTACCCAAATGATGTTGTTGTCCAAATTATCAGCAAAAGAATAGTCAAATAAGTATGAGGAGGAGCAAAAACCCCATAAATATTGATCCAACACTGGAATAATATAAGTAGTAATTACAATATTGCACCTTTTCACCATAATACTTAGAAAAACAAATTAAAAATAATTATAAAAAATATTAAAATAGACTTGATAATAACGTTATTAAAGAATAAATTAATTTATTTGTAAACACATAATTGATGTGAGAGAAATTAATAATTTGTGTTCATCGTTTATTGTTGTTTTACATAGATTGTTCATTTTATTATTAAAAAATTAATACTAAAACACTAACTATATATTTTTTACATTACTTATGTGTTGCATATCAGCAAGAGTTCCTTCGTTTTGTTGTTTGCAAAACTACTTATGAAATGCTTGAATTTTTATAATAAATTGAATTAGTATTTTGACAGAATGAAAATTTATGGCGTCTGAAATTGAATTTAGTGATAACAGATGGGTATATATTAAGATAATTAGGATTTAAGAATTAATTTGTAATATGCGATTTATTTGATCATTGTGACATTTTAATAAATATAAGAAAAATTTACTATTTATGATGAAGAGTTAAACTTCTTTGAAGCCTTGTTCTCATTGATAAAATGTCAAAAGTAGTGATCCCAAAGTGATTGCATCTTATGGGTTGTTTGTCTTATTTTGGACTTTGAGCCATGAAAATCAAGTTCCGAATTGCAGAATTGATTATATCAGTTTCTTACTTATATTATTTTTATTTTCTTTCAAAACAAAAGCATCAGTTAAGAACTAGATAAAAATATATCAATAATTTTATATGATTAAGATAAATAAATATAAAGGCAGATGTTTGTTATTGTTGTCGTGTGACAAGTGCAAAATGAAAAAAAGGTAAAAAAGACAAGTTATTTAGGAATCAAAGTCATGGAGTACTGCCCTGGCCACATCTTCAGCTTTTCCTGTAAAAAGGGTGTCACGGCAGCAGTTGGGGTCGATGCTGAAGAGGTCGAGGCAACAGAGATGCAGTTGAAGAGATGCCTCGGATCCAGTGGAACTCCTGTGCAGTGTCTGCATTCTGCGCAGGTTCTAGATCCGTCAGGCATGATCTTCATAACCATCATGTGCCCAGTTCGCAATCTGTTGATAATATTGATGATACAACGTTCAGAATTAAAAGCTTTGGTAGGCACCGCAGAGCTGATGCCTTGCGACGGCGTTTGCATCGAAGTAAGTGAAAGTCGTGGAAAGGGGATTGATATTCCTAGCCTTCTTGGCGAGGGAGTCCGTCTGTTTATTTCCTTCGATGTTAACATATGCAGGGACCCATTGGATAATGCAGGTTTCTCCCTTCAACTATGGTGGACAAAAAGCACGTTGATGTCTTGGGCAAGTCTCGTTTTTATCTCATTTAATGGTCTCCAGAGCAGAATACAATTAAATAAAATATATAAAAAAAACTGTCCAAATAACACTTTGCATACAAAAAACAATTTAAAAATGCGATTTTTAAAGCTGAGTACAATACCAATGCAAATTATTACTAGTTACATCCTACAAAGCTGAAAATAAACCTATTTTTCATACTTAGCTTTCAATTTGAGAATTACAACCTTTTTAATTCAACGAAATTTATAAATTTATTAGCATTTCTTTTAATTACATGAGAAACAGGTTTATTTTCTGCTTTGTAGGATGTAACTAGTAGTAATTTGCATTGGTATTGTACTTAGCTTTAAAAATCGCATTTTTAAATTGCTTTTTTTTATGCAAAGTGTTATTCGAACAATTTTTGTCGAAGAATACCATAAACATTTTTCATACTCTTATTCAAATAAAGTCGTACAATTGTGCATAAATAATAAACACATATAACTGGCTGTTCAAGATAAAATTTGATAATTCGAGGAAAATAATCGTTATCAGTATTGGCATGAATAAGTATTGAAGTTACCGAGTTCAAAATTTTTTTTAATTTGATGGAAATTTATTATAATGACAATAAGTTTCTTTCAAATATTCTGAGGCATTGTTTTTCTTGTTCGATGTAGGAAAAGACTCACGATTAAGGTAAGTGCCAAACTCCTTCTTGCAATAAAATTTACTCTGAAGTACCATTTTCTCATTTTCGACAAATCTTAGTCTAGAAGTATTTCTCTCCAGAAATAACAGTCTTAACAGATTTAAGCAGTCTGGTTAGTAAAATTCGCATTGAAGTTTTTTCATCGTTAAATTCAATTAACATAGTAAAAATTTTAAACGTAATCTATTTTTCATAAAATACGTGAATCATTAAAAAAGAAAAAATATATATGATCATATTCTGAGCTCGTATGTTATGCTTAGGTGCGTTTACAACTTTATTTCTGTTTTTCACCAATTCTAATCCCGTAATTTAGTGGTTTACTGTTAAGTAAAAAGTGAACATATCCTTATCCTTATTAGAAAAGAATTTCAATTTATTGTAATATAATGACTTTTGTACAAGTATTGGCTCTCCCCTTTATTCCGTCCACAAATTCTTTTAGTATGTTGGTTTGACACACTAAGATAAGTTTTCAAAGGAGGGATAATTCATCAGAGGCCTATTTTTCAAAGTGAACTGATTCTAAGCCACCATGTATATACATTCCAAAAGCAAGAACTGAATCTACAAAATATTGCATTTAAGGTTAGATACATATCTGTTAAATTATTATCCAGTTTTATGGAATGGCTACTATTCTTATGCTTACGGTGAAAATGCAGATTTCAAGAATGGTAAATGTATCTTTTACTGTTCTTGAAATCTGCATTTTCACCGAAATTCATGGAGGGATTCTACTTTTTGAAATATTTATTTTAGATCATTCATCGATTTTCCTATGTCAATCTGTGCTCTTTTAAACTTGTGAGCCATATACTATAAATTCTGTTAAGATCCCATTAATTGGTAAACATACACGAATCGTTAAGAAACTAAATACTTTAAGAAAATATACTATAAAACTTCAATGTGAACTCTTTTAAACTCAAGGAATCGCATAGTTCTTCTGCAAGAAATTAGGAAACCAGTTTATAATCACACGAAAAATGAACAAATGCATGCTGCAGGTATGTTTTTGATGAATACATTTCCTTAAAATTTTGATTGTTTTTAATATAATGCACATCTACGTCTTTTCAAAACAGAAATAACATTTAGTATTCTAAATTTAATAAAAACAAAATTTGTATATTTTCCCCAAAGTTGAAAGTAATATACTCAATATTCTTTAATTTTAATTAATTTTACTAAGCCTAATTCATGGAAAGGAAAATGTTTCTATTTCATAATTGATGAATGTTTAATTTTTGTATTTATAAGAACTGAAAAAATGGTTCATGATTTACCGAGTTTTAGAGACAAAATTGGTTTGCGTATAAAATCACTGAATAAAGAAAGAATTTGTTCGCAACTCTTTTATATTATAAAAAAAATTACCATTTCGATTGAACGGAACATTTCTCTAAGAATTCCTCTGTTGGATGGAATGCAAACATGGACGGTAGGTCGTCTTCCAGGAACCTGCAACTCAGTTAGCTGAAAAGAAAAAAAAACCCCTTACTATAACATTCACTACAAATAAAGTTACTTTCCAGTTCTTATTGTTTTTAATAGTTTCATTATCTTCGTTTTTGTAGAACTTTCTCAGAGTGTTGCGGAAGTTAGAAAATTGAACTGTTCCGATTCCTAGTGAGCTATATATTATAATAAATGTATACAGATTACAAATTCCTTATCCAATTTTATTTTCAAAACTATTATTGTATATGTTTGCATTCGGTTATGGAAATATTTAACGTAAGATAAAGAATTACGAGTTTAAAAATTAAATTTTGTAAGAATCATGGAAAATACATGTAGGATAATCATCTACCTATTATGTTCTGTATCGCATTTTTCACATATTTTAACAAATATAAGCAAAAAGTTAGCTGATATAATGAACTTTGACCAAGATATTCCATTTAATGTTACTATGACATGAGTTTTGAAGATATCATAAATCGTATTCAATAGTTATTTTAGCCTATGTTTAACTAAAATTTGTACATAGTTGAAAACAATCTTTCAGTCTATAGGCAATCTCTGTTGTTAATACAAACAATTACAGGTACCTATTTGCAAATTATACTTTTTTTTTATGGAATAATCTATCTTTTCGGAAGTGCAAAGGTCCCAATCATTTATTTACCTTTAGTTAATTAAATTCTGAATCATATAAACATGGTAGTTAAACAAGTTTGATTATATTTGACAGTGACTTAAGTAAGGAAATAAATACTCGTAGTCATTCCCAGTAAAGAAACTGCTTCGAACTATTATTAAAATCGATAATTATCTATATGAAGAACATAAAAAAAATAAAGAGTATTTCCTCCCTTTAACGCAGAACATGACAATTTCGCTTGAACTGTTTCTTGAAAATTTTATTTTTCAAATTTATAAAAACATTAATTAATAATTATCAAAAAACTGAGTAGATTATAATAGGTTCTGTTTAAATATAGAAATATTTTAGAGAAATTTAGAAGAATGAGTAATTTTTATAATCATAATTAATATAATTCCTGCAAACACGTAGATCATAAATCTTTTATTGATTGTAAATTTATTCTATCAAACTTCAAAATGTCTTTGTTTTGAAATAAATCATCACTTTTACTGAAAATTTTTCTGTTTATGATAAATATATATCTTATGGACTTAGAAGGACTTATTTTTAATAGAAAACTGAGAATGTGGAAAAAGGGATAAAATAATTTTTATAGTATAATAAAGTGTAAAAATTTCCTTCCCAAAATATTTTATGAAAATTCAGAAATCATTACTTTTCTGGTTGCAATAAATTAATCAAATAAAAAATTTATACATTTAAGTTTTTAATTCATATCAGGGAAATCACATCACAACTTCAAATTTTAATTATTTTCTAATCAAAGACGAGTGCACCACACATGATAGTTTTAAACTAAATTCATAGAGTAAATTTTTGTTATCAGTTAATAATTAACTTGATTTTTTTTACCTGATATTCTTCGCCACTCTTCACTGCGTTGTTCCAAGAAAATATTTGCTTGTAGATATAAAGAGCTTCACTGTTTCTTCCCATCTGAAATAAAGATTCATTAAACTTTTAATAAAAAAATTACATTGGGATTTTTATGATATTATATTTAGTGATTTATATTAAAATTTCAATATAAGTTAAAATCTTCTATCTGTTAAAAAATTAAATTTTTGCATATAGCAGTTATAATTTTAAATTAATAATTCGCTTGCATATTTAGATTCTAAGTTTTTTATAGTTAATATTAAAATAAGAAATACTATTATTATTTTAATATTAACTATTTTTAATATATTATATATATTTAATATATAAATATTAACTATTTATAATATGTATATAATTATTACCAAATTTGTTATAAGTATTTTCTGATAATAACTTATTAGCTTTTCCTATTTCTTTTGTGACTGATGTAAATAATTTCAAACTATATTTTTTGATTTTATTTTGAAATAAAACTACAGGGAAATCCAAATCACTAACGAGAATATCCAAATTGTTGAACAAATTTTTGCTCATTAGAAGAGTAAATATGATTTACGCGTTGCTTATAGCTGTAATTTCTCAGTTTCAAAATGTCAGTATGTGTAAGCAAGAAATATTTGAGTATATTATTTGATAAGCTTCATAAAGTATTAAAAAAAACTTATAAATAGCAAATTTCAAAATTCAGTAAAGATATTGCAACATTATTTCTTAAAATTGTAGTTTACTTTAGGAATACAACGTTATATTTGATTTTGTCCTTTAAAGGATGCTGGTGTAAAATTATGCTCTATTATAGAAATTTCGCTTGTTAATTCCAAATGTATATGGTTAATTAATGATATAGGTTATTATCACTTAAGAATTTTTGCTATTCATAAATTTAACGGAAACCTTTTAACTTTTAATTCGTATGAAAATATGCTCTGTGCGATATTTCTATTCGTAGAGAGCTTTAAAAATTTTTAGAAACGCACAGGAATATTCAAAATTAATCATAATGAACATTTGTATTACTGTTGTACAACTGTATTACTGTTGTAAATATAGTTGGTTTAGTTTGTTTGTTGCTCAATGGTCATTTTTTGCACACGAGGGCTAATTAGACCGTTACCTACGGTTTAAAGTGGATTCCGAACCACTACAAACATCCATGCCCAAGGTGGGATTCAAACCCACGAATTGTTGAACCGAAAGCAAGAGCGTTAACCATTCTGCTGCCAGCTCGGCGTAAATACAGTTGAGTTGAAGACAAAGTGAAAAAAATGTATTTGTTGCGATTCAACGTCTTGAACAAAATTAATGATTTCATATAAAAGTAAATTTTGGAAAGAAATTAATGCAAAAGAAGCATTAAGCATATCAATTCTTATGTAATATTGCACTTTATCTGTGTTTGTAAGTTATTTGCTGTTTTTTGTCAAAATTTAAAATACCAGTTAATTTATTCACTAACATGAAAATAAAAAGATCTTGTGTTTTTTTGTGTTATGGTTTGAATTTTTTTTTGTCGTTTTTATATATATCTTAGTATAAAATACTGAATTTTTTGGTATCTCAAACATTTGTCCAAATCTTTATGAGTAAAGAGAATTTAGATTTAATTGCTTTTTATAATTTCAGTTTTATACTGAGCATAAAAAATTGAAATTTAAATTTGATCAAATCTCGTCTATTTCTGCAAATAAATTTTTATTATGTTTGATCTGCGATATGAAATCCAAAACTACGGAATTTCACTGTAGTTTTGGCTGTAGAAAATTAAAAAAAATAAAAACCTAATGTTCACTTTCATGAACATGGTGAATCATTACAAGAAAACAGATTTTTATAAATAAGGGGTATGTATATAAATAAAACTTAAAGAATATTATCTTATTTGATCTCTGAAATATCAGACAGAAGTTGAATGAGTCCCCATCATTTCATCACGGGGTCATATGATGAAATATATACCAGAATTTATAAAATTATGAAATTACTCACTTCTAAAAGAAATCGTGGGGATTCTGGCAAGAATGTTGTTCCAACTGCAGATATAATAGCTGGAAGAGAACATACCAGTAAAAATTTTCGCCATCGTCCGAATTGCAAGCGTTTAGTATCCATTATTGTAGCACCTAATTAAATATAGCAGCGCAATTATACTTCTAATTTATGTTATTGTATATTGTAGTATTGTTATAACACATGCACAGTATTGAAATAAAAATACATGTTGGAAGAAAATATTAAGCAAAAGCTACGAAATTTCACATGCTGGTGTGACTTGATGAATAATGTAAAATTTGTTCAATTTGTTGACGCATTATAGTCAACTTTTGCATGCAAGGGGTAAGTTGAGTTTTGTAAAACCTTATAATTTCACCCCTAATGATCATTGGATGCTTGTACAGTAAGAATTTAAATTTCATCGTTTGGCAGCATATAAAAGAACAAGGCTTAAAATCGTCGATAATTTCAACTGGATTAAGATTTTAATATATAAGATTTTAATGGGAAAAAATTAAGCTTAAGACTCAAAGTTTTTGACAAAGTTGCGAATAGCTGTCCGATATTAAAAGAGGTCACATGATATAACTCAGATAAATGAGATAAAAAGACATTAAATACCATCGTAGATGAATTAATATGATTATTTCATGGTTTAAGCAGCTGTGTGACGCAAAGTACAGACACTATTATATTTCGGGAAAGTTTTGTTTGTTTGTCGCTCAAAGGTTACTTTTTGCACACATTAAACCGAGACTTACGGTTTAAAGCAGATTCCGAACCACTATAAACATCCATGCAGTAAGGTGGGATTTGGTAAGGGGTAAGTGCGAATAATATGAGAAGATGAATTTGAGAATAAAGCAATCAAGTGAATAATCTTGTCTACAACAATAGTATTGTTATTTTACTATTGTATCTTTTCTACGTTACTTGCCATTTGTACGGATTTAATAACACCAAGGTTTACTATCCATTGATTAACGATTTGGCTACTCTAAATTCAGAGATCGACATTCAAGGCAGTTGAAACATTATTCTTCAACATCCGAGATTCTTAGCAACAAATCATGCTTTTGTTTGTGCTATGTAACATCGTGTACATATGGGGAGGCAGATAGTTAAAAGCGATCTAATTACGTCATTGTTTCTGTGCCATACAGTCCTATATACAATATTTTGGATATCGATATGCTCTAAGGTAACTAACCATATTAATTTGTGCTGCAAGATACATTGAAAGATACTTTTTGAAAGTTATTTATTCTATAAAATACTCGTAGGTTTGTTGACAACAGTTTGAGCTGATGGTATTGCTTATGCTATGAAGCTACTTTAGTAAATGCCCGGGCACATTCTGCACAATTCTCTAAATGAATACTAAATACTTCTGCGGTTTGGCAAGTTTCTCTTTATCTTGTTTAAGTAGGGCATAATTGAGACGTGTGGAAAGAAGATTTTATTGTTTCAGAATATTTTAGAGCTAAATTGTCAGCTGTTATATTATATCAGAATTTACTTCAGAGAGAGGGATATTAATAACTCAACAGATAATATACTCCCCCTGAATATTAGCTGAAAAGTTTGAATTTACAAAATAAATTTTTTGTTACAATTTATCAACAAATAGCTATTTGTTTTGAATTCGTAATCACTTGTTCAACTACATTAAAACTAGGACACATTCTGATCTTTTTCCGGACAAATAGTTTTGAACCATATGTATAGCAAATAAAAAATATTTTTTTTTAAAGTGATAAATTAATTTAACATTTAACGGATCAACAGGATAATAAAATATGTGTTTTTGTTATTATCGATTCAATATTTTATTATGATTTTTTGTATTTTATTGGAGAGAAAGAAAAATAATATTAATTTTTCATTTAATAGTAGGAACGGTTACCTTAAGATGATGACATATTTATTTTCTAAACTAATTCACGAAAATGGAATGTATCATTAAAAGATCATTTTATATATCTTTCAAATTCATTAAGTGAAATAATCTTAATGGATTTGTTTTTATCCAAGGAACTATGAAAACAAACCTTAGATTTTATTAGCTTAGTTAAATATTTATTATACTTTTTATAAATACTTCATTTGAGATTTTGTCATTTTTTTCAATTTTATAAGGAACAAAATGTTGAGAATAAGACAAATATACAAATATTTTACTTTAGAGATTTTCTATTTTTATTGACAGAGAAACTATAAATTGTTTCATTGTAATGTTATTATAATATTCAAAATATTTTAACGTTTTATAATCTTTAAAATTAATTATAATCAATTATTTCGAAATTATAAAAATAAAGGCAGTTTATGAAAATTTATTTCCGTAAAATGAGGTTATGTATATTCTCTTTGCATTTAGGTGCCGGAAAGTGTTTATTTGCTAGTTATCTATATCAAAAATTTCACTACGAACGTAATAATTAATATTTTGTTATTGTAGCTGTTATATAAATAAATTTGAAAGAAATGATAAGATATTCAAATGAGTTGAAAAATAATTTCCATTACAAATTTAATATAATAACTATTGAAAATAAAAGTTAAATTCTTATGCACAGAAATACTTAAAAATAATTTAGGAATTAAAAAATTTACCTACTTTGTATATAAACAGAAAGTAGGTAAATTTTTTTTTGCACATGATTAAACGAAGTGCTTAATAACAAAATATTAAATTTGGGAAATACAGATTAATATAAAATACTGCTAAAATATTATCAAGTAAATATTTTTATATAGGATTAATTCATTCGTTTGCGCATATTATAGAATCCACACACATTCCAAAATTAAAATCAAACACTGTATGTATGTATATATATATATATATATATATATATATATATATATATATATATATATATATATATATATATATATATATATATAGTAACATTAATAATATTTTAATGCAAATGGTAGTATTTTTCAGAAATGTTTTCTAATTCTTCGATTTAATACTAATTTGTCTGAAAACTAACTATTTTTAATCAAACATTGAATCTTAACAGTTTTTTTATTTTTGCTTTTGTTTTCTTCAGTTTGTTAAGTTTATGCTGGGAAGTAATTACTTTCTCTCTTTTTCATTTTTGTTTCTTCTTATAAAAATAATAAAAAATTGTAATTTTGCTTACCAATTTTACCAGAAATGGAATTCTTACTGATGTCACACTGGACAAAATTATTCTTAAAGTTTTACAGCATAATTAAAATTCAGGATTATGATATAATTAATGTCCATGAAACTTCCGTAATTTCCGTCGTTTTTTTAAATTATTAGAATTTTACCAGCATTAAATAAAATAGTTGCTTATGAGATTTTAGAGTAAACCTGAAATAAATATGAGTTTTGACAGTTAAAACAAACTAACCGAAAAGAAATCTCTTTTTATTATAACCTTAAATCTAATATTTTTATTTTATTCTATTGTCGTTAGAAATGTAATATTTGAAATTAATTAAGGTTGAAAATAAAAATTAATTTTTCAAAAGAAAAATAATATTCATTTGAAACACAGTTGATAAATCAGCGAAGAGTGTAATGAAAAGGTTTGAAAGAAAATTTTACGAAAAATCAGACTATATATTTTACAATAACTCCATAATTTTGATTCCAATTTATTTGGTACAATTAGTTAAAAAAATTTTGAATTTTATTGTAACACATTTCGTAATTCTTAATTTAAAATAAATAATATTTTTAATTATTATACGGATAGTTTAATTTTTCATTCTACAGTCGCTTCTTATGGCTAACTCAACCAGTATTTATGGTTTGAAGTACATGCCGATGCACTACGTTAAGGATGTAAGTGATATCATGTATTGAATGTTAAATAAGAATGTTAATTGATTCAGTATATGAAAATCAAATGTAACTAATATTTTCTCATTCTATACACACTACTGACATTTACATCATTCTTGAATTATACTATAACATGTCAAAGCATATTATATATAAGGTAAATAAACATAAAATATTTTTTAATTTATATATATAACACATTATTAAATTTACATTAAACTTACCACTTTTTGGTATGATTCCCCACGCTAATACGGCTACAAAAAGTCCACCAAGAGCCCAGAAAACTAACAAGAAACTAAGGTGTTTCCCCCTGTTCTTACGAACCAAGAATTCAGAATAAAATGTAAAAACAATTGGCAAAGATCCTCCAATTCTGGAAATAAGGAAATTGATAATTTTTATTTCAAATTAACTTATAATAAATGTGCTTAAAAATTAAAGTTATTAAATTGTTTAGTTATTTCGATAAGCAACACATTTCATTGTTTTGAATATCATCCTTTAAGATAGATATAAAGAAAATATAACTTGTAATAAAAAATTCAAAAAAAAAAAAAAATAGAGACTTAATTTACACTGAAGCTTTTAAAAAGTATAAATACATCATTATTTTTTTAAATGTAACTTTTATTCATGGAGGAAAACTCAAGATAGCTTTCCAAGAGTAACAAATCAGTTTTAAGACTGATGTAATTGTTTACATTTAATAGCTTTTTCCTACATTTATTTATAAAATTCTACACAATTTAGGGAAATTCTTTGATTAATGGAAAAATTTCAAACAAAGGCTTGTAAAATATTTGCAAAAACGTATTTATTTTTTACAAAAAATTAATTTATTAATCAAAAAACAAACAAAAATTTCACCTAAATACGTATTAATTTTACTATTAAAATCCAAATATTACATTAATTGAAGTTCTGAATATTAATAAATTTTAACCACAATTTAATTATGATGGATAATACAAAAAAGAAGATAAATAAATTTTATGATAATCTTGAAATAAGTATCATAGTAAAGGTTAAATTATGAGAATGCTTACAAAATTATTTATAGAAGGGATGTATATTTTATCGACGGAAAGAAATTCATGATCAATATATGTGGTTTCGAAACAATTCTTTATCTACGGAGGGAGTAAGAATAGGGACCTTGTATCTAAAATTGATGATAGCGTTTGGAAACACGGAAGGCAAATGCTCGAGGGAATCTCTAAAAATAGAAAAAAAATAAATGTTAGAAACATTCTTGACAGGCTATCTGATGTGTCTGTTCCAGTATAGAAATGTTTTCACGCAGTAGTATCGATCATTACGTTCATCGATACCGAAGAAACGAATAGCATCATCAATTCTTGTGGGTCGGTGGAGAGGAAATTTTACAGATACAATTTATTTTCAGTATCACAAATCATATTGTGTGCAAAAATCTGTTGACCAAAATGATGATGGCTTCCTCCATAGATGTAGTAAATATTATCAATTTAATCGCATCCATAAATGCTTGCGCTAAAGATACTTTAAAAATGGTCAGTATAGTTTATCAGAAATAATTTATTTACCCATATATCAATGAATTCAGTAATATTCAATATCGTAAAATAGTAGTTTAACGTCTATAACTATATAAAAAAAGATAGAGATTTGATGAAATAGTAAGTTTGAAACTTAAGGTAAATGCTAATTGATATGGAAAATAGTTGATGTCAAATAAAACCATTAGTAAAAAGAAAGTTTGGGGACTTCGTATAAATAGAATATCTAGTCTCAATGAATGTGATATATCTAGTGTCACAATGAATATATTTTATTTAGTGTCAATGAATATGAAAATATTAAAATTGATAGTTTTATTTCATTAATCAGCAAAATAAGTGTGAGATATGCGCTGACATTTTTTCGTGTTCTTATATTTTTGTACAATTTTAAAAATATTTAAATTTTACAGTGTAAAATGTTTCAAAATGAATTTCCCTTATTTAAAATAATGTAACATGTTTAAAAAAATGTAGTTAGTTTATTTTTAAAAAGTTTGTTCCCCAAAATTAATCTTTAAACTAGACATTTAAATATAAATTTCTAGTTAAAACACGAAAAAACTACATATACTTAAAATATTCGGGAACATTTAACAAGCTTTGACTGATAGAAAATGTGTAGAAATTGGAATGTAATACATTTTCATAGGGTATTCTAAATGTAAATTTCATTTATCTTTTCGTTGACAGAAAATAAAATATATTTGTAAAAAAATAAATATTGACATAAAATGGAAGCAAATTTCAAAGAAAATTTGCGTTTCATTAAAATTTAACATTAATAAAGTCTATTAATCCACTAAAGTTATTTTACTCAAATTTTAATTATTAAAGACAAAGAAAATTTTAAGAACTATTTCCCTTTGAATACATATCTGAATTTGAATAGTCAAAATAGCAAATGAACTAGGAAAGTACTTTAAATATATATTTAATCTGATTTTGTAAACAAATGCATTTACCTAAAAAGTGTTTTAAATATCCTTCAATAATTTCCTATTTCTTTTGTAATTTTATTAATTCTAGAAAATTAAACGTGAATTTAATGTTTCTATGCATGTAACTCTTAAGAATGTCATTAATAACTTAACGAACTGTTATTCAGACTATTATGCAACATTTATAAAGCAAAAGATCATTGAAAACATTTTAACATAATTTTTTGTTATTACTTTTTAAGATTTCCGACAAAGCGTGGACTAAATTTAAAATAAAATAACTCAAAAAATTATCAAAATTTTTTATTTGTAAGGGGAAAGTCTCTGGGTATTATTTGTAAGGGGAAAGTCTCTGGGTATTATTTGTAAGGGGAAAGTCTCTGGGTATTATTTGTAAGGGGAAAGTCTCTGGGTATTATTTGTAAGGGGAAAGTCTCTGGGTATTATTTGTAAGGGGAAAGTCTCTGGGTATTATTTGTAAGGGGAAAGTCTCTGGGTATTATTTGTAAGGGGAAAGTCTCTGGGTATTATTTGTAAGGGGAAAGTCTCTGGGTATTATTTGTGAGAATCAGTTAATCCCACACAGTATCACAGAGAATTGAAGCTTACTTTATTTTATAATAAATGACCATTCTTTATGTATTTGTATTTGAAAATGCACCAGGTTTGAAAACATTAATTTAAAATGAACTGTATTAACTTAAAATTACATGGTGTTTGTCCGTCAAAAGTTCTCTTTTTAATATTAGTCGGTAGTACAGTGGTAATGATTAAGTTCATCTATAGGCATTATGCAGCTTTAGCAACTAGAGTAATTCATTTATTTCCCGCAATTTATCAGAAATGTTTTCTCACTTTCTTTCGTATTAATTACATTATCTGATACAGAAGGAGTTTTAAACACAAGAAAAATAGCTATTAAAACTCTTACCGTGTTAAACAGTATTCTAATATTGAAAAAAATTTTTATTTTGACAAAATATTTAATTTGTTAAATTTTTTACCTCATATAAAAAATACCATGGAATTGATCGATAAATTTGATTGATAATTAAAACATAAACATACACACTTTCTTGATAATTAAAGCTGATAAAAAACTTGATAAGAAAAAAATGCTTGTTTGAATTAAAATACGAGTTTATATTTTAAAAGTTAAATGCGATTTTTTTGCAAAAAGATATCTGATTTTAAAAATGAACTAAATAAAATTTTATAAATTTCATTTTTACTTAATCAAACCATTACCAACAAAATATTCTTGTCAAACGTAATTGTATTATTGTAAATTTATAATCTTTTTATTTTTTAATTATTGATAATATATTTATTATTGTTATTCTATATCGTTAAAATTCTGTTATTAATTCAGAATTAAATGTTTCTAAGATATCTAATTTAGTGATTTTGACTAATAATGCTCTAAAAAATTAATATATTCTAAACTAAAATTTAGATTTTATTGTTTGTTGATTTTCTAAATGTGTTTTTATCTTTTACGAAGCAATTATATATATATATTCATTATATTTAATAATTTTAGTAATATAAGTCTTATATCGTAAGATATTTGCGTA
Organism: Latrodectus elegans; assembly: GCA_030067965.1. Taxonomy (NCBI): domain Eukaryota; kingdom Metazoa; phylum Arthropoda; class Arachnida; order Araneae; family Theridiidae; genus Latrodectus; species Latrodectus elegans. The sequence goes on along the minus strand of CM057809.1, from coordinate 50,802,239 downwards.
ATTTGATTAATCATATAGTTGACTGTACAAATAAAAAAAATAATTTATAAATAAAAACAAATTTGTTTTTATTTCTTATAAAAATGTTAAAATAGTCTCTTACCCAATGCTGCTGAAGAAGCGCGTGAGCATAAGTAATGAATATGTTGGCATAAAAGCTGCAATAACCCCGAAAATTCCATTGGTGGCCAATGCTGTTAGTAATGTCCTTCTGCGGCCTAGTCTATCCCCCATAATACCCCATAAAAGAGCACCGATCATCATTCCAATGAATGATATTGTACCTAGAAAATTAAATCAAGATCTGTAAGAAAAGGAATCCAGGAGTTACGCTAAATATTTTCATTACATTAAGGTACAAAATTCCTAAAATGTTTATTCGGAATTGATAGTTTAGATTTCAACACACATCTTTGTAAAAACATCATTTTTGTTTTAATAGGTACAAATTTATTTTCTTTTATTATTTGCAGAATTTAGTTGCACCACAGAAATATAGTTTTATTAATTTATCTAATTTTATTTAACGTAACAAAACAATAATTGATTCAAGTATCTTACATGCGGAGGAATAGGTTAAGACTGCAGACAGAGGCTAAGCTTTGTATATTAATTTTAAAAAAATCAAAATGAAGACAGTAAAAGCTTTTTGTAGGAAAGAAATATTTCCTCATATTTAGCTGTTGCAAATATTGATTGTAAAATTTGGCATGCTTTAAGCAATTAGGGGAAAAAAAAAGATTTTGATTTTCTTGTTGTTTACAAAGGAATTCTGTGAAGTATTTTTTATAAATAGGTTAATAGTTATTCTTGAAAAGATGAAACGATAGAAAATTCCATTACTCGGCCACGAAATGACTGAATTTTTCAGGGGCGAATAAAGTAAACTTTGACATTTTCTGATAATCGCAAGTATTGATTCATAGACGATGAAAAAAAGAGAATTTGAGCTGATAATTTCGGAAAAATTGCATCAATTTAAAACATTTGGTGAGAGCATCAAGTATTCAATCATTATAAATCTTCTTACTTTAAAAAACAATCTTTATAGCATCCGTAATGGTGTTTAGGATTTCTTTTGATAACTTTATAATTTCACTATTTAGTTTCTTATTTCGATTTGAAATAACTTTGACTGTGTGATATTTATTTGTTAAGTATTTATGAATGTTATTAATTGCAATTAAAGCATGTTAAATACTTAATTGAATTGCAATTGCATAGCATTATTACTACATCATGCTTTAAGATAGTACCTCAATCAAAAATATTGATCAAAATAGTTACATAAATAAAACATTAATAAAATATTTTTAAATTTGGAAAAAAAAAGAAGTCTTTAATTTACTGATCATTATCTAAATTCTTATTTAGTTTAACTTTTAAAATAGACAGTGTAAAATATTTTAAAAAGTTTGAGCATAGTGTTCCTTCTAAAAAAATAGGGTTATATACTTCTAATTTTTAAAAAAAATACTATATAGATCAACAACTTCTTTGCATTAGTCATGTGTATAGAATTTATTTCAAATGCACTTTTATAACTTCATTTGAATCCTTTATTTACTTAGTACAGTGGAAATAAATACTATATTTAATTCACAAATTCTCTTTGTTTCATACAACCAAGTATTTACTCGCGTAGACATTTTTTTATAAAATTATCTGGATTTCACCATTTTAAAACCTTTTGTTATACTACAATATATTAGTAAAGATAAATAGCCTAAATACATATTGTATGTATTTTAAACAAATGGAAATTTGCTTGACATGTAACTTTAAAATGATAAAGCATTTTTTTTAAAGATTTAAATCCCTTAAAATATGCGTTTATTTTTTTTTACGTTGAAAGGGTTTATATATCATCAACTTTTTAATCAAAATATTCTTTTCATCATGAACAAATACCACGTTATGTAAGCCACGCATTATACTGTAATATCGCATTTGGAAATATGTTATACTATTTATTGCTGAGAATGATATGCATAATACAATGTCCTTAAAAAACAAGACAAGAAATATCTTTTTAAAAATAATTCTCGTTTCATGATACACAAAGAGCTATATAAGTTTTATTATCTGTATATAATTTATTTTTTTTCTTAACTTCACTTCTACTTGTGCATAATTTTATGCACACTCCATTCTGCATAAGACTTGTAGAGAAAAACATTAATATCTTAAATTATCAAATTAATAACTTTCGTCTATATGAGATAGAATGCATGTTTATTATTTAATTAAAATTCGTATTTCAATATATTAATCTCACTTATGAAAATTTTATTTACTCATAAATTTAATAAATCATTTAATTACTTTACGTAGCATAGTTCTTATCAACTCTAAATTTTGATAAAAATACTTCAATGTAAAGATATTGGATTTGTGTGGTATCTTTTTGTGGGGAACTTTAGATGCAATTAAGTTTAACGTTTTTTGTATAATAGTGAGCTTACACATATTGGAACAAGCAAAAATATTTTAAACCGTGTAAATAATCTTAAGCATAATGCTCATAGTATGTTAATATTATGCTATACGCATGTTGTGTTATTTTACAGAAATTAATTTTAAAATATGTGTGTAAAACTTTAATAAATCTATTTTATATTCATAAGAGATGTTTGTAATTTTGCAAAATAATATAACAGTTAAATAAAATAAAATCTTTATGGTTTTAACTTATTACATTATGCATAGTGTACTAATTTAAAATCAGTACTTTAGCTTCTAAAACGTCATTTCTCTCATGACTGAGTTGTAGCAGAATGATAGACTTTAAAAATGCTCTCTATGCGTATTTTTTAAAAAATATTTTCAAATGCGTAACTTGATAAAACGTACTTGATTAATCTGTACTGCTAGTCATCCAAAATGCAACAAAGATGCTCATTTAGTTTAGCAAATTTTATTCAGGCAGATAAACTTGTTACACAAAGATCAAATGCTTGAAATTGAAAAATGGGAAAAGTGGATTACAAAATAAATAGTGTAGACACCAATAATAGTTGCCAGCACTTAGAATCAAATAGGCAGAGGAATGTTTCCAAATGGGGGTAAAGCAATTCATGCGGATTCCACATGTTTCCAAAGTTGATTTGGTATTGTAGCAGCGGTGTATCCCGGGACAAGTTGTGCAAGCATGGGCACACGTTTTTGATTGGAAATAGATATGGAAAACAAGCAGGCCAAGAAAGCCATTCAACCTGTTGGATAAAGAGAAATTCTTGAATATAACATGCCACGTGTGGTCATGGATTATCCTGTTGGAATAAGGCTGTAGTAAGCGCTAAAGGTATTGTAGGATTACGGGCTTGATTACCTCAAAGATGTAGCACTGGATGTTTAGTGTGCCTGCTAAAAGGATGCGGGAATGAAATCCAATACTAACTTGGTACTAAATGAAACTGAGTGCAAGACCAGATAATGAAGGATATTTTATTACTTACAATTCATTGTTAATTTTATAGTGGTAATAAGTTGCAAATGTTTTTATATTTTGTTCAGCTTGTAAGAATTACAAAGCTTACCAAGCCATTATTTTAAACTTCAAAAAATTATTGTGTGACAAAATATTGATATTCAAAAGATCCTTCATTGCCGATCCAATAAACAACTCTTCTAAATTAAGTATTTTCAGATTTGATCGGTTTTTTCAGAATTATTGACAGATTTTATTACAATTCGGTTTGAATACAGGTTGATGTAATACGGAAAAACAATTGCTAAATAGTTACAACATACACGTACCACTGTGTATTCATTCGCATGAATTGGAAGGCATGAAATAGTGGTTTCAGAAACGAGCAAAAAAAAAATAGATTAATTAGAGGGAGGTAAGATGATCTTTTACAGATATATGTCTCGCATTAAAATATCCATCTAGAAATGTCAGATATAAATATTTTCTATTATTAATTCAAGATGTTCACAGCAATTAACCACTTATGCTGTCATTTTATTGTTTATTATTATTTTATTAAGTATTTTAGTCAAGTATTCTTCTCTTTGCAATGATTATTGTAACAATTATAAAGGTGTTCAAAACTACAAGAATTTTCAAATTTGGTTGATGAGCTACAAAATTACTTTTTAGACCTTGATGAAATCAATGTACAACGTTTGATTGAATGTAACAATCAAAGTTTGTAAAATGTGAAGATCTGGTTTCAAAAAGAAAAAAAAATGATTAATAAGGAGTCGGGACCACTCTTAGAAATACGGGTCATTAAACGTGATAGACTGGAAACCGTGTAGTTAATACATTCTTTTGGTAATTTATTTTACTTCTTCAACAGCACTATCCTGGATAGTTTTCAGAAGAGGCTACAAGCTACAACTGAATTCCAAAATAATATGCATCTTAGTTTATATATATAAGGCATATGGTTGAGAACTCTAAGTCTTTTGTCTGAATGTTCAGGGGCACAGAAATTTCTGAAATCACTTTAACAGGCAACTATGAGTTGTCTCGTAGAGCCCCTCTAATCGACATTTTCTGGCTGATCAAAATTTACGAAGAGCCTTCACTTTCTAAGTCTCCAGACCTCAAACTTAAATAACATGTCCAAGACAAATGCTTTTCTAACTGAAAATCTGGAAAATGAAGATATTCTTAGTATATATTAATCATCCCGAAAATTATCAAAGTGAGCTCTATGATATCACATGTGGATTAAAATAAAATCAGGGTCATCTGCACCACTAAAAGTTCAAGCAAAAGACATGGATCTCACTTATATACTATCGTACACATAATGAAAGTCACTCATATAAAGGACAATATTTCTTTGAAAGATGTGGCAGGGTCCAAGAAATTATTTGCCTTGATCATCGGATTCCCACTGCTAGAATAAAAAAATTTTCAGATATTGAACTACAAAGTCTTTAGTTTTTTGCATATGAAAGTATTTCGAGTATTAGTTGCTGGGCTGAATCTGCACCCAGTGAAGCAAATGTTCGATTGATTCATGTTTGGATTTTTGATCTTGGTTCTCTTTTCTCTGAGATGAGCAAGACGTAAGCAACTCTCTTATGAAATTTGGAAACAGAAGTCTTCGAATTTTGTTTCATGTTACCGTATAAAAGTCACAGAAAACTGAACAGCTGTAGTATGCCTGTTAATCTTCCTCTTAATGGACAAAGTATTTATCATACGTTGTGGCAATTATATGATTCCCCATGATTTCTCTTACTAGATCCACTGTTTCAAATCTATTATAATAATTTTACTAGATGCTGGATGTTACTCTGAATTCTCTAGAAGTCTCTTAAGACTTCCCTGCTTTTAGATTTCTCACGATTTGCCATCTCATTTAAGATCAGGTGGTTAGTTTTTGGTGTTCTAGTTTGAATTTAACCGATTACTATAAGGAAAAGCCAAAAACTGGGCAAAACGTTTGAGGGAACGAATTGCAAAGTTACCACGCATCTTTCAAATTTTCAAGTTTGTCTAACTGAAAATTCAAACATGTATGACCTTAAGCAGTCTTGAAAAATCATATGTGGTGCTATAAAAATCTATTCCTATTAATCAGTCCATAACGTGTCGTAAAATATAAAAATAATTTCACTCATTATCAAAATTTTTCTCTGTTGCACTTATGTTAATTACATTAGTTATATATAAATGAAAATAAATAAAAATTAAATTTTACAGATTGGATATTTAGAAAAAATTTGTAAAAATTCAAGTGAAACTAGATGTGAATATAATTCAATTATAAATGTAGTTTCTTGTAAAATTTTATTAATTTTATTTATTCCTGTTTTTGAAATCTTGAAAGCATTAATTAAAAACAGAAATTGTTTGATTATTAAAAAATAATGCATATTTTAAAATTATGAACATCTTAGGAAACATTTACAATTTTTTGCATTTTTTTTTTATCATTTAGAAATTTTCTTGCAATTTCTTTTATCATTTTTTTATGATTTGGAAGTAGGTGTTTTACTCATCTATGCTATCATGTTTATCTCCAAGGATTTAAACCCAGATGACTACATGCGAAAGCAAGTTATTTACTTCTGTGTTTAAAAGCTACTGTGTTTTTCACAGAAAAATATCAGTTTTTGTTATTTAATTATATTTGAATATTATTTGAATCTAAGAAATTATTTTGAATTTTATAGCTTAAATGTATATAAAAATTAGTATATAATGTATCTATACATATATACATATATATTTATAATTAAAATTATTAAGATATTTAGTTACACATTAAATCACTAAGTTTTCAACTATAAAATTAGTAATCAGCAAATTTAATCATTTTAAAAAACAAAAAACACACCTAAAATGCGCTTGTAAAATGTAAGGATGCTGTGCCAAGTGTTTAGTGTTCAGAAACAGTGTGTCCAAGTGTTTAGTGTTCAGTGTAATAAATTGTGAGGTTTCACACATGAAATTAATGGAGTTCTTCAAAGTATGAACTACAGTGCACTATTCCATGATGAAAGGTTTGGTTTGTTTGGCGCTCAACGGTCATTTTTTGCACACGAGAGCTAATTAGACCGTGACCTACGGCTTAAAGTGGATTCCGAACAACTACAAACGTCCCCATGATGGAAAGGGATTATTTAAGTGGGTAGTTAGCCAGAAATAGGCAAATCTTCTGAACGTTGTGATGGATTACTAAAGGGGAGACTAATACGTGCTCATTCGTGAATTAATGAGGCAAAAGTTCCTTTACGTACTGTAGGATATGTGTGGCAGCAGATCTTAAAGAAATAGTGTTTTTACATTATCATGTTAGATGCAATTGCAGCAGAACGAACATTTGCTAATGGATGTCAAGATATGGATGTTTATCACTCAATTTATATCGTATTTTATAACAAGTCAACAGTTGTTCTATCAACAAAGTTAACGAATTAATGAGAGGGGATATTTTAAGGCGATTCCGCATCAAACTAATCATATGGTGTGAAACGTCTTGAATGGGATGAAACTCAACATGTTTTGGAACACTTTAAGGACAATATAAAGAGATAATTTGACTTCTCGGGAAATACTGTTCATAAACTATTATCATTGGACCCACACCGTGTGCAATTTTGTAAGAATTCAATCGTCTAAATATGAATGTGACTACTTCACATTTTTTTATATAGTTAAAAAATTTGGATTTTCTTTTTATTTTTTCAAATCCCGCAATTTTTTACCATTAGATGGTCCATTTTGTAGATACTTAAGAGCCAAATATCACAATTCAAAAGAGTTATTTTAGCAGAATAGCTTTTCTCTCTCTCAGTATGATACATTTTCAATCAATATCGTCATCGTGCTAAATTGAAACCACATACTTTATGTTTATAATTCATTCACATTTATAATCAGTATTGCTTTGTCCCAGCCGGTATTTAAATACTGGGTTTTTTCCCTAAAATGTACATAAAGTAATAATAAAAACTGATGTATGAATTCTTTTTGAAAGTTTTAGAGTTTATTTTTTATAAATTTTATTTTGAAAATTTCAAATTGTTCATGCGTTTAATTTTGATTTTTTCAAATGATAAGTGTTTCTTTTTTACTCGCTTGAGTCTGCCTAGTGGCAATATTTCTTTAGGAATTTTGTACAGCTCAGAATACATTTATTAAAGACTTATTAATAGCCTACAATTCAGTAAAAGTGATAAATAATGGTAACAAATGAAGGTTTTTTTTACCCATTGCAAGTGTCCTTTATATCTAATGTTTTAAAAAAATCAATTATTAATAATGAAAATGTATGTAAATCAAATATAAAATTAATTTACTCAAATTATTTCTATAAGAAACCAAAACTGTGAGAGTCAAAGGATAATTTGCAAGGAATTTTTGTTTTTAAGAATTTCTAGACTTCAGCAGTTTTATTATTAAACACCATAATTAATATTTGCATGCAGTATTGTGTATGTGTGAAATATGGCCCTGAAGATTTTTTCATAATGAAGGCAAAGGATATGCTGATTTTCTCCTAAAAAGCAATTATAGCAGCATATTTTTAGACCAAATATCATCATTTAAAATGATGATATTAATTTTTCCTACAAACTATTAATATAAATTCAATAATATAATAAAAATTTAAAAGGAACTTTTCTAAGAGCGTGGGTTTTTATGAAAACTAACTTGATATCAGATTCCTATCCAAGACTTCATTTTAATCTTTTTATTGACATATATAGCAAAATATTGAAAAAATAATTCTTTTAAATTCAAACCTTTCATTATCAAAGCTTCTAAATAAAAAATTCTGTAGAAAATTCTTTGATAAGTAAGTAGCAAACACAAATACAACGTAGTTTATTCTTCGATGTAGACTAATTTCTTGTTTGAAACGTTTGTTAAAATAAAGTAATACTTCGCATAAGTAATACTTATTATATAGTAGTTCTTCATAGAATTAATAACTTAAAATTTTCATTATTTTAATTGTTAGCACAATATATTAACATGTAGATAAGAGATTACGATCCTTGTCTAGTGGTCAGAGTGCTTGACTGCGGATAGAGAGGTCTTGAGTTCGAATCCCAGTTTGAGCATGGATGTATTTTCTTTCTTTATATATACATCCTATCTTTGTCCTTTCTTTGTATAAATGAGTTGTGAATGGTTGCCTACTTTATAAGCGGGTACCTATGGCATGAGTATGCTGAGGAAATCGGACTCCACACCAAAATATGGTTTAGTTGGAAAAGTTGAGCAGCGCACCCCATAATGCTAGCTTAGCTGGCACAAGACAACAAGAGATTATGATATTACTAAACTGTAATGTTTTGTTATTGCTTTTGACTTGAATGAAAAACGTCTCTAGCATTTATAAGAACCTGAAAATTTTGCCGAAAAGTAAAATAATGGATGCAAATAAATCTTTTAAATTAGATGCACTCATGTTTAATAATTACGAATATGAGGACACTTTAGGGAAGATGTTTCAACTAAGACATCAAAATGTGAAGAACTTTTAAATGAACTAAAATATCCTAATTTCTAGTTCATTAATATGTGAATATTACTAAGATTATTTAAATAATTAATTAAAAGTTAGCATTCACATATGGAATACAGAATTAAATACTACTTTTTAGTAAAAACTATTACAATCTGTATCTTGGCAGAAATTAAAGAAAGTTAATTTTTTATTATATTTGAAAGGAAATTTTGTGAGTAATGATTTGATTAAATTTCAAAGTTATAAATCTAATCATATATAAAAATTAAATTTATGATGGATTGCAAATTTATGGGAATTGGTACACCTCCTCAATGAATATTTTCCCTTTTTCAATATGTTGCAAATAAAAATCACTGCCAAAAATTATTTTCTAATAATTTATATAATACTTTTTTTATTAAATAAGGTATAAAGCTTTTCTCCATCACTTCTTTAGCATGATAAGTGTTTCAAAGGTTGCAGGAAAGGGAAGCTTTCTGTTCAGATTCTTGAGATTCTTAATTATTTGTTTGCAATAAGCTTCCATTTGATTATGTCGGTCGAAAAGAAAAAAATCCGATGTAGCTAATTACCTTGTAATTATGAGCTATGGTCAAGCGACGAAGTCGACACCTATGCTGACACCCTGATTCCCATGCCACGCAAAAGCAAGATAAGAATTTCGTGCCCTATTAATGTTATACATGTATTCTCGCGCTTTATCGTCTGAATCAGGTATAAATGGCATTATATCCTGATCAAGAGAATGTTTTTCTTTACAGTGGCTTTTAAGACGCTTTATTATTAATAATCCAAAATTGTTCATTTTATTCTTCGAATATGACTTTAAAATAAGGACCAAGAAAAATACCACTACTTTAATTCTCAATTGATAAAGCTTTATTTAATAAAATTAGAATTTAAGAATATTTATTTTTTTTATCTGTTTCTAATTTTCAAAATTATTTTAAAATTTTATTAAATGCAGCTTGATAAAATATTTTGCAATATGTTAATGGTTTTTATGGTGCAAGGTTTAAAAATGGACATTGCAATATGTTAAAATGTTGGAAATAAGAGTTATAAAATATTCACTTGCAACAGAATATGTAAGTAATTGCTTTTATTTGAGTGCATATTAGTAAAGGCATAATAATCCACAAATTGGAATATTTTACACAATTCCACTTTAAATTAAGTATAACTGCTACAGTCATGTTTCCTTATTAGCCATAGTTCTGGTGAACTTTAAATATTCTTCACGGAAACATTTATGAAATTATGCAGTATTTTATGAAAACATTTATATTTTTAAGAAAGCTTTATTGGGACACTATTTCAAAATTTACGTAATAAAATCAATTATATAAACTTAAAATTTAAATCCTTGGTTTCTATAAAATGTTTTTGCAAAATAAAAGCTACATAATGTGACTTATTTGAACCAAAAGTGAAATAGAATGCCATTATATAAGAAAGTAAAAAATATATATCTTATACTTCATTAAAATATATTCTATCAAAGGATATGCATCGATTTCTTTATTCGTTCTAAAATTAAAAAGTGATGCATAATTTTTCAATAAACCTTAAGTGACTTAACACCAGTATTAATCAATCCTTTATTTTCTAACTTACCTTTTAATTTTGTAAGCCCATGGGAATTGTTGGTGCTCAGTTCTAAGTTTGTTGATTAGTTGGTTGCTTAATTGTCACTCCACCATTATTTTTGGCACTTGAGTAATGAATTTTTTCCTAGACATAGAGTTTAAAAGTGGATTCCTAATCACTGTAAGCATTCACACTCGAGGTGGGAATCAAACTATTGTAAAGTCAGAGCATTAACCATTCAGCTGCCATCTCGGAAACCTTTGTTTCCGAAATGGTAGCTGAATGGTTGAGCACAAACAATTGAACAGAAACAGTTTTTATTGTAATTTAATTTCTAATTTCATATCAGTTCATATTATTAACGTTTTAACTAGTTACTTGTTTTCTTATGGAGAAAATAATTTGCTGCTAAAAGTAGCAATTTTAAAATAAGTATAACTGCTACAGTCATGTTTCCTTATTAGCCATAGTTCTGGTGCTATGAAACATGCGAGAATATGAATTCATAAAATTTAGAATAAGTAAAGAAACTGTAGTAGAAAACTTGATATATTAATTGACTAGAACACACGCAGGCACACAATCTCCTAGGACGTTCTGTATTTTCGGAAGATTTATTACTTATTACCAAGAATGTTCTTATTACTAAGAATTATACATATTACCAAGAATGTTATTTCATGTCTTCCTTCTCATCGGATCGCCATTGATAAAACTTTTCATTGTAAGGAATTCAACCACGAGATTTATTTTAGTCGTCCCTCTACAGTCATGTTTTACATATCAACTGCACTGGGAACTAGACTCCCTGTATAGATTCCGGAATTTTGAACAGTTGAAACATTCAAATTTGAGGAGGAGATCGAACTTGCGAACTGTTAAATTGAAGGCCGGAACTAAACATCCAGCTGCCAATTTAGTTTCATCATATCAGAATTAAAATTTTGTAGTTTAGTAAACTATACGAAATGTCTTGGTTATATTATTTTTAAGATAATTTTATCGAACGGCAGACTCTTGTTAAATAGTATCAATGCTCAAAAATTAATCAGCATTCTTATATCAGTAATTAATGAAGCATATTGAGCTTTAAGTACAAATAAATAATGCTATTTAACCCTTTATGTTCACTCATTTGCTGTTTTTCAACAACTTTTGCACATGGTAATAATTTAACACGGATTCTGAAATACAAACAACCGCACCCGAGGTCAGAATTAAACCTACGATCTGTTGTGATTCAGGCTAGGGAAATATTCATTCAGCTTTAACTCCACAAATACTTTGTAATGTTATCGTAGATAAAATAACCCATTGTATTCTATTATGTTTTTGTTCGCCGAGCTGGCAGCCGAATGGTTAGCACTCTTGCCTTCGGTTCAACAGCTCGTGGGTTCGAATCCCACCTTGGGCATGGATGTTTGTAGCGGTTCAGAATCCCCTTTAAATCGTAGGTCCCGGTCTAATTAGCCTTTGTGCGCAAAAAATGACTGTTAAACGATTAACCAACCAACCAATTATGTTTTTGTTCCTTGGCAGAAAAATCATCAAACCAATTCCTCAAAAAATATTTTACTTCCAGTTTTACTTTCCATTTCAATAGAAACTTTTCGTCACATGTGATTAAGATTTACTTTGTCTGAAGTGATTTCGTGGCATTCAAACAAAAATATAAGATCCTCCATGCTTAAGATTAATATTTTCTATTAATGTATATGATATGGACTTAAGTTATGAGTATGTTTGTGGTGTAACATTTATATATGTTAATATTATAATTATATATGTATGCATAAGTTATTATCTATTTATAAAAATTATGAGCTGTCTCACCCAGCCATTCCTTTTGGTATTCTTCCATGCATAACTCGTGCTCGGCGCTAGGCATTATGTAACCAATGGCAAACAGCTCTACAGCGTCAGCTGTCAATCCCAAACCTGCCATAAGCAACACCAACAGATGAAATGCTCCGAATCCAGCCTGAAAGAAAAATTACAACTTTTAAACCGATTATTTTAGTTATAAAATAAAAACGTAATTCCCAATAGTATATAATTTACTGCAATATTATCGATAGGCAGTATCGCATGATTCGAAAATACCGTCATTCTTAATGGCAATTATTGTGAAGCGAGGCAGTCAGGCCTTCGATAAGCCACAAAAGAATGCAACAAAAGCAGACTTTGAATATAAGTTACAGAATAGGAAAAAAGATAAAACTATACAAAAAATTCACCAATATATATATATATATATATATTGGTGAATTTTTTGTATAGTTTTATCTTTTTTCCTATTCTGTAACTTATATTCTGTAACTTATATTCAAAATCTGCTTTTGTATATATATATATATAAATGCCTTACAAACTTCTTAAGAGTTTGTAAACGAATGAACGTATGGTGAATACATTTATGAATTGTATATAGATATCACGGGTCTATTAGTGGATTTCGTTGAATAGTTTTATACGAGGGTCACTTTGAAATTTTTGAGATACAACTAGGTTTTTAAAGTTATACTTATAAAATTTTAGGTGTGTTCAAAGTAGTCTCCGCTAGCATCAATGCACTTCTGTAGACGAATTTTCCACAGATTAAATGCCTCAACCCATTCATTTCTTGGAATAGATGACAAAAATGCATTTATAGCCACATCAATCTCTTCTTCTGAATGAAAACGATGCCCACGTAAGTTCTTTTTTAGATTAAAGAATAACCAAAAGTCACACATAGCTAGATCAGGTGAATACAGCGCATGTTCGATCACTTTAATTTGTTTTTGTTTAAGAAACTCAATGTTAATCCGGCTGTATGTGAAGATGCATTGTCATTGTGAAGCATTAGTCCCCTAACATTTAGTTCTTGTAGAATTTCTGGAAGACATTTAGTGGTATACCAGTTTGTTGTTAGTCTTCTGTCCTTCCAACTTGATGACTTTGACCAATCCCGTACTTCTGAAGAAAACGGCATACAACACTTTTTTCAGTGCGCGTTGTTTTTTCACCATTGTTGGCGTGAGATCATCTTTAAAGTCCCATACTTTGCTTTCTTCACGTGTTGGAACGTCAAAAAACGGTATGTACGTTTCATCACCTGTTACAATTTTAGAAATGATGCGGTGGCCACCATCATTTAGCAATTTAAGAGTTTCTTTACTGATTCTGACACGCTCCTCTTTTTGGTGCTCAGTTAGATTATGGGGAACCCAACGGCAAACTATTTTTTCCATATATAATTCTCCATGAATGATTGTGTACGGCTGTGGATCTAATGTTAAGTTCCTTCTGTATCATTTGATAGGTACAGCGATTATCATCCATTAACATTTTTCGTATGGCAGACACATTATCCTGGATTACTGCCGACGGCGGCCTCCCTGTGTGTTCTTCATCCTGAAAAAAATTGCGACCTCTTCTAAATTCTCTAAACCATCTAAATACAGTAACACGAGCTGGAGATTTATCACCAAATGCTAATTGCAACCGTTGAACGCATTCTTCTAGATTTAATCCTGCTTTAAAATCATAGAAAATCAAAGCGCGAAAATGTTCTCGAGTCAACTCCATTTTCTCTTCTGTTTAAAATTTATTCTACGCTAAACAAGTTGAAGTAAGTCAATAAAAAATTGTCTTCTGTGTTAAAATGCTTTGCATTTTAAAATTAAATCGTTATTTTTATTTTGTAAATTTTCGTCTGCGGTTTCAGAAATTTCAGACTAACCCTCGTATTATTTTTAATTTTCCTAACTAGTATATCATTTTTTATTTAAGTGTCAGGGAAAAAAGGACTTAAGTGTATAAAATATCTTCAAATATTGTCTTGCTTCACAAAAATATATAATTTTTAAATACACAATATAAAACATGTGTAATATATAATTAAATTAGAAAGTCTCTGATAGCACTTAAATAATATTGTACTGGAATCAATAAAAAATAATATTCATTGTTCATTTTAAAGTACACTGGAATTTTACTTCTAATTTCTTAGTAATGTAGAAATTATGAATATATGAAAATTTTTATTATATTATATAGTAATATACATATACAATTAGCCATATCATTTTATACACTTACAAAAATAAATTGTTTCATTTTGCGAAACACACAAAACTGTAACTTAATCTTTTCTTGGGACACGTGAATCACTTTAAGAAAAAAGGGAAATTATTCCACAAATATAATCTATATTTCTCTAATGATATTTAATTCTTTAATAATTTTAATCAAACATTTGTGTACCTATGCATACTTTTAATCAGCATAAACGCGATAAACTAACATTATCTAAAAAATGAATGAGATATTGTCAAATCAAAGCAATATCTTCTTATCTTTTTGTATAACACTTTTTAGATTTTCAGTAACATGACACAATTTTTGAAATTTATGCTAAAAAATTCATACGCTTAAGTTTTATTATTGGAAAATAGCTATTATAACTAAGCTAAACAATGAATAAAATTATGACCATTTAATAAAATAGTACCAAAAATATTAAGTAACTCAGTAAAGCAAAATGAATAGTATTTCAAGAAAATGGTTATACATATATATACACATTTGAAATTTTCCTAATTAGAAATGTTAAGAATTCAAACTGATTGGTCAATGATTAAATTGAGTGAATTTACTCTTAGATGGATTCAATCTTCCCCAAATCAAAATACATGAATAAAATTTGCGTATTCTATTAAACTGTGTCAAACCTGTGTCAAGAGAGAAAACCGTAATTTTATAAAATGAGAATGAATTGATTGTTGCTGATAACAAAGCTTTGGAGAATAAAACCATTTTGTAATTTTATTAGTATATGTAATAAATAAATTTTAATATTTTAGTTTTGAATGTCATTTATCTTGTATACGTAAATGATAAAACATTTTAATAAACTCTTGTACTCTCGATTTGATAAAATATCCTTAATTATTTTTCTTTTAATGTTATGGTTTTCAATAGCTGATTTTAGTTTAGTCCTTAAAGGAGAATTGTTTTTTCATGGAAATTATTTAAAAATATATATTACTAACTATTGGTGGAATAATGTTTTATTGAAAACTTCTAAAATGTCAGTACTTGTATTAAGTAGTTAAATATTCATTTTTATTTTAAATTTTTAGAATTTCCTCTCCTTCTGATTTTTTTTAACTAATAAGAATTGAATTTAGGTAAATAGGAAATTACTGTGTGGGACTTTTCCAGACTGTTACGCTTTTAGTGAATTGCTATAATTTCAAGTTGCATAGATCTTTTTATAAATTCATTTTTAAAGTGTATATGCGCAAGATTTAAGTTTAAAAGCGCAAATTTTCAGTAAAGAGATATTGTTAAAAGTATATTTTTGTGAGTTAATTTTGAAACACTTCTGAATTTATAAACATAAATGTTTCTATGCAATGTGAAAAAATATGCGGCCAAGAACTATATTTTACAAATAATCCCCATTTGACATTTTCTCCGAAAGGGTTTGCTGAAACATCGCGTGACAAAAACTATTCCATGACTAATACAAATTATCTCTCGCCTCTGCAGCACAAGGTGTGTTATAATGAGAGGTTTATTTTTAAATCTGGAATATTTTCCGCAGTATTTCACATAGTTCAAGGCAAGTTTAGTATATGTTTACGTTGACATCCGGTTGAAAATTTAACTGTATATGTATAACTTTAGCATATGTATATAATAAAATATTCTAAGGACAATCTTACCATGTCTTGGGTTGTTATATCACGTGATAAGGACATTTATGAGATACTGATCTTTATTGCTCTGAAGTAGATTTTACTTTCATTTTTTGATATTTCGTGATTTATGGCTGGAAGGAAAAATATCATGTTTTGTTTCCTTAAGATTCCTTCATGTAATACTTTTAAACTGAAATACTTATTATGCACAAAATGATTTATAGTTTTTGGGTATTTGTTCTCGGGTATAAATATTTACATTCATGCTTAATTTCATTGTGAGGTTTTTATTCAAATAAGAGTCTTGTGTAAGTTTTTTAGATAAATGAAAGGTTCATATATTGATATTTACATTGATTTTTCATGCAAAAGACCGTTAAAGCGTAATTAACACTCATTGTGAATTCACAGTAATTTGGAGACTTCTGTTTGCATTTCAATTTATAAATTTTCAGGAAATTTGTTACATATTAAAAATATTTTTTCAATTTCTCAACTTATTGTAATAAATTGCGGAAAATATTTATATATATATTTAACTTAGGAATATCCTTTTAAAACTTAACAATATAGTTTTTCAGTTTAATATCTTAACAACTTAAAATACTATATATTATAGCCATATGATGTAATCCTTTCCATTTTAAATTTTTATTTTAGAATCCCTCTTTTTATAAATAGGAAGGCAGATTAGCTGGTTAAGAAGTTATAAAGCATTTTTTATATTTGGTTGATAATTCATTCTGAGAAGATGAAAAAAGCGAGGGAATATTCACATATCACTAGGGAGAAAAAACATTTTAACTTCTAAGCACCTCTCGAAAAAGATGCTTTTACATATACATCCCCCATTGCTCTCAGTTTTGGGGATAGTCATTATTCTGTCCCGTAATATTCAGCTGCAACACACGAATCTTAGAAGAACACGGTGCACACTTGTGCACAACAAAACTATGTTCTATTACCACAGAGTGATGACACAACAAGTGTCAGAAACATAAATAATTAAGCGAGATAGCTGTTTTTGAGGCTCCTAAAATAATTTAAGTAAATAACCGAGATTTAAGTCCACACACATTCTGTAACCAAGCACAATGACTATATTCACCTTAATTTTTTTCGTCGTGTTTTTTTTATACATTTTGTTGTCTAGCTTAAAACTGTATGACAATTTTGTCATGGAATATGGACTAAAAATATAACACAAAAGTTATACAAAAATATTAATTAAAAAAAAAACATTTGTGCAGTTTTATTTTTTTATGCTATTATAAATAAGTTATAGTCAATGATTTCAAGAAGTTAAATATGACTAATTTCAGTTTTGATTAAAACTTTTCATCAATTGTTAAAAAAATTTAATTTAATCTTTTCATTAATTATTAAAAAATTAAAATATTGATTTAATTAATAAATAATTGCAAAAACAATAAATTGACTATATGACCAAAACTTAATTTACTAAAATATTTTTGTAAAAAATTTTTATTAAAAAATTAAAACATTTATTTTTACGTTTTATATCTTTTTTTTTTGGAAAAGATCGCTGAGTTCATCAGATTTACACTATTTTTCAATTGTCAAAAGGTAATTTTGATTTTATACTATAATTTTTTACTTATTAAAGGACATTAGTCTTCGTATTTTTTTTAAAATTGTTTTAAAAAATAATTTTTAAATTTTGGTGTTATATTGCCAAGTATATTTAATCAAAATTCAAAGAGAGAAAGATTTTTATTGTTTGTTGCTTTGCAATAGCAATTAGTTTTTTAAGCCATATATTTCGAGCTATTGTGTTGATAAGAAAGTAAATTCGGGTCATAACAGTAGATAGTGTTGTGTTTGTTTCTTTAATTTTTTATTAATATTAGTTTTTCTAGATTGGTAATCGATACCTTTAAGTTGCTATAGAAACAGTTCTGTTTATTCTTATTTACAACTGTCCATTTACAATCAGTTTCAACATGGAGTGCAGCATTTATTGGTCATTCTACATTTGTTTTCATAGAGGCAAGAAAGTGGCTGTGGCTGATAAAAAGGTATGAGAAGTTTATGTGATTGATTACTTAATAGAATACTCGAGTGGGAAAGTATTTATCTAGTTTTAAAAAATTTCGTTTGGGAGATTTTTCACTGAAAGATGACCAGTGTTCTGGTTGATTTTCTGAAGTTGATGACAAAATGAAAGTATAATGAATTGAATAGATATAGCTACAACAGCGCAAGAAATTGCACAACAGTTAAATGTATGGAACATAATACATGAAAATCATAAGATATTATGGATTTGTTAAGTTCGATTTTGGATCTCCTTCATGGATTGAATGAAATTCACCAAACACAACGAATCAATATGGGCTATGCATTTCAAACATAATGCAGTCAAGCCCTATTTGAAACAAATTATCATTGATGATGAAAAATGGATCGTCTGCAATAACGTTAATTGAACAAGATCCTGGTATAAACATGAGGAATCGGTATAAAACATCAAAAGCTGAATTGCACAGGAAAAAGATTGCGCTGTCAATTTTGTGGGATTACAAAAGTTTTTGTATTTTGAGTTGCTTTCAAGCAACCGAACGATTAACTTACATGTTTAGTGCCAACAACTTAAGAAATTGGGAAGAAGCAATTAATGGTAAAAGGCTAGATTTGGTAAATCGCAAAGTAATTTTGTTATATCACAGCAGTTCGAGGTTTCACGTCTTTTTCTCAACTTGTACGAAATTATTGGAACTTGGTTGGGAAGTGATCTCACACGTCAGATATATATCAACATCACACTATAGGATTATATTTCATTTTAATGTCTGCTGAAGTTTTTAACTAGTAAAAATTTCAGTAATGACGACAACTTGTTGAGTTTTTTCTGATAGGGTTCAAAAGCTCTAAAAAATCAAGACTATGAAGTTACCAGTTTGTTTGTTTGTCGCTCAACGGTCATTTTTTGCACACGAGGGCTAATTATACCGGGACCTACGGCTTAAAGTGGATTCCGAACCACTACAAACATCCATGCCCAAGGTGGGATTCGAACCCACGAACTGTTGAACCAAAGGCAAGAGCGATAACCATTCGGCTGCCAGCTTGGTTATGAAGTTACCAGAGAGATGGCAAAAGAGGTGGAAGATATTTGACTGAATAAAGTTTTTTTTTTTTTGTGTTGAAAAAAATGAGTTTCATTTCATATTGAAAAACCGAAATTACTTTCTTGCTAACCCAATATATATATGGTTAGAATCATCTTCACCTTCATAGATAACCTATGATGAATCTTCCAATTTTAAATATTGATGAAGATTACTTTAATTTTTGTTAAAAAGTCTGAATATATATATATAATTAATCTATTTAATTTTTTATAGAACATTATTGATTCTAATTGTTGACATGCACACAAAACATAATACTTCTTATTCTCATGCATAATGTTAAAGGTGTGCGAAGCTTTTCCTTCATTACAATGCCATTTTCCTTCCATTTTAGAGTTGTATCCCACAGACAAAACACATGTTAAAAAGAAATTAAGATTTTAATAATCGTACTTAAAGTTTCATCTCGTTCTTACTATAATATTGATTAGTTTCTGTAAAAACATGCTTCATTAACACTGAACATGCGTCCTAAGCTATACAATATATACGATAATATTAAATTTTATTTAATTTTAATTTGGATAGTTTTAGTTGTGATAAGCCCCAAGTATTGGTTGGTTCAGATATTTCAAAGCTCTTTTCATACTTTGCATTCAATGCGGTCCTTCATATCGCTTTATCATGGAAGAAATTGTAGGACAAATTAAAAATCAACTCTATTTCTGTAATTATCCAAGTAAATTTTCTAACCTGTAACTAATGTTTTATGATGTAATGGTGTATGAATTAAGAAGTATTTATAAATTTCAAACGTAAACAAAAGTGTGCGTAAGAGGTTATTCGTAAGAAAATTCATTGAAATATATTTTTTATTTTGTTTTAAATTTATGTAATTGTAACTTATTATATAGGATTTTATGGTTTTCGCCGTCAATTTGTGATATCTTTTTACACACTGACTTCATTCAACTAAAAGCTTTTGCTTATAGTAGCTTCCGAACTACAGCAAACATCCAAGGCCCAGATGGGAGTTGAACTCAAGAGATGTTGAAGTGATGATTAGAGCTCTAATGAATGTTTTGCGAATTTATTAACAAAAAATTAGAGCATATTTTCTCATTTCAATATAAGGAAACTCTTATAGTAAAATAGTTAAGGAACTATATCAAACATGTTTCAAATAATATTTAGTACCTTTTCAAGACAAATATGATCGATGGAAGCTTATTTTTGTTCATAATTCTATAGAATAAAAATTCTTTTTACTCTATAGAATTTGAATAGTTTTTCAAGATTCTTTTTATATAAAATGTTTTTTTCCTCCAATGGTCGGGGTATATCGGGATGTATTGTCCCCTTATACCCAAGAACCGGCCAGAAACAGCGATCTCTTTGCCGCCGAGGCGTTGCCCCGGGTGCACCACAGGGGGCGGGTCACCATCGCACCCTCACAGATGCCATAGGGACCCGTTTATAGGGTAGGAATCATTCATACCTCATTCACACACTAGGAAAGGACAAAGATAGGATAAAGAGAGAAAGTACATCCATGCCTGAACCGGGATTCGAACCCAGGACCTCCCTATCCGTGGTCAGGCACGCTGACCACTAGACAAGTTGGCCGGCTGATATAAAATTATCTGTTGTCTAATTTTTTCTAAGCTTATCTTTTCAAGAAACTACTATTATTTATTAAATAAAGTAGATAATATTTTTTAGGGAGAAATTCTTTCCGAGTCAGGTTAAGAGCGATGATATGTAGGGAAAAGAGCTTTCATTCAGACACTTGCTTAGTGTATAGCAATTAAAATAAAGATTTGACTATATTATATTTCTAATGATATAAATTTATTCTTGAGCTAGATATATTAATCGAAAGCGATTAATTCCATATCGTATTAAGAAATTTCTGATGAATATTTAAGATGTGAAAAAAAAAAAAACTTAAGTATATATTATATTTTTAATTGATTTAACATAAAAGATATTACTTGCTATTCTGTATATTATAAAATAAATGCTACTAATTGCATTCTTCTTTCTGTAATATATTATATAAATGTATAATGTTTATTATAATACTTTCATGCATAATCAAATAATCAAAAAAGATTTTGCTAGTGAACCCTTTTATATTCAGCTTTCAAAAAAGATTAAACTTTCATACTGTTTAAAAGTAATTTTTACTGTATAGAATTTGAATATATTTCTAAGAATTCTTTTGATATAAAATGATCTATGACATGAATTTTCTTTTTGATTTATTCTGACTATCTTTACTCACAGGACTGTTATTTATATGTTTTTGAGGATTTAAACCATTTAATCACATATTAACTAAATGCCATCAAATTTTGGTGCAATAATTTGGAATTATTTAATTGCTTTTTCACAAAAATTTCATTAATGGTAGTTTAATTAAAAAAACTTATCATAACCATAAGTAAAATAATTCTTAATTTTATATTTTATAGAATTTCTTACTTTCATGACTTTAGTTATCGTATTTAACTAGATAAAAATTTGTTAAATTTTTCGGAATGTTATAAAAGCCGTTTCTTTAAAAGTTTTTCTTATTAAATCACTTAAATCTTATTATTCACTTGATAAAATAAGTTTTCAGAAAGAAAGCTCTTATTTAAAAATAAAACCATTTTAAAACAAAATCAGCAATAAGAACCACTGAATGAGAGAAATACATTGTCGACCATTCAAAATGAAACACCTTAAAGCATGCAAACGATACAAAATTTAAACTATGGGTGTGTGGCGATTAAAATATGGAAATCATTGGCATTGTAGAGAATACATCACAGGTGGCTGCAGTGCCACACATGACAGCTCTATATAAATGGGAAAGATAGAAAATGGCAATTTGAAATATGGCATATTATTTACACAAGTTGCTCAACTATGCTTCATAAAAGAGTTCGAGCATTTTTCGAAGTTCAACAAAAGGAGAATAGAATATATGGGTTGTTTATTATACTTAATGAAATCAGATTTCGTTGAATTTTGGATTCGTATTGGATGAAACCAAGCAACTGCAATTTAGATCTTTATTTGCTGGATGAAAGAGAAAAAGGCGAACCGACAAGATCGATCATAATCATCTAATTCCACCACTCTATTTGATGACAGGCATAAAATTGGCCATGGTTGCTATGGAACACAAATATGTTACGAAACCATAGCACAAAGATTCTCTGTTACACATCATTCGGTGACTGCTCGTACCGTTCGACATCTTTTGCAACAGAATGACATGCCCGAAAGGCATCCATTGCATCGTTTACAATCGACTCAAAACAGGTGTTTGAGTCACTAATGGCGTGGTGAACGATGGGTATGAACAATGGAATAGAACTAGCCTCTCCCCTGACAAATTTCTCTTCTGCCTGCAATATAATGAAGATTAGAATCGAGTCCGGAAATGCTGTGTCGATTGACTGTTGCGTTATGCATAGTCCCTTTGAACGATCCCTTTGAACAAAAGCTTCGGCACTTCAAGCATTTGACATTTTAAGTGGACGTGCTTGGTCGCCCAGCTCTTTCTTCATCGTGCAAATCTGTTCTGCCATTGTCAAATTCTGTGCTCCAAAACCACGTCTGTTTTCGCGAAATAAAACGTTTATCATTCACTGCCACCAATTGCCAATGAATTTCAGCAGGAGAGGTTTTCTTAAAGTGCAAAAACTGTATTACACTCATTTCAATAGTGGACCATGTTTCCGTTAACGCAGCAATCTTATGATATTTTATCTTGATACTGGAGAACCCCTGCTCCATCTACTGGCATCGGTTGAATAATGTAATCATCTTGATTAAGATGGATTTTTGTTCATACGGATAATCAGAGCTCTTGTTATCTTACTTTTTGAAACACTTACGTTTTTGCGTAGTTTCTTTTATCTTTCATGGTATTACAATTTGAGTGGCCAGCTGTGTAGATTTATTCTGTTTTTAGTGTGCTGGATATATATATTTATACATATTCGTTAAAAAGTCATTTTTTCTTGAGTTACTTCCTCCAGTTTTAAAAATTTTTGGAAATGCATTTTAATATGTATATACTTAAGATTTTATAACTTACATTTGATATTTTTTCCAAAATTAACTAAAAATGTTGATATAAATTCAATAAATTCATAACACTTTAAGTCAGAAAATATTCGGAGAGTTTCTTGAACGAACTCACCTGTTCAAGAAGCTGTTCGTGGAATTTTGCAATGGACTGATGTCCCGGAATTTCCTCCTCCTCCTCATCTGTCTTTCCCAGCCCATCCTTTTGACCATCATTCTTTGGTTGCTCCGGAGACTTTAAAAGAGTTCCAGCAGGTAAGGTTTCTTCTCGCACTAGGCAAGCACACTCGGAATCCTCCTTCTGAGTCTCCAGGGTCATGGAAGATATTTTCTGTAGAATAAAATACAGTTCCAGATTTGTAGACTGAGTTTCTAAAATGTACTCTTAAACAATACAATTCGTAATAAAAATTGCTGCAAACTTTTGATATCTTTTGGCAATGAAATTATCATTTTATGAGTATTCTAGAGAAATTAAAAAAATTTTTCAATGCAATGCATTTTAGAAAACTTTTTTTATAATAAAGAATATTATGAAGATAATAAAGAATATTTCGTGAATTTTGGTAGTAAGTTTTTCATGAATAAAATTTGAATTTTGTGTATAAATTCTTCATTGAAATGTATTGAAATGTTCCTTGAAATGTATGCTTCATTCAAATGTATGTTTCTGAAGTGACTACGCTGGAATATCTAGGCAGATCAATCTCATTTTAAATAAGAAACTTTTATTAATTTTAAAATCGATGCTAATTGAAATCTTAAAGATGTCCGTCAATGTATTCAGTCACTGTTAATTTTGCTTAACTTATATTATTTGAAACACTTTTTATTATTAAAATAATACATTTTAAATAATTGAATCACTGCGTTTCAAGTCAGAACGACCAACAAAAAATAGTTTAATTTCTTCATAAAATTGCTTATGTAACGCTTAAATTAGCTTCTTTCATTTATATAGTGTACAAATAAAAGCAGAATATATAAAATTTTTGATATATAAGCAGAAAATTTATAACTCTTGTGCTTCTAAAATCATATTAAGGAAAACAAAGCATTCTGATCAATACGTTTTTATATGACACAGCGTTAGAGAATATGTATTCAATTTAAAAAAAACATTTAACTCTTAAAATAAAGAATCTGAGAATAAAGAACTAAGGTGAATTTTTTTGCTTATTTACATTAATACATTCAAATATGATTTGGTGGTAATTAATATAGTTTTAAATATTCTTTTGGAAACATTTACTCGATCAATATTTAATTTTTTTTCCCAATTAGCTTATATTTTCTACCGGCAGACAACTTGTGAAACATCAAAATACTTAGTGAATATTTAAGTTATTTTCATAATTTTTAGAAAGTTTAGATTTGTATTTTTAAAGGTTATATTAAAAAAAAAAGGTTATTGTGAATGAACTATCAATTCATATTCGGAATGGAGAGAATGCTAGTTCCAATCGAAATTATCAATTTCTTCCAAATCATAGTTTTAAATCAAAAATATTTTTAAAATGGATATGTATAGTATGGCTCTAGTTTATTCTCCAACCAAACGTAAGTCAAAGCTACTTTCATTTTGCTATTAAGAAACATGAAATTTCTTGTGATGCATCAAACAAAGCTAATCATTAAAGAATTTATTAGAGTTGTCTATTTCCTTAACAAAAAAAAATGACAGATGTTCATTCATTATTTTAATGTATTACTTTCCTTCGGCTAATCTGTCAGCTGAATGCTTTGAATTTATTTTCATATAAATAATGTTCTCTCTTACTCTCTTTTTTCCAAAATAAATTACTTTTTTTCATAATTATACAGTGCTCAGTGAATTATTTACATGCGCAATCATAGCTTGATATTAAATTGTTTGAATAGTTTGTTTTTCAGGATTTATTTTTGTGAAATAAAGTCACTCAAAATATCATTAGTTCAAAACAAAGATCATGTGAAAAAAGGGTTGAAATATTTATAACACTAAATTCCTTCTGCATTTACATAATGGAATGAAAACTCCAAAATATTTATTAAAGGTTTCAAAATAAGAGAAGAGTTATATTAAAAAAGTAAATGAATAAAATATTAAAGAAAAAAAGTTTAGATACATTTTGAATGTCATTAGTAATTTATTTGTAAAAGATCTCTCATTTTAGAATACTTACATTATTCATACGTATCAAAAAATACTTATGTATAAAGTATTAATAAAAATTTTGAATTGCTCATAATCATAAAAATAGCATAATTTAATAAAAAATGGAGAATTAACAATTATTCATGGGGTATTATTTACATAACCGATAAGTGATATTTTGAAAATTCTAAGAAATTAATCAAATTCAATAACATTTTCATTAACGTTTATTAAGATGTTTTTCATTAAGGCAATTTCTAATCCAAAAATTATATAAAATGTTTTAAAATTTTTACCATTACGTATTACATAAAATATTAGCTGAATTTTTAATCATATGTATAAAAAATATATTTAATATTAGGTATAATATAAAATGTCTTACAAGTTTACTTCTCCTACTGTTTTGATCAATAGAATCAACAAAATCACTAAAATTTTAAGAAGTATTTTAAAGAAGCGATTTATTACATTGAAGAATTAAAACAATAAAGTGAAAAAATGTAAATAAATATAGTTAATATATTCAAACTGCTCGGAGCAATTAATTTATTAAAATGAAATATTTAAAATTATTATAATCAAATGTTAATAATCATCTTGTGTATTTATCAACTAAGATTATATATATATATAATTTATTTTAAGAAATTGGGAATTTATTGTATCTTCTCAAGCTAAAATTTAATGTGACAAATAACATACTTTTGATTAAAATGATTTTCATAGTGATAAAAAAAATTATTAGTTTAAAAAACCAATTTTTGTTAGAAATGTTTCTAGAAATAAGGTATTATTTGAGTTTATTCTTACTTTTAAAGCAGTATATAATATTTTTCTTATATCATTTATTTAATAGTATACCTTAAAAAAGCAAAAGAAAAACTATTCCCACAAAGAAAGTATCATTTCGCATAAAAACATAAATCATATGCAATTGAATTTCTTCTCCAGATACATTTATAACGGAACATTATCGTCCTAGTGGTCTACCAGAAGGAAAGGTTTCTAAGATTTTGATTTTTCTAACATCAAGTGTTGGCCTTATTTTTTAAAGAAAATTTGAATCCGGGGTAGGATATAAAATCACAATTTAGATGTTCGTTATTATTGAAAAAAGTCTAGAATGGGAAAATTTAACATGAGAGAGACATCAAATTTAACATCAATGTTCTCTTACTTCTGTTAGTAAACCTCAAATAATTTAATCGACTTATTTTATGTTAACTTTTAAGGCTTACAAAAAAACATTGAGAGGAATATCGAATTCTTAAATGTATATATGTGGATATATATATATATATATATATATATATATATATATATATATATATATATATATATATAAATATATCAAAACTATATGTGATAAAAAAGTAAGACATAATTTTTACGATAAATATAATGTAAATCAGAACATATTATATTTATATTAAACACTTATTCATGAATTTGCAAATTGAATCTATTTTATATATTTGGTAGCATATTAAACATCATTGCTTCAAACAGAAATTCAAATAGCTTTGAAAGAATTCAAGTCAAGGCATTTAAAGAAAAGATTTTAAAAGCGAGAGAATGTTACTAATACAACAATATTATAATACTTTTTTAAACAAAGAAAATTGTAGGGAACACTTATAAAGAGTGTGTAGCTATATTTGTCTTAAAATTAATCTGTGATTAAAAATTTAAGAGATTAAATACAGCAACTTATTTCAACCATCTGGAGTAAAGTTATCATATTATTGAATGCATAAAGTATAAAACTTTGAAGCTTAAATATTTTTAAAATGTATACTTTTCGTTATCGAAACAATTATGTTCACAGCAGCAGAACTTTGGAATTTATGCACATTAAAATTATTCAAGAAGAACTTGTGCAGATTTTCAGCTCTCCTTTAAAGTCATTTTATCAAAACATTAGTACACTTAAATATCTCTAACGATACCAAATATCGGTTCTTTTCAGAACACTGATTCTGCTAATGAAGCCGGATGCTTAAAGCAGTTACCCTGTTTCGCCTTTCGATTGACGGCGAGTTGTAATGGGAGTTTCTTTTTATCAGATTTGCAGAAGCGACATTAATTATGAAAGACAGGAGTGATTGATGTAACATGTACCTACCCACCTTAATGACATTTCTACCTTAATGGCCTATTCTTGTAGGTGTGGATCGGCAATTAAGTAAATAATATTCTTAAAGAAAAGGGAAGAAATGTTTCTTTACTCTCTAGAGAAAAGTCTAATTAAAAGTATTCGAGGTATAAAATGGGAGATCAATATTTTAAAATAGAAATTAATTTTTTTTTTAGGAATGTCATGCCTCAGTATTAAACTAACTTCAATATGATACTGGAACTTTTAATAGAAAGTAATCTATAATATAAAATAAAAATTATTGTCAGCAAAATTTAGAAATCACAATTAGTCAATATTTATATACTTAATATATATATATATATATATATATATATATATATATATATATTTACCACATTGATAATTAATTCAATTTCAATATTATTGATTTTCTGTGGTATGTAAATTCAATGAATTAAGAAGTTTTCTAGGAGATATTTAATTAAATGGTAATTATCATTATAAATTACCTATTACTTGCCTTTTAATAATCAATTCAAAGATTTACATAGAAATAAAATTATTTTTTAATGAACAGTAGACTAAATAGACTTGTTTGTTTTTAATGAAAAAGGGTAAATATTCCTTAAAATTTCAACTTATTTATATTGAAACTATTGAAAACGCGAATTAATGTTTTCAATAATTCGAATTAATGAAAACGCGATTAATGTTTTCAATAATCACCGAGGAAAGTTATACAAACGTATTTTAAAACCATATGAGCCCCTTCTCATAATAGCTACTTAAGTTTTCTGTACATTTATAGTTTAATCATAAAAAACTTACATCCGAGATAATCATTTACATAGCTTTAAGAAAAATATCATTGCATAAAGAATTGTAGTTACAATTCGCAGATAACTAATATTACAATAATAATAAACTTTATATATATATATATATATATATATATATATATATATATATATATATATATATATATATATGCGAAACAATAACATCCACAAGAAACAAAGTTGACACATAATTTATTTTTAATTCAAGTTTACTTTAATCAACATTTTTTTCTGTTTTTATAGAGAATTTTGAATTTCGATGCCAAAAATTTAAACGTTATTTTTACCCCAAAAAGTGAGCACTTCATATTAATACTTAAAATATTACAACTTTTTATGATTTCATATTAATTAATACTTAAAGCATAAATTAATAAGAAGTCATTAATAATATCATGTAAGACTTACAGGCAAAGTTTGTTGCACTTAAAGATTTTTCAAAACTGTAGTCTTTGTGGATAATATTTTATCAATTAAGGTACTGAAATATTATCAATTATGTATTAAAATTGGACTAAGGAATAAAAATTCGTAGTGTATTTCTAATTGTTTTTAATTAATAATAACTTTGAAGCAATCTGCAAGTCATTCTTCCCGTCTCGTACATATTTCTAATTATACTGGGTTGGAATTTTTGTATAAAAATTTATACAAAAATTTACCGTTGCTGTTGAAATAATTTCTTTGCTTTATAATTACACCATTTCAAGGCTTATAGCAAAATTGTGTGTAAATCATAACGAAAAAAATTCTAAAATCAAGTAAATTAGTAATAGAACATTACATGATAAATATTTAAATAATTTACAATTCTCATAACTTATTAAAATATCTAATTTTTAATAGTAATATTGAAAACCAATAAACAATTATAATCCAGATTAAAAAAACATGGAATTAAAATATGTGAGCTGAATTTTTGAAAGCAAAAAGAGATTTAATATCGCATTA
This sequence comes from Latrodectus elegans, assembly GCA_030067965.1. Lineage (NCBI taxonomy): Eukaryota > Metazoa > Arthropoda > Arachnida > Araneae > Theridiidae > Latrodectus > Latrodectus elegans. The sequence continues at coordinate 50,772,796 of CM057809.1, read as the reverse complement.
ACATAAGTGGTCACACAAGATTTTTTGATGTTTCTCATTTTCCCTTAATAACCTTATGATTTAAAACTTAGGGAATTTGTTTCATTAAAGAACAATTATAAGAGAATTGCCTGACAATTATAAGAGTTAAATTTCAGTTCCTGAAATCTTTATTAAGGGTTAGAAACACTAAATTATCATAATGAAAAAATATGGATTCTACAGTAAATTATGATGAAGTTTTTTCAGGAGCAAAATAATTGAGGTAAACAGACAACATTTACTTAAATATGATCCTAATTTTTACAAAGAAAACTCAAATGGATTTTTTTTTCATAAGTCACAAGTACTATTTTAAATATTTCTTTGGCTGTCTTAAACTTAATATGTATTAAAAAAAGAATTTATCTATTAATGAAATGGCTTCATTCGTTTCAAGAAAGATAACTGGATATTCAAAACAGGAATTCGTTGCCATATCGTAATGGGGATTCTAAACGCAATTTTCTTTGTATTTTATATTAAGTAAAGATAATTTTAACTCGATAATTCTCAATAATTTTAATCGTAAAATCTCAAAATCATATCAAAAGTGCCATTCAAAACTAAGCTAATAGTGAAAGTTGCCAAAAGCACATATTAATGTGGAATATTAAGTACTTATTCTTTTAACTCTTATTATTTTTTAATACCTTTATAATAGAGTTATTTTAAAATAGATTTAAAAAGTGACGTTTTAAATTTTTATTCTTAAATAATTCTAGGATTAGGCAGTTAAGAAAACATAATTTTTAGAATTTTTATTTTTTAAATTTTCAAAAATTGAAATTTAAAATTTTTAGATTTTAAATAAATTTTTGTCTTCAGGGTGTTTCCGAAAGATGGAGAGAGAAATCACTAAATAGAGTAAAAAATATTAATCCGTGCAATTCTAGAATAAAGTTAAGAAAAAAAGCTCATTGTTTATAGGTTACAATCACAATTATAGAAAATATAGTTAAGTAGAAAGGAATCGTAAATTTGATAGAGAAAGAAGAGATAATGGGTAATTTAAATTAATTGTAAATATTAGGTGATGCAAAATAAATTTCTTACCTCATTGTTGCGATATTCTTAATAAAAATGGAGTATAATATGTAGACTTTTCTTTTGAATTCGTGTAAATAGAATATATTCAGGTATTTAATATTTACAACATTTTTCAATTAATCTTTTTTCTTAATTGATATGACATGCATTGTAAAAATTAGCAAGATTTTATGACTGTAATTTTCATAGAACGGCATGACAGGCTGTTTAACCTTGTGCAGTATTACGCCAATGGGACGCTTCTGGCAATTTAAATTTTTTATTTTAAACCAATTTCCTCAAGTGCGGCAATTATGTTTATACAGCATTTCTAACGGAAATTAAGATACACAAAAAGAAACTTTCTAGGACTGAAAGAGGAAATTGAAAGCACGACTTTGTTAAGGGAAAAAAAACTTTTACGAAGAAACTTTTTATTAGAAAATTTTATTTTTACCATTAATTAATTAAACTGGTGAAATCTATTAAATTTTTTAACATTCACTTACTTTTCGCGATTTTTATTAAATTTTAGGCACCTCTTATTTAAATACGTTTTTGTGCACAGAAGTTTCGTTATGAAACTACAAATTATTTGTTTGTTGCTCCATTTTGTAATTTCTTTCTTCGGAAAAAGGTTAATATGATCGGAATATAAGGGAATGATAAATTAAATAGTGTATTTAAAGTTCTGTTGAATAAGATAGCATATTATCTCACGACTTCCCTTCATAATCATTTAAAATATTTTTATGTTCAATGAAAGTATCACCTGTCTTGCTTCAAAGAATTTGAAACTTATAACATTAAAATACTTAGAAACCAAAATTGTAAGCTGAGAATATAATTAAAAATTGCATTTTTCTCTAAGTAAAGTATTTTTTAAAAGTAATTTGGAGTAATATGATGAAATACGCAACCCAAAAGAATGGAATAACTTTAAAAGCTGGTATAGAAATACATATACGTAATACTTCTTTAGAAATATTTTAATGTTGTGGTACAAATAGAGACAAAAAAATGTTTTCCTGTTCAAAGTTAAAACATTTCTCCAACCTATTTTATTTTAATAAGAACTAGACTGATTTGTAACTCTATGATCACATTCTGCTCACTAACTCAACTGGGATCGGCAATTTAAATTGGATTCGCAAATCACTACAAACATCCATACTTATTTGTAAACAATTTATATATAAATGAGGTAGAAATTAAACCTTCTTCCAGTTGAGCTAAAAACTAATGAGCTAACCATTTAACTGATAGCATACCTCAATTTAGTAAAACTCAAAAAAACATTTATATGTGGATATACGATACATAAAATTATTTTAACGATATTACAATGACGCAAACGACAATACTGGTCACTAAATTAAAGCTTTGAATCAAAATTATTTTTAATGACTCCAAAAAAATTGTGATATATTTTTTTTATCAATTTCTCAGTAGAAATTTTGAAACAATTGCATTAAAGATCAAGGCTTAAGGATATGTCTTTTTAAGCCACAAATATTCCACAATATTAGCAAGTTTTAATTAAAAAGCTGTCCCATCATTACATTTAAAAAAAAAATTTAAAATAATTTCTATAGAAATTAAAATTTTTTAAAATATTTATTACATTTGTATTCTTAATTTTCTTGATTATAACAAGTAGTATTCAAATTATACTTCCGTTAGTTAATTATGATGTAATTCCCATTTTTATATTTAAAACTTGTAAAAACACACAGGATCGTCTTTGATTAGGAATAATATGATCATATCAAAGAAATAAAAGAATATTCATTCAAAAAATATTCCTAGCCTATTCTTTTCAATTTGTTTGTAGCTTAGCTGTCATTTTTTTGGCACTACATGGTAATAGACCGATAGCTGCAGTTTACAGTAGATACCGAACCACTATGTTGGAGGCCGGAATTGAACCTATAAACTGTTGAATCGATAACTAGATAATTTATCATTCAGTTGACAGTTCGGTCTTTTCATTCTTTCAGAGAGGATAATCATAATTCATATGAAGATTCAAAAACTCTCAAGAAATTACCCCAAAAGACGTGAAATTAAAAACTTTTCAAGTATCTTCTATTGTTCACTAGCTGATATTGTACCTTGTATTGCTAGCTCTTATTTAATGGAATCTTCAAGTTCAAAATATGTCTTCAAAATAATTTCCACAACACAAGCAAGTTTAATAATTGCAATTAAAATCTAATATTTAAGTAGTATTTCAAATTAATATAAATATGCTCAACATATGACAAAAAAGGAAAGAAATGAATGAATGAAAATACAAAAAAATCAGTTTAAGTTAAATTTCTCATAATTTCTAGAAATAATGGGAAAACATTTTTATATTTTGAAAAAGGAAATTATCAGAAAAAATGTTGCCAACGATTTCACTATAAGCAATGAAATTTCAGTAGATAAAAAGAAAATAAAAGATATTTAACTGAGACTAGATTATGTTTATTTTAAAATGATCGGACTAATATTCAGCTGATTTTTTAAATTTCGCTTTTGAGTAATTTTAAAGATTGTAGCTTGATTTTATTTGTTGCTATTGCTCACTATTTGTACCAAAAAGCTTATTTGATGGGAACTTGCATTTAAAATGAATTCCGAACCACTACAGTTTCTTCTCACTAAGTGAGTAAAACTTTCCATTTGTTGAGCAACGATCTCAACAAGCAGAAGATTAAAATATAGCCCATGACTGTTGAAATAAAGGCTAGATGGCTGTCATTCTTCTACCAACTTTGAAAAGAATTTTCACATCTATAGATTTCTATATTACAAACTTTGTTATTAGTATTTGCCATTGAAAAAGCATTGATCGATATGAAATAATAAGGAACTGTGAAGATATGCATAATACTGTTATTTAGAGCTTAAAAATTTGAGATGAGTCTAACACGGAAAAAGATTCATAATTTTTAAATTGAGTAATAAGGAATAAATTAAAGGAAAACATAAAGATATCACAATATCGTAAATTTATACAGTTTATAAACTCCTTAAAAATTGTGAGTACATATTATTGAAAAATTACAGTAAAAAAATTTGGGGAACTTAGAAGCAATTTTTGTGTAATAAAATGATGATTGTTTGAGTATATTTTAACCAACATATATGTAAAAACACTATGAACATTCAAGTAATAAATTATTTTACATTAATTACTGAGAAATCCGCAAAAAAATATACCCATAGTAATGCCAATTAAACAGCACAATGCGTTTTCAAAATCATGACCATTTCATTTTTAAATTCCTTAGAAAATTAATTCTTATATTTTTCTAAATATTTAAGCTTTGTACAAAAGCTTCAGTAAAGTTATGTTTGGAAAAGTTAATAACTTGTTTAGATTTGGTAGTACTTACAATTTCAAAGTTTTAAAATAATTTTTAATTTGTTTCTGCTTACTGTATATTTACCATATATTGAAAAATAATTCACTTTTAAAATTCAAAGAATATTTTGATTCTTTACAGAGTCAGCCTACTTGAGAACATTTATAGGTATTGTGAGCAACTATTAAATATTGGAATATTTTATGAACTTATCGTTAAGTGTTAATTCAAAGAGTACTTAGCTTTCTCTGCAAGATATAATTATTCAAACTACATTAACTTTTCTATTCATTAATTTCTTGGAATATGACCAAGAAAATAAAACTTCGCTATTCGCATTCCTTTGCGTTTTGGCAAGAGTACAAATTTTTAAGGTGTGGTACTGAAAAACGGTAAACCTGTAATATTTTATGTGATATTAAAACTCTCTTATGATCTACCTGTTTTTGGTTAATCTTTATTAGAACTATCTGTACCAAATTTACACAATGCACATGTTAAAATTAAAAATTTATTCTACATTCAGACAACTGAATTACTTATTTGTGTCTTTGTGTCATAAAACGTTAATTTTTCTTTAAAAAAACTAGTCATTTTTTTATAGAATTTATGAGTAAAGTATGGAGAGAAAAAAAGAATGAATTCGTTAATTATAAATAATATAGATTTGGTCAGAGTAAATAAATCAACAAATTAAACAATTTACAGCTTAAATTTACCAGTACAATTTTCAGTTGGTGAACAATCGTACAAAATATTACGCAGCTCTCCAGAGGCATTTAATGCCAACTATGTTATTAACTTATGAACATACGAATATTTTGTCTATGTTCTTTTTGATACAATAATCTGTAGGCCCATATTTTCTTTAAAACATTTTTCTTTTTGTAAATATCATTTTCCAAATTCATAAATTTCTCTAATGGACTAAGAACTTTGAAAATATTCATGACTGGCTAAGCACAAATGGCGAAAAATTTCAATTCATAATTCATTAGGAGACATATTTCCATATTCACAAAAGTAATTTTCTGATGAAAACTAACTTTGGTCATCACTTTAAAATGCATCATTAATACTTTCAAGTGAAAATATATTATTGGACATTTGCCATTATAAAACAATTTTTAAACTGAAATAATAAAGTATATTTCATGCGTTTTAAGGAATATTTTTTCTAATAGCCTTTTCTGAAATGTTAAATTTTCTATACATGTTCAGACTGAGAGAATAAATGAATATATAAATACATAAGAAAAATGAAATGTTTAAGAATTCCTGATTTTATATTTAGATCAGTGTCAGAAATTACGATAAACATCATACGATATTATACAAAGTTGATCGACAATATGCGACTAGAAGCTGATAACACACATAAAGGAGTTATTCGACTTTCCTAGTTACTTTACGAAACTTACTTGCATTACAGTTGGCAACAATCAATCCCGTACAGCAGATATTTCGTTTGTAAGTTATTATCATTTCTTTTCAGCGTTAACTAGCTGGGAACTTAAGATTTTTATAAGACTGAACAAATGAAAACATCCAAGTCGAGGTGGGAACGGAAATATTTAATTATCAAAAGTCTAGAGAGCTCACCATTCAGCTTTGGCAAAAGTACATTTGCAAATATTTTGTATGTTGGGTTATATAAACATGCTTATCCTTTAAGTTTTTTTTTAAGAATTATTTCTGATTATAATAATTAGCAATTGAAGATTTGATAATGCTCGTGTAGGACTTTAAATATTCGATTCCAATAATTAACATGAAAAGTATATAGCTGCATTTAGCTAATTTTAATCACCAAAAAATAAGCTATAAAATTCCAAAGGTAAATATTTTACCAATAATGTTATATTTTAAAATGAGCAAATACAAACTGCATTATTTTTTATATCCTTTTAAAATTACTTACAACTCTACAAAAGCAATCTAGTATTAAATTTTTTTCCATAGTGTGAGCATACAAATATTTTTTTAGATTGAAAAATTTCCTATATGGAATTTTAAGATTCACGAAAGTTTTTGAATTGGCTAATGAGTTTTTAAATAAAAAATTATACTGAACCTCACAAAACTGTTTTTACATAAATTTAGCCAATATAATTTCATTCTTAAATTTCATAAAGTAATAAATAAACATTTTTAATGTGCTTATCAATTCATTTTTGAATGTGTTTATTTATGTCATTAACAATAGCTAATAAACATTATTGTAGCATTAATTGGGTTTATTCGAGACCCATCGCACATAGTAACTTGTCCTAATCGTCTATAGTTGAAGCACCTCACTCGGATCATATCACTTTGTAATTAATGTCTGCTTCCACATATCAACATCGGCAATGTAGACCAGAACTTGTGAGCTATTTAATATTAATTCTCTAAATTGATAGTTGATAAATTCTACGCTCTGCTTTATAATTATGTAGTTCGTGCATTTGATTACTATCTCGGATAGGGAAGCTTCCAGTGGTTGGGAAACAAATTTAAGCTGTATGTCTCCATCAATATAACGGTTATTTATTTTACCACATGAGGTTAATACTCAAATCAATCAACATTCCCAATTTCGCTCTTTTTAAAGGAAAAATTTACATACATCAGAAGTAAGTATTTTGTAATATAATCTGATCACAGAAGTCTAATCATGTTGATATCATACAATACTGAAATGACTTTTAATATTTTCATAATTAATAATTTACATTCTTAGAGAAAGGGAATAAATCATTATATATATATATATACATACATACATACACACACATTTTTTTTTTTATAAAACTTTGTCTTCTGTTAAAATTACATTTTCTGTACCATATCTAAAATTATAATATACACTTCTCAATATTTATACTGAGATAAAATAGTTTATGCTTTGCTTAGAAATGAATTTTCTATGAATCTATTTTGTGTAAAGAAATACAAAACTAGTGGGTTAACTCGAGAGAAAAATGGAAAACTTCTTTCTAAGTATGCATCCTTTTTGAAGTGCATTATTTTTTTTTATCTACAGTGGAGAAATTTTCAACTAGCACTATAATGGGGAGTTTTCAACTTCAATTATAACAAAGTTTTCTCTAGGGCCGGCCTTAAAAGGTTTTTTTCTCCTCTCACAGGCGGGAACCTCTTATTGATCACGTAATCCATTTAGATCATTATTGAACGCCATTCTTTATTGTGTGACAGAAGTGCGTTTTTTCGCAAATCTTTCCACTTCCGCATTTTTTTCGCCGAGCGTCTCGAGCATTTTAGTAAATCTCAGCAACAAATACTTAACTTATAAATATGAGATGACAAGAATAAGAAGTATTTAAAAAAGAAAGACACATTTAATACTTTATAAAAAAATAATCTCAATATGTAAATCAAGTTTTCTACTTAAGGTATTATGAATCATTAGTTTTATGTTTTAATTTATAATAAATAGGATAATTATATTTTAATAATTTAAAAGAAATCTATATGTGTTTTCTCACAGTATAATGGTGGATAGTTTGTTTATTGGGGGAAAAGAGCTTACTAAAATATTCACGTTATCATTTATATAACTTTTAATGTGGGAAAGTATTGCAATATACTCTATTTTATAATAATAACATGATAATAATTATATTCCCTTTACAAAATTTATATTAAAGAATAAAGAAAGAAATCAAATATTTTAAACAAGCATTTCAATTTTCAACATGCACCCTCGGATTATTTTTCAAAATATGATAATTTGGATTTAAAAATTTTATTGTGCCAAAAAAATATTGAAGTCTTTTTCAACATTGATAGTGATTTTCTAACTTATAAATATGAGATGACAAGAAAATAGGAAATATTTGAAAAAGAGACACATTTAATACTTTATAAAAAATATTATTTAGAGAAAAAAGAGATTTTATAAAAAAGAGATTTATGAAAAAATATATTACTTATTAATCTTTTTCATAAGAGTTCGAACACATTATATGAATAAAATAATCTAGAAAAGTATACACTCAAAAGAAATTACTAAAGTTATTAGAAATCATTAGAATTAATGTATTTAACGAAACGAGTAATATGAAAATTTTTGTTTACCTAGATATATACATTAGTTTAATTTTTGATGTTTGTTGCTGTATACAAAATAAAATATTTGTTCTATACTTTTTAATACATTCTTTTTATTTCTTAAGTCTAGTGATATTTTGCTTTCTTTCCAAAGAAACAATTTCCAGCTCTTTACCATTTCTGAACGAATATACTCTCTAAATACGATTAATATTTTTTGCGAATTTGTAATTTAAGAGTTTACAATTCACAAGAGGTATATACTAAATAACTAATAAAAATCTGATATTAAAATTAAGTATAAACTTTCGAATTTTAAATGGTTTATTTTAAAATTGTGAGTAATTAATATTGATTTCTGACGTAGCTTCAAACTATACCGTACTGGGTTTTTTTTTATACCGGTACTTGGATGAGTTATAAAAAACGATCTATAACTCATAGTGTAATATTATAAAGTGCAATTAATGAAATCTTGGTTGTATAATTTTATAATCTACTCAGCACTCATATTTGTAGAATTTATAGTTTTTTTGAATAAACCAAGTATATTTTCAATGAATCCAGAGTTATTTAAATTATTGTAATTTAATATTCATATTATACATATTTGAATATGTGTGTAAAATAATCAGGCATTTGAATTATATCATGTATTAAAAATTTTTTTTCGCTATTTATTTGTATGAAGCCTGATAACTTAATGGTAGGGTTTCACGATCCAAATGAACAGGTCCGAGGTTCGATCCTCGAGCTGGGCAAGGTGAACTCAACTTTTCATCCCTTCAGGGGGTCAATAAACTGAGTACCAAACTTGCTTGGAAACTAAACACTGGGGGTTTAGCACTAGGCTGACCACTTAATCGGGGCATATGCTTCGCACACCAGAACCCCTTGGTCAGGAAAACAAAGATGGGCACTGTAGGCGTTGGTTTACATGGGCTCTCGCGTGCCACAGAATTTAGTAGCTTATTTCTTTGTATATTAATAATTAACACATGGTTTGTGGGGTGGATTATTCAAAAATGTTAAGAAAAAATGCATTTTTATAAATTGATATACACTTTTGAAAAAAATCATAGAAAAGGAAAATAAGTTAGATACTTTTCACTGTATTATATACTTTATATTTAATGATCTTGTTCAGTGATTTTCCCACCTCAATTTCTTAATTAAGTTTGAGTGAAACAGGTGAAAGATTAAATATTGAGAAACTTACATACCGGAATATTAACAGACATTCAAATGAGAGACTTAACACATTGTCTGCCAACTTGTCTAGTGGTCAGCGTGCCTGACTACGGACAAAGAGGTCCTGGGTACGAATCTCGGTTTAGGCATGGATGTCCTTTCTCTATCCTGTCTTTGTCCTTTCCTTGTGTGAATGAGGTGTGAATGGTTGCCTACCCTATAAATGTGTCCCTATGGCATGTGTGTGTGCTGAAGAAGTCGGACTCCACACCAAATACAGTTCAGTTGGAAAAGTGGAGCAGCACAACCCAATTTGTTAGCCTAGCTGGCACACGAGAACAACAACAACTTAACATATCAACAGACAATCAGTATTAAGAAAACCGCATTTTAGAGGAAGAAAAATATCATACATTATAAGAATTTAATCGACAAGAAAGAAAAGTTTTTATTACCATCATAAATGAAATTTATACAATCAAAACTTTCTAGGCATCTGTTTTATAACAAAATAGTGAGATTTACAATAAATCATTTTTATTTACTCATTCAGTTACAACCAATAAGTGTTGCAATTAAAATTTTAAGATTTCCTCAATATTCATTAACCAGAGAAGAGAGAGTGGTACATTTTTCTGATATTCTTGGTTTTAAAGTACCTCTCCGATAAATTTAACACATCAAAAATCCAAGTAATTCTTAAAAACTTAAGGTATCATCATAAGCTATGATATGTATGATGATTTAGGATATTTTGACTGATTTTAGGATAATTTGATAGAATTTTAAAGTAGGCCTTCGCAAAAAATTCTGTTTTAATTCAGAAATCTTACTGTAGAAAAGCTTTAGGTATACACACGAAATGATTACACTTTTATAATTATAATTAATAAAGTGTGATTCTACCCTCTGTTAGCATTTAATTAATACGCTGTCTACGAAACTATTGTATATAATTAATTTTGAAATAATCCTTAATAATTCTGAACTGAATATTTTATGACAAATGAAAATTGACTAGTATATTTTCAAGAAACGAACTTATGCAATGTGATTATGAACAAAAATTGGATTTAACACAAAAATAGTTTTTATGTCTATATATTATAAATGTTTGTTTCATGCAAATGAAATGGAATTCAGGATATGAGGAAATATAGACTGAAGAACTAAATAATGTCATTTTCTCATTATTCATCTCTTCATAGACTAATTAATAAGTGAGTATTTTATAAAAAAATATGATAAAAATCATTAATAATCGGTATTTTGAATTTCTTCAAAAAATTTAATTCTCATATTAATTCTGTCATGTTAAGAAACAGAAATCATTGCGTATATGAGTGTAAGTTAAGATTAGCTGATCAATATCGTTAGAATTAGCCCTAGTATTTTTTACTCACGAGGACTAATTATAACATCTAAGTAAAAAAACGAAACTTAAAGTAAACAAAAGTATTTAAAAAACAACAACAACACTAATTTCAATTTTCTTAGTAGTAGTTGAACTTACACATTACTGTATTGGAGGCCGAGCTTTCCCATATCAGCTCGATTAATTCAGTTAAATGATAATTTAACAAAATCCTTCGTTAATATGTTTTTCAAAAAAATCACAATGTTATGACAATAAAAGTAGTCTGTAAATAAGAAATACGACAAATCGATGACACGTACCATTCTTTTACATCAATTATCACTCTCTATTTAGCTTAAAAAGTAAACTTGCAATCCTATTTATATTATTCTCAGTTACACTAGTATTTTTTAATAAATTTAGCAGTATTTATGCTAATTGTTGTCTTATTTCGTTTTGAGTCATTTAGTTTTACTTTATACAGGGTTTCAAGTTGATTAAATAAGACCAATTTTTTTACTCTAATCAAACATGAAGAATTCTCAATTTTGTTGCAAATTTAGGATTCATCACTTTTCTGAAATACTGTTTTCCGGGAAAAATAAGTTGTTTATTTCATGATCTCAAACGAATTTTTCCATTGGATGCGCATGGTATCTTCGTCCTGGGCACATTAAAACTTCTCATCTCACCTTTTAGTGATATAAATGATATATTTCTTGAAATATTTAGAAATAATGTTTTTATTTTCAGTTCAAAGTTCCTCACTATTTGCCCACCAGATATATTTGAAACTTTTTGCTTTATTTTCAGGGAGTAAAATTTGAATATACGAAAAGCTTGCATTTGACATGTCATCTTTACATCTGTAAAGTTGACATGTCAAACGCAAGCTTAAAATCGAATATGATAAATTTGATGTATTTGTGACCATATGCTTTTAAATACTTGAGTAAATTTTGCATTTATTAAGATTGTTTATTGCTCAAACTAGTCAGCAATAAAAGTGAATAATACACATATGATATTTAAATTTAGCATTCTAAGCTATATATAAAATATTAAATTAAAAATTCAGAATATTATTTTCAAAAATAAATTATTACACTGCTTTAAGTAATTTTCCACTATAAATGAGATTATTTAATTTACCTAAAATTTGTGATTAATCATTGATAACTATGAAATTTAACCTCGGTTATAAGACCATGCGATTCAATTATTTAATGTTTGTTATAACTTCAATATATAAAACCCATTTATTTTTCAAAATTTTTGGAATTTCATAAAAAAAAAATTTTTTTATTCTTCTTATAATAATCTAAGATTTTACAAATTTTTTAGTTTTCCGCGCGTATCTTATCCAAACTTGCATATATTTTAAAAAAAATTATATGACTTATAAATTCTTGAAGGGCTTCAAAATTAAGTATTAGGCTCTTGTCTTATAAGTTTTACAAGAAAGTATAAACGTTTACTAAATTACTCTAAGGAATTGCTCAATTTTATTTTACTGATACATAGTTCCCATCATAAGCAAACTCAATTAGCGTGGAAATTCTAACTTCATTGGAACAAATTTTCAAAACACTTATTTTACACTTTATCATTATTATTTCACTTTATCGCACTTACTTAACAGATTCCAAAAAATCATAGGATTTTTCTCATATCATGGGGTGAGAAATGGGCTCAATGAAATCATAATCATTAAAAGTTTTAACATATTGCTAAAATTATCATATGCTTATATATATATATATATATATATATATATATATATATATATATATATATATATATATATATATATATATATATATATATATATATATATATATATATATATATATAAAACTTTTGCAAACATATGTTCGATTATAATTATCGAAAATACATGAAAGATTTTTTATAAAAATAGATTACCAGAAACGGATTGCATTATAAATGATTGTAACTATGAAAATATTTTAAATCTATTCTTTGGGAAAATATGGAAGTTGTGATTAACTGACTTCCACACTTACGGAAATTTTTTTTTCAAGAAATATCTAAATCAAATTTAAGAAAGTAGTTTTTTAAAAAGTAAGGAGTACATTTTATATAAAATCAACATGTAATAAATCGTATTTAATCAGGGGAAATATTTTACGATATTTAAAATACATTTTCAGCGCATAGTAATCCCATATCAATGCAAGTGAAAATTAATTCTTCAAATAATTCCTTAAGTTTTGAAGAGCTGTATAAAATATTTCAGAGAAATTTTAATTTTAATTCTCCAAATAATAAGTAATGTAGAAACAAAGTTGCTTCTTTTACTAGAAGCTTAAATAAATTAATGTGAATGTACGTAAAAGTGCGAAATGACATCGAAAAGTTCATGTTTACAAAAATCTTATACTTAGATTAAACTGTTGTGCTTAATACATTATTTTATACATTTTTTCGTGCAAGCTTTCCGCCTGTCAGAAAATACTTTACTCAAATTTGAGCGTATTACAAAACTAAGCAGCACTTACACATAAGAGAAAAAATATAGCATGTAATCGGATAAAAGAATCTGATAAGATTTAGCAACTTACATTTCGGTAATGATGGATTTGATCATCTCACATTAAGATTGATAATGCCATTTTATGAGACATACCAACGATTTTAAGATGCAAAATCTTAAAACTTCTTAAAATATAATTTGTTCTAACAATTTTTTTAAAGATTATGTGCATTAAAATAGTAGAAAAAACTGATTACACGGAAATATGAAAAACAACTTTTTTTATGTTTTGAAATAAAACTTTAAAAGCACATTACTTCCAGTCTTCAAATATTTATATTTTTTTAATGAAGATAATTTTGTAGTTTTTTTCATTTTATGAAAATATTTCGAATAAAAAATTTATTTATAACTCACTAATTTTATAACAAACTGTTTAAATTCTCAATTTAGTAAGTTTTTTCATAAAAGTATTTAGATTCTAAAATAGATTTTAAAATTTTAAATTATAATATAGGTTATTTTATAGTTTCTTTCATTCAATGGCAAGTGAAGCTTTTATTTAATTATAAAAATTTGGTTTAAAATTTTAGAACAATACGAGGTACAAAAGTTTAAAGCAATGTAAATAATGTAACAAAAAACTTTGCACTTCTGATATAATAGTCAATGTTTCATGGTATATTAAAAATTATTCCAAACTAAAATATGACTACTAAAACTACAGATTACTTAAATGTTATAAAAAAAGAAAATATGTATTTTACTACTTATTTCTTTAGTAAGAAGATAAACTCATGCCTTTAATTAAAAAAACAAGCATGTAAGCACTTTTGCCCAAGTAGTATTTACTATCAATCATTAAAATTTTAACTAAAAAATCACTTACGGCACCATTAGTTGTAACAGCTATATATTGATAGGGCCATTTATTAAAGCTATATTAAAATAAATGACTATGTCAATCCTATTGTATTACATAGAATTGATTTATTTGCTATCTTGAAACAGAAAATGAATTGGGGGTCTGTTTAATTAATATTTCCATTATATATATATTCATTTGTGAATATTTTGCGCCAATCTCGCCAATTTAGCATTCGTTAAAATTCACGTTAAAAATCGTATTTTTATTGTTACATATTAAGGTTATGAATGATTATAAATAGTGATAACAATGAGAGAAAAATATTTATCTACATAAATTCAAAGTGTTAAAAGCATTCCTCATGGCTGAAAAGGATGTTATGATTATCAAAAATGTCAACGCGCATTTTCTCTGAAAAAGAGCAAAACTGTTAAGTAATTACTTATATAAATTATCCAAGCAAACATTCACACTGGATAATTTATAGTATCAACAAAAGTGACATCTATATTACTATATTTCATAGGCAACTATTGAACAAAAATCATACAAATTCATCTTTTAATTTTGAAATATTTATGTTTTGATCCGTTTTTATAATTTTATCTTAGCTTCTAAATGTTGTCAATAAATATAATTTCAAATGAAATACTAATAAGAATAATTAACCCGAATTATTTCTAAAAGTAAAATAAAACATGTTTTATCTATTAATAGGTACATAAGAAAATGCTCGACTTTTTTTTGTTATGATATGACAAACGTAAACAAAGTTCTCTAGCATGTGCATTAGCTTGGTACAAATGGCATGCTTTTAAAGAAACTTACCGAACACAGTGCATCTATAAAGAACGGGGAGAAAGGGAAGTATCTCTTTCGATGTTCTTTAAATCTGTCCTAGAGTGTTTCCGTTCTTAGATCATAAGTCTGTGTACCAGGGGTTAATGGACACACCTGGAAACTGTGTGTGTGCTGCCTTACCTCGCAGTGGCGATTGATTCCATCTGATTTGGGAAGGACCGGCGCATGCGCTAGATCGATGCTCCTGACGTCGTTCGTAATGCCGCTATGTGTTAGATGGAATGTAGTACCAGTTGTATTACAAAAATGTATCTCGAAGCGCTCGCATAGCTGAACTTATTTCTTTTGGCGAATCTGAATTATTTCATCGGAATTATGCGAAAATAAAAAGAAAGTCCTGTATAAATTTTGATTTAATAAATATTTAAATTCTACATAAAATCAATACATTTTAGAAAATTTTACTACAAATGATTCATAATCGTTGAATAAATATACCAAACTGTGCTACCTTATTAATGGTTTCCAATTAACATTTTCAATTATATTATTGTACTAAAAATGTCACTAAGCTTCTTTATTTCTGGTATACTGAAAATTTAAGGAGGTAGGAAATATTTATATGCCCCATTCAATGTATATAGTTAATAAATATACCTAAAATTTACATAATTAAATTAATAGTTAAAAAAAACACTTAAGACTACTTAAAATCACAAGAAATCTATGAAGTTAAAATCGAACGGATGGAGTTTTTGATTTATAGATCTTTCTATAAGTGGAAACTGTGACGAATAATTTATTTTCATTGCTTTGGTATAGTTTTTAATGAATTTTTTACGCATTAATATATTTGTAACAAATTAGAATTTTATAGCAAATATATATATTAAAAATATATATATATATATTTGCTATAAAGTGATAATTCTTTCAAATATTGTGATAATTCAATCTATAAATTTTTAATATGAAAATTTATCTGTAGCTACGAAATAATTCGTACACAAATTTAATTCATTTGGAGAATGCGATAAAAATAGTTCAAAATTCAAATTAATGAAGTTTACTTCTAGAGTCCTTTTACTTTGATGACTTTAAAGTTACCTATTGTTTAAATTCTTTATTTGTGTTATAATGACTGCGCTTCATTGAGGAAATTCTGCTTGTTAATTGTACAATATAAAATTTGTTTTTCAGACACAATCGACATTATAAAAGATTCATTAAATTTATCTTATATTAAATCACTTTAAAATGTCATGTAATATAATCAATATCAGTAACAAATTTTAAAACCGAAACCATCTAGTTTAAAATTGTGATTCTACTACACCAGATCAGTATATAGAAGATGTCAGTGAGATGTGCTTTTTTACCTTATTTTTTGGTTAAGAGAATATATAATTTACAAAAAATCTCATAATTAAAAATGCAGATAAGCGTTAAGGAAAAACTGAAAATACATTTTATACCTAATTAATCAAAAGTCCAATTTTGAGAATAGTATTGTAAACTGCATTGGTGGATTAAACTAAAATTATAACGAAGTAAATAATTTTGTAGATCACAAAAGGAACTTTTCATTAAAAATTCTAACTCTTATGAAATTATATATTTAAGAATAATCTTTATGTAAATACAATAGCACATTAATATTTATTCAATTAGAGAGCTTCAAAAGATCTTGAGGATCATAATATAGAATCTGTTTTTAACAAAACTGAACTTTGTATATTTGAATATCTTTCCCGGGGAATTATTAATTCTATGAATTTGCAAATCCTAAACATATTAACATAAAAATAAACTTCAATAAGCTTTACAAGACACAAAATAGATGCATGTCTTATAAATTAAATAAAAACATAGTTGCTATTATTTTATGTAAAAAATACATCTAAGGATTTATATTTCGAATGAGAGAATTCTACATTCCCCCATTTTTATATGCAGGGAATGCGAATCATTTTTCTTCGCCCTATAAGTAAAATAAACCATACCGCAGCAGCGTGAATGCACCGCGCTCCATGGCATTTCGTGACACGAATAAATCACTTCAGCCTGGATTGATCTGTTTTCTTTTGCGTGACCCAAACAAAAACGCGATTCGATTCAGAAGCAATAGATTGCTTTGATGAAGTATAAATATTCAACGACCCGGTCGCTCAAAAAAAATTTATGATATACTAACCGATGCCAGAAAATTTCAGCTCTCTGATCATAAAGACACATTTGATGCAGACATATCTCTTACAAACTGTTTGGTTTTGAATTCTCTGTAAATGTCTTCGTACTTCATCAAATATATTTTAAAAATTACACAGCTCAAAATCTACTATTGTTGAAAAGCTAGAATATAATCAATCGATACATAAGTAGACAAGTATGCATACGTAATTACTAAAAACAATGCCGTAAATAAAATATTTTGACATATTTTTTTTAAATTTAAATTTGCAATATTTTATAAGCAATTCATATTTTGTTTAATAAAAATATTGCAATCGTTTATTGTAATTTATATATTTTAAATAATGTTTTAAATGGTACATTTTTCAGAGCTTCTACTGATATTTATTTTAAAAATATTAATGATAATAAAAATAAAACCAAAATTGAGAAGAGGGAATTAATAAATTTAATAATAAAGTGGAAATTAATAAGTAGTTAAAAAAGTAAGCTAATTTCACCATTAATAGTTTGAAATTTTAAATCACATAAGCATTTTCAAATTTAAAACTAGTTTATAAGAACACAAATATCTGCATGATTGCAGTTTTCATAATTTTTTCTAAATCTTCAAATGTTTTAAGTATAACAATTTTAAAAATGTTTCATCAACAATAATTTTATTTTTAATTGTCTTCATAGGTATGCAGTGATTGGATGATTATGATCTTCAGTTCGAAATCACATGGCTACGATTGCCCTTTCCGATGTAAAGGTTTTAACAGTTCAAAATTCCCGTAAAATTCTAGGTTTTGGTCAAATTAGCTTTTGTTAGAAAAAAATGAACGTAGATGGACAAATAAATTAAAATCATATGAAAAGAATAATTACGTTAATTTATTTTAGAAAAGCTGTGATGTCTAAATTATAAGGAATTCACTTCATAAAAAGAAAAAAAAATTTAGTAAAATATTTTTTACAAAAGTGGATAGTATATTTGTTAAATTGTTTTCCACAGATTTCAACATTACATAAAAATATTACTGAGTAAACTGCACGGAGTCTTGTTTATGAATACAAAGTCTTAAATAAGTTATTTGCTTCGTCCTTTCTTGCGTTTGCTTAGAATAAAGTGGAAAGTCAATTTTTGAAAAAACGATATCTGTTGTAAAGTGCAACTAATTTTGATGTTCTTATTGAAATAGTAGTAGATTGTTTCGTTGGGTTATGTGACGTAATTTTAATAATCATATAAAAATAAAATTTTTTTATTTTTCGAAACAAAACCAAATGTATTCTAATTAAACGCGGTTCTAATGGTTTATAGTTCAATCCTTGTCTTTTATTATGTATGTTCAAAAATGCCCGAATACGGAAGAATTAAAAAATCCTATTTTAATTATAATATTCGTAATTTTCTAAAGTAATGCTATCAAGAAGAAATAATTAAGTTCATACACATTAAAATTATATTTTATGAACAGTATGAGTGAAAGCTTGCAATTCACATATTAAAATGAGTGATTTTTTTTAATTTCTAAAATGTGTCACTACTCAGATATTATGATTTTAGTGTTACTGTTTTATACTAATGATAGAGTTTCTCTATATTTTTATGCAAAAAAATTTTTGCGAAGTGACCTGTAATATTAAGTTCTTTGAAAATTTGATTCAAAATTTAATAATAATTCAGAGTATAAAATTTCAATATTTCAAATTGATAACATGATGCCATAGACTTAACATTAATAAAGATGATAGTAATATATCAAATCCAGTATATAAAGAAAGTAGGAAAACTGACTACAGGATTATAAAATTTGGTATTTTAATTTATGAACATATTCGGGTATTTACTTGATTAATATAATCCTTAAAGTAGAGAACATTTTGAAACGAAGTTGTTTTATTTTCTAGGAACACACACACTTTGTGGAATAATTAATATAACTTCAATTTTACTCTGCCTTACATTACATTTTTCAACAGAATGTTATGCCAGATACTAATTTCAAAGAATTATAATTGAAACATAATTACATGATAAAATTTTCAGAAAAACAGTATATTTATTTAATATAACTATCAATAAATAAAATAAAATACATTGTTTATTTTCTTCAATTATCAGCAGTAAATTAATTTTGATATAAAAGAAAGTTTCCTTGATTTCATTTTTAGCAAAAATATTGAAACTATATATCATTTTCCTATAATCATTTAATTTTCTTTATCTTTTTGTTTGATTAATGACTTTATATATAAATCTGGTATATAAAGTAAGCAAACATTCTTAATTTTCTGAATATATATTCATCAATAAAAATAACAAGACAAAATCTTCACTTCAAATATTTACTTTAATTATTTATATAGTTTTCTTGCCTTATTTAAGACTTAGTAATTGCCAATTTAAAATACCTCAGTATAAAAGGGTATAATTGCAATATAGTCTAGACACGAACAGACAACCAAAACAACATTCGACTCAGGCAAACTGAAAGATCAATACCTTGGTTCCTATGCTATTGTCTGTGAACAGAATGTAATTTGTGTCAACAACCCTCGATAAAGGGTCCTGAATGTTAGGGGAAACTCCATTTGCAGAATTATTAGCCAATAAGTGTGTTTGCTGTTCAACTCATGTGTGATAGTCCAGCCTTTATTGATTATATAAACTAGTCTGAGGCTCTTTTAACAGAATACTAAATCCAGAGTAATTTCTGTTTGATTATTCGACTCAGAAAATGTAATTACGGGATTTGAATTGTTTTAGCTTTTATAAATGAAAAGAAAGTTAAGCGATAGATATTAGGGAAACATTTAATCACTGAAAACAAGCTTTAAAAACAAAGCTTCATCATATATAGGTTAGGCATTCAAAGAACATCTGAAACAATTTTTTTTTCTACTTAATTGAACTTAGAGAAACATTTATATATGTATATGAATAAAGTACTACCCCAATTTGGATTCTTCTCTCTCTCTCTCTCGGGAATTTATATAATTTATCACCTTAAATTCATTTTTTTCATGATACTTAAGTACATTTTTCCCAGTTTAACCAGCATTAATAGCTTAAAATGGATTTGGAACTGTAAAATACTAGACACTTATAAATTGTATGTATAAATAATTATGCATTTAGTATCCTACATACAAAAAACTTATACAATACGTTATTAACAACTTAATTTTGTTTCAAATAAATTATTAAAAAGAATAATGAAGACTTGTAATCTGTGAATTATTAATAACTTTTTAATTTTTGCGTTTAAAAGAGGAATATGTTAATAAAACATTTTGTGTTGAAATGCATATTTATTTCCCCTTATATCATATTTCTTTTACATGCTAAATGTGTGTGTGTGTGTTATATATTATATATAATATATATAAACATTTCTCAATAGATATTAATGTTTGATACTCAAAGTATTTGCAGAAACATGATCACAGACAAAACAATTACAAAATACAGACACTGATATAGATAATGTAATAGAGTCTCTCTCTCATATTATATAAAATTATAATATACTCTATTATAAATATGATCTCATATCTTATAGTGTGTGTGTATTTTATAATAAAATATAAAGAATCTACACTATATCACATTTTTTAAAAGATTAATTTCTAAAAAGCATTTTGAGAATATTTATACATGGTCTCCAGTAAAACAGATTGGAATATCCGGAAGTAGTAAATTACTAAATTTTACACGAAAGTAATGGCATACAAGAAAGTGAGCAAATATCATTTATTTGCCTGAGAAATGTTTCGAAAAGTGGAAAAACAAGCAGGTTCATTCTTAAATTCTAAATATATTTTTCAGGGTAATATTTTATGGGATAATTAAAATCTATTTTATTTATATACTTAGCTGAGCTGTGACATCGAGTTTACTAACAAAAATTCAACATCTGATATTGTCTTAAAAATGAAGGATTTTATTTTCATTTTTACATATTGTTTTAAATAAAAAATATATATGCTCCCAGTACATAATTTCATTTAATGATATCAAACATAGATACTAATGCAAATGGATGATATATGAATGACTAATACTTCAACACCATTAATTAGTGAGTAGCTGTGCAGCGCACATTTAAATTGCGTAATAGGCACCATTTAAAATATCGGATAACACTCTAGAAGATAATTAAAAGTATGATATCATTTTATAAGCATGAGTTTGAAGTAAAAAATGCAATATTTCAGTGAAGCTATGAACAATTATTAGAATTTATAAGATACCCTATTAAAAGCCTGGAAAAAGTACATACGTCTAACAAATATTTCCCTTTGTATGTTAATCAATGCCACATAGAAAATACATGATTATAGCATCAATGAATCAGAGAAAGCACCGACAAGCACTAGTGATTTATAGAGAAATCAAGCCGCAAGTGAGGAAGTTTGGTTTGGTTTGTTTGTCTCTCAACGGTCATTTTTTTGCACACGAGGGCTAATTAGACTGGGAACTACGGTTTAAAGTGGATTGCGAACCACTACAAACATCCATACCCAAGGTGGGATTCGATCCCACGAACTGTTGAACCGAAGGCAAGAGCACTAATTATTCGGCTGGCAGCTCAGTCATATCCGAGGAAGTAACTAAACACATGAATTGTTAAACTCAGCCACTAGTTCAATGCAAATGCGTGAGAAAATTGAGCAACCAGGAGAGAGAGTAGTCTTTATATAAATACTAACAAAACCAGTATTGTCAATACAATTCTATCTGTCATTTAGAGTGCATCCTGTAGCATCAAGGTTTATTCTCTGTAGAGGACTTGATCACTTTTGGTTTAGATATCGATATCCATTAAAGTTATAGCACAACGTGATAATACATCGAAATAAACAGCATCATTTGATGTCGGTATTGATAAATCTGGATGGCTATTGGATTAAGTAAAATCTAAAACGATGAATCCCATTTGCTTTTCACTTCTGATGTCTGCCGTATTCATTAACAGTTAACAGTTTGATCCAAGAGTTTTACTGGTTGTCATATTGTCATAACACGTGAGATTCTGATAATCTGACTTCCTCCAGACGTGTTACAATACACTGATATCTGGTAAGAATATTTATGACATTTTGCCGCTCATAGTACTGCCTAAACTAACAAACAATCCAGATGGCATTGATCAGTAAAACAATGCTCCACCGTTTATAGTATGATACACGCAACAATTTTTTTAAAGATGTCCTATCATGGCTTAACGTATCACCAAATCTCACACCAATATATGCTTCGGATATAATGGTGAGATTTACAGTGTGAGAATACAGATTCAATTATTTTAAAATGTTATAAACTAATAGATCTGATACTACATTGACGATAGTTGCAAAAGAACATTGGTTGTTAAATTAAACACAATACACGAACAACTATCAGCTTAAGCTGCTACTGTGATTTTTGATCCTACTGAAATTAACGTTATTTTTGCGTATACAAGTCAAAAGTCAATTACTATTGATTTGTCAATACTTGTCTTAATTTTTGTTTTAACTTTGTAACCAAGTATTCATTTACGCAAATATAATATGCTTATCTCTATTAGTTTGATATTTTTGTTGTTCGGTCATATTTTTACTCACACACTAATTAGACGAGAGACAATAGCTTAAAGTGTATTCTGAACCATTGCATTCCCTCTTTCTGCCAATTGGAATCGAACATGAAAATTTTCAAACTGAAGACAAGAGCGCTAACAATTTTGATGTATCTGTCTGTATCATGTTAATTCACAATTTCTAAAGTTATTTTAACTGATTAAAAACCAGTCTCATGTCAAGAAATGTAAAGATTTATAAATAGTATAATTTTGATTAAAAAATTATAGGTTTTCCAACTATTTTTAATGTTATATTAAAATAAAAAAACTTTTTATTTCAAACATTTTTACACAATTATTTCACATGAGGTGAACACCATACTTATATACTAATCATCTTATTAATACTTGGTCAAATTATGAAAGTTCTACTGATGTGAATTTTAATTACCTTTAAGAATAAATTGGACAACTGAGATTAAAAGGTTATGAACTTAAATTGATTGAAACATTTTTTATGTCATTCCTAAGGGGAAAGAGAATGTAAATTTGGCGTATCATGTATATCATTTTGCAAAAAAATTTTGATTTTTAAAAATTATGATTATCTTAAGCATGTTAGCATGAATAATATTGTTTAACATTTAAAAAAATCACTTATATTTCAATAATATCAATATTTTTAAATATAATAAAAAAATTTGCTAAATTTAAGAGTATTTATTTAAGTTCAATGTTTTTAAAGCAATTCTGAAAATTTATAAATCACAGTTTTTTTTTATAGAATATATAATTTCCATACATGATATATAATTTCCTAATTGTTCTAACTGTATCCTTTACTCAATTAAGTTAATTGCCTTTCAGTTTCAAAAAGCTTTTCCAACTAAGGCATTAATTAATCAACAAAGTAATGAAAGTGCCCAGAGTGATATTATGTTGTATTTTGGAGTTTTCCGTAATTAATTACTCTCCACGAAAATCCAGCGACAAGAGACCTCACTTTTCAGCAGCTCATTTCAAAGAAATACTGCAGAATTTCAGTATATTATTGTACAAGAAAATTCTGTAGATAAATTTAAAAGAATTAGAGAAAAATATGAAACACTGTATCAAATGGATCTGTAGCAGACGATATAAATACACATTTTATAATTAAAATTTGAGATAAAAATGATAATCTGGACTATTATTAACATCAGTTAATTAATGAAACTAGTATGCACTAATTATTTTTCATATTAAAGTTTAAGAATACATAAAATGTTGTTTATTGTATAAATTATTTCAAGGATTCCCTTAGTTTAATAATTCTTTTTTATATTCCTAAAAGGTTCGATATATTTGCTTTTCTATAGTAATAGTTTTCGTAAGATTAATCCTATTATTAAAGAATTAAAAGCTTACACACTAATTGCAATTATGAACAAAACTGTCAGATTCATGATCTAACAAGACCCAGTTAATCAGGAATAAATAGTGTGCGACTCTAGCACATTATTTATGATCAGATTAAAATTAAAGCTGGACTTTAGCATAAAATTCTTGCTCTTAAACCTATTTTAAAACTATAATACTTAAATTATAGTAAATTCTTGAAAGTTTACCATAGTATCTGTTATCTTTGTAATAAAATTTCTAAATGAATTCTTAAATATGACTTTAATTTATCATGATGAACTTTTCTGTACATTGCATTTTTTACACTTGAATAAACAATGTTTTAGGCTGGTATTAGTCTAAAAATTGATAAGGATATACATAGTCTCTGTCAACAATCTAAATAAAAACGGATTTTATTCCTTTTACCAACTCATTCTATTGTACTTTTATATTCTGAAAAATCGCTTAATTTTTATTTGAAATAATTCGAAAACTCCACAATTTTTAATCTTTTATTGTTTGAACAAAGTAAATTAGATAATAAGTTTCGCGGATTTATCATAAATCCTAGGAAGGATGTAAACAACTGTTGCTTAAGAGCTGATTCTTCCATTATTAACAGCGTTTTTTAAAATTTATTTACTATTATCAGTGAAAAAAATACAATGTTTTAGGAATTTTATGCTAAATAACGATTTTTTTCGGAGCACATTATACATAAAACGTGCTATAGCTGACTTATTTTCTGAATATTTAAATACATAAGAAAACATTGAAATTTATTTACTTTATTTAACAAAACAGTAAAGACTTTAAAGAGAGTAACTTGCTCACCTTTTTTCATACTTTCTAAAAATAAAATGGAGAAAAAACGTGGCTGATGAAAGCTAAGAGAATGTTGAACTGTAAAATTGCATCACTAAGAAGGTAACACTCTCAACACACATGAAATTTATATGACTAGAGGTATATACTGCGATTTGTAAGTGATAAATATTTCAACTCATTCATGTAAAATAGGCGGCAGTAACGCTATTAACAAAATGTTTAAATAAAGAATTGTATAATAGGTTTTTAATATACAATTGCTTTTAGAGAGAGAGAGAGAGAGAGAGAGAGAAAGAGAGAAAGAGAGAGAGAGAGAAAGAGAGAAAGAGAGAGAGAGAGAGAGAAAGAGAGAAAGAGAGAGAGAGAGAGAGAGAGAGAGAGAGAGAGAGAGAGAGATTTGTTTCCTGGTCAAAAAAATGATAATGCTTCAAATACAGAATTGGCTTGGTTCGTTTCTCACCCAACATTTACTTTTTGTGCAAGAAGCGTAATTAGACCGGAACCAATATTTAAAGTGGACTCAAAACCAAAACAAACATCCATGCCAGAGGGTGTGTTTTGAACCCACAAATTGTTGAAATAAAGGCAAGAGAGCTAACCATTCTTCTGCCAATTCGGTAGCTCGTATTTAACAGCTTGTTTTAAACTTTAATAAAAGTCAAATTAGATAATTAGCATTGCGGTTTATTGCATCGCTGTACTTGCTGCTTGCATGGATTAAGATCCCACGACTCCGCAAAACATGAAATTGATGTGACCAGATTATAAGAAACACCGTGCTAGGTCTCAATGTTTTACTATTACTAAAGTACGAAGTAAGATTTGTTACCCCTCTATGATTCTAATTCATCGCACAATGATGTCATGAGCCTTTAGTCAAGGAATGAAGTCGTTTGTAAGTTTGTAATTTTTGCATGGAGTTTTCTGCTGCACAGTCGCTTCATAAAGCAGACTACTTTTGTTGATGTGATCAAAGACAAACCTTGACACCATTTTCAGAATAATACAGTTCTATTTACATCATGTTTGATTTGGTTTGGTTTATCACACAAAACATTTCCGGCACACAAAGGCAGGATCTACAGTGTAAAGTTGATTCCAAATGGCCAAAAATTTCTAATCCCAATACAGAATTGAATGTTTGGTTGTTGGGTTTTATGGCGCAAGGTTCAAAAATGGACATGCTGCGCCATTGTAGTTTGGAATTGACACGCGATCCATGAACTGTTGAACCGTAGACCAAAACCTTAATCATTCGGCTGCTAGCTCAGCTTACATCACTATGGTTTTAAAAATGTTTGACGGAATCGTAGTGTATGCATATTTCTAGAGTGCATTAAACATCTGTCACACTGTCCATCATCTTAGAGTGATGATAAAAATTGGTCTTTGGACAGAATTTTGAATAGTGGGTGTAACATTTCAGTTCTGTTAAGACTCATATCTCTACCTTTCTTTCAAGTCTTGGCAAACGTTTTGTTTCAGAATGATAATGCATTATCGCAGGTTGCTTATAAGGATTTTCTTTAAAATAGAAAATGTAAGATTGCTGTTTTGGTCAGCACATTCTCCAGACACTTTACCATTAGTAAACGCCTAATTAGTGGATGCCGAGTGACTTTCTTTTAACAATACATCAGTCATGACAGTGGCATCTTAAATCGATATGGTTAATGCACTGTGATATGGAAACTATGCTTGAGGCTACATGGACATTGGGCAGCTGCACCTGTAAGCTATCCAGTATTTTACTCAATGCCTAGGAATATAAATGATTTTATTTTGCCAGAAATAATTGCTCTGAATATTTGCATTTTGTCTATCAAATGAATTAATATTGCAAAATTGTTCAAAAATTTAATAGCTTGATTTTTTTTTGAAAAAATTTATTTTTAGCATAATATATGTCTAATAAATACTTGTTTGTTTGCATTCCTTCATGCTTGGCAACTTAAACGGCCAAAATTAAAAAGATTATGTTATAGAATTTTTGTGAATTTTTATTGAACATTTTTGAGTGTATAAAAATAATTTTAGTCCAAACATTTTAATGAAATATGTGCGAAGAAAAGCATATAAAATATATTTAAGTACATACAAGATTTATATAAAATTTTTCTAGTTAATTATGTCCTCAAATTACTTACTAAATGTTTAAAAAATACTTAAATGCAATAAAATATTTAACTTTTTCAGATTTCAGTGTGTAATTACTTAAATGAAAAATTAAATTATTGATATCTCTAAATTTTATGACTTTTTAAAGGAATTAACCAAGAATTCATCCTTGGCTTTAAATAGTCGCGAAATATCTTAAGAGTAACTGACATAAGAAATAATATATAAAGGGATACATTTTTCCGTGTTTCAATAAAATAAATGACATCGAGATGAATAAGGAATTTTATAATGTGCCAAAAACAGTTCAAATTTCTAAAGAATGCTCATCTTATAGTCATCACTCGATAATCATTTCGTCAAGAATAAAGAAATGATTGATCACTCTAACAATTTTTGAGTATAGGTAGGTGGAAGATAAAATAGAAGCAACGATACTAAAATGGTGATAAATCTTTGAAGACTAGCTTTTTAAAATCCTTATACCTAATTTTTTTTTTAAGAACAGCTTATAAACACTTATATTTTAAGTATTTTGATCACAATATAAACATAAAAAACTTTGATTAAATTAAAATTTTTTCATGTGTTAAAAACATACTGCGTGTGTGAGTAAGAAGCTGATATTTTTTTTATTTAAGATTAGGAAGATAAAATAACAGCAATGCATTAATATGTTTACAAGCATGAATTAGAAACATGTTTGGTTTTGGGATTATTAACTTTTCTCTTTACAGACATTTCTGAACTTTGGATTTGTTATTGCTCTAAGAACACTTTTCGCACTCGAGTTTTAAATGAACCGGGGCCTATATTGCAAAGTAGACCCTGAACTACCTAAACATATACGAAAAGTGGTAATCGAATTCGCTAACTATTGAACAAAAGGTCAGAGTGCTAACCATTCACCTGTCAATTCGGCTTCTGAACTATTGTAGGGGAATTAAAGTAATTTTCAATTACTATTTACAATGCTATTTTGCTGTTTTTTTATTTACTTACATCCAACTACTCTAATTCCAAACATTTTAATTGATTTAGTTTGAGGATTAATACAGTGTAATTATCAGTATTGTTCTCTTATAGCCTTAATACATTGAAAATCTTTTTATTTATTGTAATGCTGTGAAGAATAACTTGTGTGTAAGAGAAAGATTATAAAATTTTATTTGACTGTATTGATTTAAAACAGATTGAACTATTAATACTTACTAATCAGAATTTGTAATTAAGCACATTGGCTTCACTCTTAGAAACTCTTTATAAAATTAACTTTATGGCATGATAATTAATTGTTAAATTGTCACTTTCTGCACTTGAAATTTAATTCAATCGGGACATATTTGAAGTGGATTCTGATCCCCTACAGCCATTCATGCTTCAAGTAGAAATTGCACCACAAACTGCAACCCATCTGTTGACGGATATTAATTGAAAATGAGTCTTAGAAGTTTCATTCATTTTATTGTCAACCCGTCTTATTTGCAGTAATTTCTGGGGGCTTTTGTTATATTTTGAAGTTATCCTTACAAATGAATATAGGATTTAACTTTCAAATGGTCATTTTAATATAATTTTTTAATTCTGTGTCAATAAGATTTACCATTTAGAATATTAAAACTTTACGAATCTTAAACAAAAATATTAATTCACAGTAACTTTGAACATAAACTTACTATTACCCCCTCAACAATGAAATGTTTCATTAGAAATAGCTTTCAAGTTTATCAGAAAGAGGTGCATATCAAAGGTGCGCCATAAGATGAGTTTCAGTTTTCCTCTTTGTACTTTAGCTCTTTTTCGCTATATATATAATTACTTTTGCATTTTTTTTGTAATCGGCCTTTTATTTCTGAAGTTAGAGTAGACAAGTCCATTTTATGTTTCAGCATTAGCTGATACAGACATTTAGAACTTTCATATAAATGATATTCTATCCTAATAGACAATCCTCTATTTTCCTTACACTCAACACGTATGAATCTTCATCAAAAATACATATGCACTACCCCATTTGCGAATTATGTAAAAAATCAGGGCGTTACAGTGAATTTGATGGGCCAATGAGATCACACTGAAAACTTTACCATTCAAAACCACGTTAGGCTTCTTTATGAAGATATATTAACTCTGAAAAATTTGTATATCTTTTTCTATACAAAAGGATATAAAAAGGATACAAAATTTCAATGGTCCTTGAAATTATTACATTACAATGAGCATTACACTTGATGCTATTACGATTTCACTTTTTAAACAGCTTTATTTCTTCATCATTCATCGAAATGTTTAATTCATTAGAGATACTAATGCCTTCATTTTTTTCAAAAAAGAGAAATTTGAAGGTTTCTTTTTACTTTGCTGTAATGTAATTCAGAAACATTTATTCCCTGAAATAGAATAAAAAAGCCATTTTCGTTTAGCTATGAGTTGAAAGGAATGCTTGAACGCCCAGCGTCATATCAATCATTTTTAGTAGATAAACACTCAAAATCGATTTCTACAATCTAAATTTTGATAAACCATATTACGCGCCGAAATAGTTATATTTAACGGCAAAAAATTCACTATTAAGCTGTATAATATTTTTTCAAGAAATATGAAATTAGCATTGGATAATAACAAACTATTATATGAAATTCATCACCCACTCTCTGTTAGATAATTACAATAGCTAAGAAAAATTTGGATATTTAAGTTCATGAACGTTTCTGATTTTCAGTTTGAGCAATTTCATCCAAACGATGTATTGAAGATCACTTAAAAATGATTTGCAATTACTGCAGTAAAAACTTGTAGTCTCTATGAAATAGGCAGCCGAGCGTTACAACATTAGTTCAAAATATCCATTAACTTGGCCAGTAATGGGTATATCCCATTATTATATTCCTTTTATTAAATTATTTTTCATACAACTACAGATAGGATTGTTTTCTGTGACACAAAACAGAGAACACAAAAATTTAAAAACCAAAATGCAAATATTTTCTTATTAATTTTATATCTTATGCAATTACTTAATAAATTCAGTATGATTATTAAAAAAATTAATTATCATATTCGGAAGAGCAGTTTATAGATAGTGATGACAACAGGAATTCATTTCAAAGTTCCTAAAAGTTATTTAATATTCAACATTCATTTTTAAATTTACAGCGAAAGTTTAAAAATTCAATAATTTGTAAGACTTGAATTTTGTTTCTACTAGTGATACTTTATTGTTAAGACGCATAGCCATTTTATTGATTATGAACCACTGAAACTCTTTTCTAAGAGTCTTAGAATTTTATATTTAGCCGTTGCTTTCTTACACACAATTAAACTTTTGCAACTATTTACACATATAATAAACATCCTGATGGACACCTCAGAGTGTGAGTGGCGAGGGGTATTGCTGTCTGTAACGAGGGTGGTACATCAGAAGAGTAATCTGGTTTTTTTTTAGTTTCGTTTGTTTGTCGCTCAACGGTCATTTTTTGCACACGAGGGCTAATTAGACTGGGACCCACGGCTTAAAGTGGATTCCGAACCACTACAAACATCCATACCTAAGGTGAGATTCGAACCCACGAACTGTTGAACCGAAGGCAAGAGCGCTAACCATTCGGCTACCAGCTCGGCGAAGAGTAATCTGGAACGGACACCTAAGATATGAAGGCTGTTCCATCCAGTTCAGTTCAGTTAAGGTCTGGAGGCAAAAGGATTAAGACAGATTTCTACCCTTGAACTTTATGATTGGTTTATTTTAAATTTGAATTTGGCTTATTTAAAATTTGAGTGCTCCGCCATTTACGCTTTTGAAAAAAAAAAAAAAATCCAAGATTAACAGAACTTCACTGAAGCGCTACCACATACTACTATAATTTATACATTGATTTTTATAGAAATAAACTGGTAGTTGTCATTAGATTCTAATTCTTACGAAGAACATTAAGAAATATCTCTCTTTGACAGGTTTTGCATTATTTTGACTATCACCTGTAGATGCAACATAATAAACTGGCTCTGTTGACATCTGTATTTGAAAATGACTATAAGAATATATACTATGACTCAAAATAGATTTAAAATTTTTTTCTAAGAAATTCAAAAAATATTTTTAAAGGAATTTTCATCAAAAGTTTTAGGTAATTCAGAATCTTAATTTAATTATGGAAATTTGAATATACTGTTTTCAAAATATGGAAAATTCCATTTAATTTTGCTCAATACTTAAAAATCCTATGATTACTTTTAGCTACAAATATCCTTTTTTTAGATGGACTGCTAATTATTTAAAGTAATTTTTCGAAAATACATAAGCTATAAATTCAAAATTATCTATATAAAATACGAGTATTTGTTATTTAGTTTTTGTTCAAAATAATGTTTTGCTCTATGAAATGAAGACCACATTCAGCTGAAATCTAGTTAAATACGAAGTGAAAAGTTTGAAAATTACTTTCGACATTATTAAATAATTTTAGTCGGATATATTTCCTCTGAGTACTATAACATTTCCGATCGGAGGCGTAATGGAAAAGCCATAAACATACTCATAGGGTTGGGAAGAATATATGAATCCATGAGCTATTGAATAGAATGTCAGAGCGCTAATGGTTTGGCTGACAGTTCGGTGGAAATGTATAGGAACATGGAATATATAAGAGATGACATTTCAATATTAAATAATTTCTCAAGACAGGCTTTGTACACACCATTCCCTTTGTTTTTAACCAATCCATGTATGAGAACGAGATCTTTTTATGATGCATCAATATCTTTGAGAGGCTGTTAAATTATTTTGTAACATTAAACTAAAACTTCGTTCAGAAATGATTTCTTTAATTCTCTGAGTTTTCGTTTATTCGGAGTGTTGTATGCAATGCATACCTAATGAAATCTCTGCTTCTGTTTCCATTCCATTAATTTAATGCTTGATTTTCTTAGTTCTTTACAAAATTAGAACATAAAATGTTTTGTAATGTACATTACTGTGTTTAACTATAGAATTTCAAGATGTCATATTTGTTGAAACTGAATCTAAGTAATCGTTTAATTCCTTGAATTTTTTCTAATTTTTTATGGCGTTCTTAAAAATATCTATTGTATTTTCTGCTTCCTCTTTTCTTGAATTGATTTAACGTTTATTTTTTCATAACAAGACAAAATCTCTAAAAACTAGGAATACATTCTCTTTTTGAAACACCCAAAGTAACTGAGCATGTGATCAAAGTCAAGTAGAAATTGATTTACCCAGATGTAAAATGATTTAAAAAGAACGCAGCGAAGCAGTAGACTCAGACAGTCGTTTTTAAAGAAACTACTCTGCTGAAATATAGAAAGAGACATCCGATGATACCATTCCTATATTTCTCAACCTTAGGGGTTACACATAAATAACAATTTCACAGGGAGAAGGAATCACATACCTTCCTTCCTGAAGCAAACAGGTTGGTTGGGTTCTATGGCGCAAGGTCCAAAATTGTACATACTACGCCAATCCGGAGGCGAGCAGAGTTCCGAAATGGAGTTACATTGCTTAAATCTAGATCATGAAATAAGAACTTTTATATTTCATTGAAAACAGTGTTAATTACAGCTTAAAATAATTAGTTTCATTCCATTCCTTTCAGCTACTCATAATTCAGCCCGAATGATACTTTGGTGGTCAAAAAGAATAAGGATTTCATTTATATAGTAAAATATTTATAGAAACTTAATTTAAAAAAAGTACTTTGTACTTTTTTAAATAAGCATAATTTGCAAAAGTTTGAATTCTGAAATATTTTAGTGTCTTTGTTGTATTCTCACACATTTTAATATTAATTAATTTATGAGAAAAAAGCTGATTTTTAAAAAATTAAGTTTTATATTATCAAAATTTATTAAGTGAATACATAGAAAGTAATTTATTTTAACAATTTCTCCTTAGTGTTAAGCAGTATTTCTAACATAGCTTATAAGCTGCAAACTGTAAATATCAATTATTCCGATACTTATTGAATGTTAGAATTAGCTTCAATTAAAAAAAAATTTCATATAAACTGCAATGGTAATGCCCTTTATCAGAATAAGAAAATTTTAAAGCTTATAACTATGGAATTCCAATTATCACATAGCAAAACTGATTTTAGCATTAATTTATTTTCAAACAACGTAAGAAATAAAAGATATTGTAATCGTTGTTTAAGAATGTAAAATATACAATAGCTAAAATAAGTTTGCAAAGAAACTATTTCCAGCCCCTGAAAGAAAAGATCACAAAAGTGTAATATCTAATCTTAGTTTTACCCTGAAATGTTTTAATTACACTTGCCTCATCTTAGTATTTTCAATTATTACAAGATTTCAAGGCTAGATTTGGCCCCATAGTTTATCTCAATACAAATAGTTTTTCTTAATCCGCCTAAAGTAAAATATTTGTTCAAGATAACAATATAATTTGAGGCTTTAAAATCTCCATTTTTAAAATATTTTAATTTATGCAATACACAGAATGACAAAAATTGCTATACGTATTATAAACGCATTTAAAAGATCACAGTAGGAAATAGCACGACTATATAAATTAGCTTTCTAGTTAGAAAAAGCCAAGAAAAATACAGATTTAAATCTTAGATAAAATATAAATTTAGTACTGTTTGCTTTCAAACATTTTTATTTCCAATTAATTTCGCCATTTGGTTTATTTTATATTCATCATTTCTAAATAAACTTCATATAATTCAAAATTGCTTATCATTTTGCAATTATTTTAATATCAATTATTTTCTAAGAGATTTTATTATAGCCATAAGCTATACTGACTAATACTAAACCGTTGCGATTTGAATAATATAGTATTCTTAAATTTAAAATAATTGTATTTTACAAATCACATTTCATACAGAGTTTAATATTTAATAAAATATAGATATTTAATTTTTATAATAGGATCATTATTTTCAGAAAATTCTGTTTATTAATTTCATAAATTTAGATACCTTTTCTAAGAACAACAAAAACTTATTTGATGTTTTATTATGTATTAGAATTCTTTTAAATGAATATAGATTTTGAAAATCCAAAACTTTTTATGAATCATTGACTTGTATTTTGTGATTAATGCTAATGTAAATTGAATTGAAACTTTTATGAATAAGTAAAAAAGAGTCTTATTTTTAAAGATAAAAAAATGCTATCATGATTTCAAATTAAATTCTTTTTCTGCAAAACTTCAAATATCCAGTATTTTAAATTGTAATTTGTATTTTAGTTATAACAAAAACTTTGTGTGTATGTGAATTTAATTTCTTCCTTTCATACATTTGTTGATGTAACATTTTTAATATTTGTTGATATTATGCATTTTGAAGGAAGCATATTTGACTAAGAATAGAGCTTGGTTGATTGAAACTTACAATAATTAGAGCTTAAATTTGAAAGCATTAAATATTAAAAATTGGTAAATATTTTCTCAAACAAATGTAACTAAAAGCAAAAGACAAATATGTCTATTTACATCAAAATAAAAAAGTTATTATTAAAATGAATACATTACCGAAAACATAAGAAACTTGTGCAGTATAAACTGTAAACGCTTGATCAAAAGTGAACGATTGTAAAAATATTATGTTCGGTTAATGATGTAGTTTTCTGGCAATCTATTCTTGTCTACCGTAGTTACTTAACGCAGTCAACATCTTAGTAATTTTAAAACACATTTAATGGCAGAATCGACACCTGAGCTGACAACTTCCTTTCCGTTCCACGCCACATCAGTGGAGGGACGTTTTGTGCGAAGCCGTTTTGAAAGAATTTGTAGTTACGATATTTTATTAACTTATTCTTAAATGCCAGATTCAGTTTTCATCAAACGATTTTAAAACATGGTTACTCAGGATTTCTGACACTAAATAGAATATTTTTATAGCAATTATCTGCAATAATATCAGTATATTGCATGATTTTAATTTACTGATCAGATTATTAATATGTAACATGAAATTATGTAGTATATTCTTGTCGCAGTGTACAGTAGTAAATTGTGACTTTGTTTCTAAGATACAAAGCTAATACCCAAAGATACAATTTAGATAAATTTAGATCATTATTATCACAGATCATACATTAACACATAGTACATACATACTATTCAGGTATGTCTTTTAAGACATTCAGTCACTTGAAATTCTGCTTTGATCCTATTTCATGACTTACTGTGTGAGTATATATATACATTTATATACATTTATATATATATGCATTTATATATATATATATATATATATACACATTTATATATATATGCATTTATATATATATAAATATATATATATATATATATATATATACATTTATATATATATGCATTTATATATATATATATATATAATAAAATAAATAAAAAAAAGCTTAAATTTGTTAGAAAATACTCAGAAAAATACGTTGAATCTATCTATATACTTTTTTAATGTTTTACCATAAAATAAGGAAAATTCCTAAGAATAATTTTAAATTCAGAGGGATTTTATTTTAAATTATAATTTTCGTGAATTAAAATTTATTTAATACTACTTACCAATTAAACATTAAATATTTTCCTATTTATTTTTTAATGTGGACTACATTCAAAATAACATACATCTCTGAATAAACAGGAATTTCTTATTCTTACTTACTAACAAATTCATTGTTCAATTCATTTATAACAATACAGTATTTTTCGCTTTCCTTTATTGGCCATAAAAGCAATAGGTAATCTTGAAATATATGTCTTTCATTTTCCCAGTAATATGCTTTTAGCTTTTCGCCTTCTTTTTTTATTCTTCTTGAAAAGGGAGGCTGAATCTTGATTTGATATTTTAGTTTTATTTGAATCCAAATATTAATTTGCTGAAATGTGATTAATTTTGATTAATCAAGTTATTTTAACTGATTTTCATTGAATGGAATCATAACATACTTTAATATTTATCACTCTGTTTCTCAGTTTAAGGTTAGGTAATCAACACTGAATTAAGTAAAATCTCAATCATGCAATCAACCACTTGAAATTCTGCTTCGACCCTATTGGCTTTCTGTATATATATATATATATATATATATATATATATATATATATATATATATATATATATATATATATATATATATATATATATATATATATATATATATATATATATATATATATATATATATATATATATATATATATTATATATATAATATATATATATATTATATATATATATATTATATATATATATATATATATATATATATAATATATATATATATTATATATATATATATATATATAATATATATATATATATATATATATATATATATATATATATATATATATATATATATATATAACTTCTTGAAACGGATGTTTAATTCATGAAATTTAGTTTTGTTTATATGAATGACTATTTTAAAAGATTTAGCAATGAATGCTTTTTACCCATTTTAACATTTTATTCATAATACAAATATGTTTTACAAGATAAATTCCAAAGTAAATAGAATCAGTTTTATAAAATATACTTCACTATTATATTATAATTAGAGAATTCAGAAACTCTTCAGATTCTCAAGAATTAGACTGAGAAAATTCTCAATTAATGATTTCAAAATAATTTGGAATAATCTGGAACTTTATTTGGAATTAAACAAGTAATTACTCTTTTGTGTTGATTTATTCATCATTTTCTCATTTTATATGTATATATATTCGCTTACAAATCCTTCAATTTAGTGTGCTTTGTCAGTAGGTTCCAATTTTAGCGCTTTCCCTTTCTTTGTGAACAAGGTTCTAATGCAGTCACTGCGCAGTAAAATGTTTGAGATAAAACTCTAATGCAATTACATTTATTAAAATAATCAACTTCTCGCCACTAGAAAAATCATGAAGTTCTTTAATAAGGAAAAATGAAGGAATTTTTAATAATTTGCTGATAATATAGATATGCATGTATTACATATATACATATCAATATTATAACGAATATATAAAAGTGATAATATCTGTTAGCATTTTACTGTTTTGCGTAGGAAACTGATGTGTGTGGATAACAATAATAAAGTTTTTCATTTATTTATTACACAAATGATACCAAGGCATATACTTCATTCTATCAGGATATGATGACTTAATTATCTCAATAGTAATAATTAATATATGTGCGTGAATGATGAATTCATTGTAAATAGAATCTATGATTTATAAACAACATAAGATAAATATACATGTAATTTTACCTCATTTTATGTAATAGCGTATTAATCAAACTATGTAACAGATAAAGTAATTTTATGGGTATGTTCCTCAAGTACAAATGATTTCTAAAATTAAGTTTTAGTAACATACAACTAACGCTATGTTTGTACAAAAAGGTGCCCTATGGTTAACTGAAAATGAACGTAGAGGAGATGCAAAATATTTTTTAACAATACTAATAATAATGTTAAATAATTTTAATAAATTTAGATGGTTTGATTTCTCTTCTTTGCTAAAATATTAAAAACAGCTGTTTACAATGAAATATACTATATTAAAATGAAATGTTTTCAAGTAATACTCGAACTTACTACTATTTGGTCAATGGGAAGGCAAATCATGCATATTAATGTTGAGATAAAAATTTAACAAGTTAAAATTTATTATTAATCAATAACTTTAAAATATTTTGGTTAAGTTGCAATTAAAACTATTTTCTATTTAATTTACTGAATATTGATTATCAGTTTTAAATAAAATCAATCATAAGGATGTAAATTCTTATTTGGTACTCTCACTGAATCTATATTCTCTCATTGAACCTGCATATTGTTAACAACATTTATATATATATATATATATATATATATATATATATATATATATATATATATATATATATATATATATATATATATATATATAGTATTTAGCATTGGTAGAACACTAAGTATTCGCTCCAGAAAATATTTTTTCACTTTGAATAATTAACATATATAGTTATAGCAGATTTCTCTTTGTAATTTATTTTACGTTAATTTGTTTTTTAATTAAAAGTTCAATTGTTTAATAGACAACCTTCTAATTTTACTTCATAAATGGACAATATCAGATCAATGAAAATACAAAGTATATAACATTCCAATCGTAATATGAGTACTCTGTTTTAAACATTTATATGCAAATCTAGATAACTGTGCATTCATTTAAAATTATTATTACAAAATAAGAATTTGCATAAACTATTGTTGCAAAATTTAACTTACTTGTAAAATCTTAATGCTCTACTCCTCTTTTTTTATTATGAGAACTCTTCATCTTCTTTTTAGCATTAACTAAAGTATTCTCATATCCTTAGAGAAACTACTTGATTATTTTAATGAGAAAATAATCATTTAAGTCTGTCTTTCTGTAAACACATTTCTACTACTGAATTAAATTGAATTCATTTTCGAAAAACATTTCCAAGAGGTCCGATAATATTTTTAAAAGTAAATTTAATGTTCATTGTTCAAAGAATGATCCTTTAAAACTATAACACAATAATGATGTATTTTTGAATAATAATGAGTTCATAAACTCTTATTTTTGAAGTAAATCAATACAATTTGTAACAAATATTAGTATTATATTCTCGTCAGGTTTTTTTTCTCATTTAAAAATTATTTCTAGTATTTCAGTTCTTTTTTAATTATTATTCTGCATTAAATATAGAAGTTTGAAATGTTTGATTACAATTCTACTTTCCATTGGAGTTAAAGAT
Source organism: Latrodectus elegans (assembly GCA_030067965.1). Classification (NCBI taxonomy): domain Eukaryota; kingdom Metazoa; phylum Arthropoda; class Arachnida; order Araneae; family Theridiidae; genus Latrodectus; species Latrodectus elegans. Next base: position 50,733,814 of record CM057809.1, on the reverse strand, counting down.
TACCCTCAGAAAATTCTTATATTCATAGTATATGAATTTTTTGGGCAAATATTATGATACAAATGTCTTCGATTGAATATAGAGTTTCCTTTGTTCCCATCAAACTAGTTGGGCTCAAGTATTTTGAGGGAAGTTTATAAATTTCATTTGCATTCTAATTTAGTTGCTAGTCTAGGTATCTGATAACTGCTTTACTTATTTTAAGATGAATATTAATAGGAAGAGTTTCCAAACATCATTAAACTTGGTATACAATTTCGCATTTTTATATTAATTTGAAAATTTCCGGTGTATAAAATCTCAACTTTTCAATAAAAGTGATTTGTAACAAGCAAAAATATTCAGTAAATAAGTTTTGATTTTTGCTTAATGCTGAATAGAAAACGAACATGTTAAATCGATGGCAACTGCGGGAATACCGCATTTATTCTAGGAACAGATATAATTCAGCACTACGTCCATAAATTCAGCAGGGATTGTATATCAAGTCGCATCAGGAAATCCTGCGGAGGATTCATCTTCTGTGATTCCCCGTTCATACTTCGTAAAAATTCATATTGTTTGCGCTACTGTACACAAGGAAATTCTCTTAACCAAAATATTTTTTAAGGTTTTATAGGAATTATCATAGTTAACTAATTTTTAACATATTAAACATAGAATCCATGGACAATGATTATGTAATGAGATATTTTGAGCATTTCACAATTCAGAGTATTTGATTGTAAAATTTTGTAACAGTTGGAAGGATTCTTATTGATGTGGTTACCAATTGCATATAAATTAGTTATCAGTGAATTGGGGTTACCAGTTATATCTATATTTTATCTGATTAGTGAATGTAAATAAATATTTTTTGTAGATTCTAAATCTAAGCATTATCTTTAACTACTAGTTTATTTAAGAAATTTACGCATACATCCAAGTATAATCCTGTTTAAGTCTATTTAAACAAAGCAAACCCTTTTTAACGTGTGCCTTAAACGTTTCTAATGCAACTATCATCGAGTTTTACTGAAAATAATTTGATGGTTGGTGATAAAATGACTACACTTATATACAAAAGAAAGGCTTTCCCTTCTCTCTTCTATTCAGAACTTGTAATCATATAGCTAAGTGACTGCTGAACTTAAATTATATTCTTAAATATTTCTCTCAATAATATTATCATTTATTAATTATGAATTAGATTTCATTTCATTGTTCTCCACGATTAAAATAACAATTGTCATATTCGATAAAAAATATGGAAAATATATGGTCATATATATATATATATATATATATATATATATATATATATATATATATATATATACATACATACATATATATATATATATCATGGATCAATAATTGTCATTTTCAACAAGCAACAAGCCTGCCCCGATCAAATTTTGATACTTGCTGTTTCGCAATCTTCTCATTCAAAGTATAACATAATATTCTAAAAAGACTTTGACTTTGCAAAGGTATTTCTGCATTAAAAATCCACTGCAGAACTATTTTATGTACTGTTTCAGATGTTGTTTTTCTCTCCTGCGTCTACTAAATGCTCTGAAATCCTAGTCATTTACATATTCCAACCTCTTCTTCCTTTCAAATGGTTTTGATGTTCATCATGATCACACTCCTTCGTGATATTATAATTTTAATGTCTAGCGGCGTATTTTATGGCAGAAGCATAAATCAAGAATAATTGGCATATTTGGTGCCTTTCTTTTGCATTTTCTGTGTGACTATATTCTCAATAAATAACCAGAATTTCATAATAATCCTGTCTTAAGTTTATTTACATTTTAAAGTTTAAATTTCATGTGACCTAAATATCATATACAGTTTGAAATATTCCCTCATTTGTTTTATACACGTTATCGTAAATAATTGCACTAGATTTGCATTAGCTGGTGTAATTAAACGAATACACTAGCCGGCATGTGGAGACAAACTCAAGATGCCAGCATTCTTCTATTTAAAACTCACATTTCATGTTAAGAAATATTTTTATTTAAATATAAATTTTATTTCCAGCTACAGGTCTTTAATCTAATATATATATATATATAATATATATATATATATATATATATATATATATATATATATATATAAGCGTAGTCTATTTCACTTCAAAGAAAAAATGCAATATTCATATGAGAATAGTGATTTAAGAATTGCATATATTTAAGGATTCATTGAATCTCTCTCTCTCTCTCTCTCTTTCTCATGATCTTAACGATAAAACTTATAATCTCTGTCACTTTCAAGCCCCTAATGAATTATTATATTATTATCCTCATATATATTTTTTAATTAAATATTCTTTTCCTTATACTATTTACAAGCTTATAAATTAAAGAATTATCAGTATTTAAAATGTTTCAATTCAATCAGACATAATTCCATGGAAATATGTATAATTACCTTACCAATGCATAATTTTATACGCACTACTTTTCTGTCAGGTTTGCTGAAAGAAAAATGCAAAAGTTTTGAATACTTCGCAAGAACTATAAATTCTTAGTTTTAATAAAGGAAAGTTTTAGTTTGTTACTCAGATATTTTTTTTTGCTGGAGATATCTAATATGACCTTAATAAAGGAAAAAATTAAAATTTTAAAAATATATTTAAATGTTTCAAATTATTAATTAGTAATCAAATTATTAATTAGTAATGAAATTATTAATTAGTATTAAATTAGCAATCAAATATTTTATTCATTCTTTAAAAGCAATATCTCTACTTTGTAATAAGAACTATTTGTTAAGAATGTTTTGGGGAAATATTTGATCTATAAAGTATTCTCTGATGTATGCCTTTTTGAGATATTTCTATAATTTTTATATTTTACATACTTTTAATTATATATCATTTTAGAAATATTCAATAATGTTATATTCTGAAATCGTTTTCTGACTGAATCGATTTGAAATATTTGTCTCTATTTGAAAAATGGTATTTTATTTACTTAATTTTAAAACAAAACTCAAATTTCAAACTCTCTGATAATAAAATGAGACTATGTGTTAGATTATGGCAAAAAATGAGGAATATTATTAGAAAACGCTAGAGAGAAATTTATATAATAATATTAAACTTTGGCAAAAAAGTCTGATTACATCGGATAATAAGACCAGTTTCTGATTAGTGAGGTCCAGGTCAAGGATAATATTTAGAGCCTCTTGAAATTATAATTCAAATTAGAGTCAAAACATATACAAATTTATATATATATATATATATATATATATATATATATATATATATATATATATATTCAAATTTGTTTATATAGCTAATATTAACCAATAAAGTAAGTATAAGGATTCAAAATTTTAATTATCTTCGAAACTAAATGCTGTTACTTATTATATTTGCCATTTAGTCAAATTTTACTGATAAGTACCTATTGAATAAAGAGTTAAAACAGAAAAAGATATTATTTCAAACTTGGAATTCTAAGTAGTAAGTTGTAAAGTTGTTACTGTGAAGAGTTTAATCTCTTAATGGAATTTCTGAAGAAGCGTAAGAAGAAAGAAATGAAAGATTATGCTTCCATTCCTAAACTGGAGAAAGATGTTGAGTTGTTAGAGAAGAGGCACTTATAAGATCGAGCATCTCTTCCAAGATGAGTTTTTGAGACTTATTCTGAGTCTCCATAAAACTCAAAGTCAAAAAGGTATTAAAAGATACTTTTTTAAGTACGAAAACATACAAAATATTCAAGAATATTTATACATTATTTAATTTTAAAATCAGTCATTTGAATTTCCCTTTCACTTTTAATTACCTTAAGAGGAATATGTATTCTCCATAGTTTTAAAACTAATTTCGTTTATTATTTAATTTTATTAATTAATACTTTCGTCCACTATTGATATCTAAGTTTCTTGGTAACTTCCTCAAATATTAATAACTTCTTACATTTTAATGTTTTTCCTTTATAACATTTTTGTCAGAAATGACGAGGAAGAACCAAGAATAAGGATATAAAATTTCAGAAACTTTTATCCGCCTTTATTTGCTATGAGTTTCAACAACGCAGAGCAGTTTTGTCAATGGTATATTTTTATATTGCAAACTTTTTTTGCTTCATTTCTCATAATTATAGGTAATATCAGAAATGTGAATAAAATAACGTGAGAGAAAAATATAGCATTAATTTTGTATTGTGATATTAGATGAATATTAAATTTTTTCTTTTTCATTTGTATTTTTTTATAATAAAAGGACAGAACTGTTCTAACAACTAACTGGATTAAAGTTTTTTTTTTAAATATTCTCATAATTATGCACATGAAAAGAATTTTCAATGCCCCCCTTTTTTTTGTTGAACAATTGCGTGATTGTAGTAAAAACTTATTTACACTGCATTCTGTGAAATGGATTTGTTTGGGAATAGGATATAAGACAATTTTCACTTTTTACTGCTACGGTATCAAAAGAAAATATTTTAATTAAGGTAAGAAAAAGTGCATTACATTGATACATTTCGATATCCAAGTATAGCTCTCTTATATGCTTTATTGAAATTTCTTAAGAAGAACTAAGTAACATTTGCGGCAAAAATACGGTACAGACAAAATCATATCTACAACATCATCTTAAATGAAAAATTCAGAAAACAGAAACAAATCTATTTAAAAAATTTGTAAATTTAAAAATAAAACGTAATGTTATTGACTTACACCATTTACTTAAAATAGTTAATAAATTTCCATTATAAAAATTAGTTTAAACTAAAAAAAATAGAGAAGTTCAGTAATAAAATAAAATTGTGAACTGATTATCTAAAACATCTATATTTATTTTAGAATATTATATCCTTTTTTAAGAAGAATTAAAAAAATATTATTTCTAAATATAGCTGTATTTAAATAAGGAAAAATAAGTATTAATTGATAACATTTTCTAATTTTTGGAAATTACTTACAATTTATGGCGAGAATAAATAAAATTGCCTATTGGATAATAAAGATGTCTTTTCAAAAATAGACTATATTTCCAAAAAACTGATCAAACCACCGGATGACTACGATAAAATCAAAAAAAAAAAAAAAAAAAACAATAATAAATATAATAAATAATCAGCTATTGTTTAGAGTATCCGGATAAAATACCTTGATATCAGTTTGTAGGAAAGAAAGTTATAATTTCTTCATAACTTTATATTCTGTAGACAGTAATTTAAGGATATATTTTTTGAGAAGACAAAAAAAATGATTTGCGAATTTGTAGCTGTAACTTACAAATACTGAATTTGAATTAAAAATTCCTTCTCAATACAAAGATGGAATCAACCTCATTTCTTCATTGAATCAGCTTAAGCCTCATTCCAAATTAAGTCAAAATATTAAAAATAAATTTTTATTTCCCCAGATTTTACTCTATATAAGATTTTATATTTCTGAATTTATATTATAGAATAAGAATTTACATTTATTGCCCATAATTGTTGATTTTATATAAAAAAATAGAAAGAATAGCTCATATTTTTAAAATTCGAGAAAAAAAAGTTTTCATCAACAAATAAGTATTTTTTTCTTTTTTGCAAATAAAGTAAAGATATTTTTCTTAGGATTTTATTTTAAAAATGTGTTGTATTATATGTACGATGTTATAGGAAATTCTGAAATTCTTAAGAAGTTTAAAAATAGCAATAACCCACTAAAATAGTTACTTTTTGGATTGTATTTTAAAAGTAATTTTAAAAAGGTACAAAGTATTGATCATTCGCATAGCATAGCAATTTTATAAATAAATACATCTTTGAATAAAAGTATCTCATCTATTGTGATGACTTTTTTTAACGTTTTTCTTTAAAACGGTTAAAAATAAGAAATTATTTTTTTTTTAAATTAATTCATTTCATTACTTTTATTCATGTAAAGGAAATTATAAAAAAAATCGCGTTTTATTTTTAAATCATGTTAATAATCACATAGAAAATCAAGCGACGTCTCATTTAAACAAAGCGAAATTGAATTTTGGGAAAAATTTCCTCTAATGAAAAATAATTGACCAAGATTAAAAGAGGTATCTTATCAAAAAATAAATAATGTGTAAAAGATAAAGGGTATTAAAATGATCTTACATTGGAATGTTTTAATGTATGAATTAAATTAATTTTTAATTTTTAGAATTTACTTTATTTAATAAAGTTTTCAGTTTTCACTTATTGTTTCAGGGAAACTCTTGAAACTGCTTAATATGAAAAACATTTCCTTAGTATTATGATATTATAGTAATTAATCTAACAAATTTCTTGAGAAAGAAGAATAAAGAAAAGAATTAACATAAAAATGTTATTTTCTTGTCAACAAAATGATAAAGCGGCTTTGGTGGAACCGTTTGTATAAGGTTTACTTTTCATTCAAAGTTATAAATAAGTAAAATATACTTAAATTGTTAAGCAACTGCTACGAGAAACCGACTCTTCGATCCATATATTTTTTGCGACATTCAATCATTGCCACACGCGACTTGCTATTGTCATCCAGATGTTTTGAAGAAAGACCTCTTATGACAAGTTTGTTACAAACTCACGAATATGCTTATGTTAATCGATAAATCGATGTATTTGTAAACAGTTCGATAAATATAATTACCGAGTGCTTGAAAAATTATTTTCATTAAATTTCATTATATACAATAAAAGTTTTTCCTATACAAAAATTGTTGCACAAAATGAGGACTAAAAATAAAAAAAGAAAGTATTTTTGAAACAAGGTATAATAAAACGAAAATTAGCACGATTATATTCTAGAAATATATTTCTCTAAATATAATGAATGCAGGTTGAAATTAATTTTAACACTGGACAATTCATAATTTGCATAATTTCTGAAGAAAAATGAGCTAACAGCTTGCTGTTATAATGGTACAATGTAAAATAAAATACGTTTTTTAAATTTATTTAGAAATACAATACATTATATACAATGACGGTCGGCATCTAAATTTCCAACTTTTTCTCCATGGATTATAGAGTAAATTATCGATACAGTAGACAAATTTTATTGATTTGTTGTTTTTCCTATACAATGTGTATTTATCTCTCATAACAACTATGAACAAATCGATGTTTTTCCTGACGTTTAAAAATTCTGCGCATTTTATCGATCACAGTTCGTCATCGTTTATCAAAATGTTTTTCCCTTATTTTAATAGAAAAAGAAAATATGGAAAATGATACTTTCGTTATAAATTTTTCGATATTAAATCAATTGAATGTGTTTAGAGTTTAGTTTATTTCTTAAATTTATATGAAATGTTTTGCTAGATATTTTAGATTAGTGTCAATGCCTTTTTTTTCTTGAGGGTTCAATAACAATAAGTTTATTATAGTTAAATATTTCTCTCAAAAAGAAATCTAAAATATAAAATGATTAAAATACTGCCGCTTGTCTATGGTCCTCTTAAAACTTCAAGATTTATATCAGAAGTGTTGAACTCAACTCTATACAGGTCAAATTTTTTTAAATGGGGTGAGAGAAAAACAGAATTTTGAAAATTACAACACTCCCAAATAAAAACTGATGCAGATATTTGGCCTTTTTTACATTCTCCTATTGTCAAATTCTGAAGACGAAATGAATTATTATTTCCTATTATGAAACTTAATTGTAAAGGATCATTTTTATGTCACAGGAACATTCGTTTTTAGATTTGTTACCAAATGATCAAAGACCAATTTCCCTACCTGCGAATTAAAATTTGTTAAATCAAATTTAATCAGTTATAAAACAAAACAAAATTCTCGATGATTGTTACGGTTATAAGCAATATTTGCTCAGGTCATATATTATCTCGCCTAATCAGTAGAGTTGTATGAATGTTTAACTATTGGCTAAAGATGCTGAACCGAAGGTTATTATTAATTAAATCATGAGTAGATACATAAATATATTCTTTTGAATAACTGGATAAATAGTTCATTACTAGCAATGAATAGAATGATTTCTTAAAAGTAAGGTAATTTCGATCAGTAATTTTCGTTCCTAAATTTGAATAAATTTAGGATTAATTTACTTCATTTTATGCTTTTGTTACTTGAACTTTATATATATGAAATTGAAAATTATGAATTGTAGTTATCTAAATTCATGAATCACTCAAGTTCTTCAATTGTATTATACTTCCAGTAAATAAACACATAATTTCTACAATCAGTTAATAGATTGATTTTTTAAAAGCACACAATTTTTTCTTTAAAATTCTCGTTTCTCTTAAATTTGTATCAAAAATATCTAAATAGTTAGTTAAAAAGTATTTTTTTCAAACATTTAACAGTAAAATTTCAAGAAATAAACCTGAAGTATTTTATTTATTAAAAAAAGGTAAGTAAATTTTTTCATTCTTTTTCGAATAACAAAACTAAATAAATTAAAAACTCTTAATAATTTTCCTCATTCTGAAAATGAGCCATGCACAAATATAGCAAGTATAGCTTATAACAAAATCGAATTTTCAACCGAAACAAAATCAATATCATGAAAATAAATTAAAACACTTGTTATTGTTTTAACTAAAATTATTAAAAATACTTATAAATGAAATTATAAAATAAAATTGTCGATAATATTTGGTGCTTGAAAAGCATATATTGCTATTAAAGATGAGAAGCAGCATTCTATAAATATTCTCTTAATATATTAATTTAAAGTACGAAAAGGATATTTATAACATATTTACTTTTCTCTCACATTAGACTTAAAATTTTTATTTTAAATTATGAATAATAATATCTTTTACAGGATTTGAGATACTTAGTGAAGGGTGTATGAAACCATTTCACGCCTATATTACATTTCTAACAATAAAAACAACAAAGTTTAACTATAAAATAAAAACATACACATTTTACTTAGACGAAAGATTTATTCTCAAGACAACCCCCAATAACATATAGAAGAAACACATTATTTAATGCATTATCAGGATGTACAGATAAAAAAATGTATGCATTTGATAAAATTCATAGAGTACATGTACATTACATGAACTAGAATATCTTGTCTCATAAACTCCAGGTATTTTGATCGGTATGCACTCTTACAGAATGAAAACTGACATTTAATTTACCATCTTTTGTCAACGTACACAGAGAAATAACAAAAATTAATGTTTTTAGCTATCATGAATTTTTTCTAATCATTGAGATAATGCTTTTCAGATCTTCAAAGAGCAGATTAATCACAACCAAGACTTTGAATAAGTTAAAATACTAAAAGGATTTTCCTAACATTTAAAGTGATGTTAACTATTCTACCTCTGAAAACCAGACGTAATAAATATTATTTAAAAAGCTCATTATGTATCTATACAAATTGCAAATATATATATACCACTCTTCATAATAAATATTTACTACTCATACACTGTATACAAAAGCATACCCTTTCAAACATCATACACAATTCTTAATAAAGTACTTTTAGTAGATGCTAATTATAAAAAAAAAACACATTCACAGGAGAACATTAACTGAAAAGAAAAAAAATTCTTACTTATACATACATGTAAAAGCAAAATGGCAGTAATTCATAAATAATATATTATTATAATACAAATCAAACAAGCTTCTGTAACATCGAAATTCTTTACAAATGTGTACTGAAAACCATTTTAACCATATTTATAAGATTAGTCAAACAAGTTTTTTTTTCTCAAGATGATTTTGTATAAATTATATATTTACAGAGAATTACCTTGTTATATCTTAATTTTATGTTCCTAGAAACTATATTCTGTATACGGATTAAATTTAAAAAAAATGATTTCTTATTTAGAAGGAATCAGTGAACACAGAATGAATTTCTTTGTTTACTTTTTAGATACATTTGAAAAATGACTTTTTTAAATTTAAATGTATATTTGAGGTTTATATTGCTACTGCTTTGAATGAAGAAAATATCTTTCAAATATATTATTTAAATGGATACAAAAAATGAACATAAAGTATGACATTAAAAATGGTTTTGAGATCTTTTATAAGCGAATTTTCCATGCCAAATGTTTTTTTTTTCATCACATTTGAAATTTGCACTTTTTTTTTCTGAAAACACCATTGCTATTAATGTTTTCACTACGGCTTATGTAAACATTAGTTTTTAAAAATTAATTTCATATTTTTTAATAAATTAGAATTAGATAAATTTTTAGTTTTCCGCTGTATTTCATTAGACAAGAAATTCATGCTTATATTAATCTATGAAACATCTGTCTATTGAGATCATTCGCTAAAAACATTAGAAAGGATTTAGTTTAAAGAAAATGAAAGTTCGTATTTATATAAATTTTTTTTTTCCATTTCCTTAAGTGAAAATTATAGTATTTAGATTTAAATAGAAATGCTTGTATAGTAATTTAATTTATTAATTAAAGTAGTTGATATATATTTTATGATAAGAGCTGTTTGTAAAACTGTAAAACACACAACTATTGTTTTAAATAGTGATCTATATTAAATAAATATATTTCCTTTTCACACAATGTTGTATTATATTTATAGAATTTTAAAAAAATGTATATAACTGACGTGTGTGTAGTCAGATGACTTTATTTTTTTTTTTTTTAAATAATTGATACATTTAAAAAAACATGCATATTCACAAATTAATAACGAGAAAGTAAATTAAAAAGTTGAAAACTTTGTTTAGTAAATTTTCTTTAAATTTTTTAAGGCTCTTTTTCAAAAATTTCTAAATCTTTACAAAATTATATTGAATTTTTTTCCAGTGTTTTATTTTCCCACATGCTGTGTGAATTATAATAAAACCAAAACCTTATTTCATTTAAATATAATGTATAAATCTTTATCCTATATTTAATAGTTTTTGTATACAGTGAGATGTAAAAAAAAATAAAATAGATAAAAGTATTTTTCGCATATTCGTATGAATATGTAAAAACTGATACTGTGAATAATGAATTTCTATTTGAATAACCAGGAGATCTTCCAGCGGCTGAAAATAGTTAATAAATAATAGTTAATTCAAACTTTCCGATCTAATTATTGAGTTTCACAGTCTTTTTCTAATTTATTTTGGGAGAATTTCAATGTCTTTAAGAATTTCCCCAAAATACAAGTAAGTTCGTATTTTTGATTGTACAACAGAAGATTATTTTAAATATTACGTTCGCAGAATTAGAATTAATAATGAAAATCGAGTGCAACATAAATGTAAGCATTTCTTGCAGAAGAGTTTAGTGGTGTGCATGAACAATGTACGAAATATAATACATCTTTAAAATGTTTAAGTGTTTTTTATAAACAATGTATAATACAGTATAATAATGGAAGAATAATATTAAGTAAGTTAGTAATCCTAATTACACTTGTGTGTTAATCTAAATAAAATTTAAGTAACAATTCGTCAAAATATTCTTTTATACACTATTATTATATATGAAAATACGTGAACTAAAAAATTTATTTATCCATATAAGATTTAATGTAAATGAAATAAAGAAGAAAGTTAAATAATGATTTGTTAAAACATAATTTTAAAAGTAAAATAAAAATTGTTATAAAATGGACAAAATTTGTTGAAGAAACAAGTAAAAAACGATACACAAATGTAAAAAAAAAAAACAGGTTATTACAAAAATATAAATAAAAGAAGTAGATTTCTCCAAATATTTATCAATTCCATAAGTCCAGTGAAATATTTCTTGATGCATTCAGGAGTTTTCTCGGAGAAATTTTCTTGAAATTTCAATTATTTCAGTTTAAAAATTCTTCCAAAACATAAAAACTAATCTTTCTTTGCCTGACATTTAAAACAAATGAATTCATCGCTTAGGGTTTTATCTTCTCAATTGCTTTTATTGGTCCATAACCAATATTTGACTTCTTCCACAATACTTGAACAAATAAAAAACTTTCTTGGCGCAGGCAACCTTTGAAATAATAGTTTTAGTTCACTGATATTGAATCACAGTCATGTACTGTAAAAGTGGCAGTGATTAGCGGGCTAACTCAGGCTGCTGCCTGCAGAAGCCTTTAAGATACCACTTCAATCTTCATGTCAAATGAGAAAAGCTGATCACTGGTTAAGGAAATAAATGTAACACTGGTATAGAGCAAAGTTCTTTTGCGAATTATCATGATGGGATACCCTACAGAGATATCTTAAAGGAGAATCTGAAAAAACAATATTTTTCTGTTAATTTTAAAGGAAACAAACTGTGCTTTAATGCTATTTCTAAGAAATACGAGTAATGCTACATAAAAGTATTCTTTTAATAAGAAAAATAAGAAACTAAATGCAATTTAAGAAACTAAATGCAATTTTTCAATCTATTTCATGATAAAGCTTTTCAATTAGATTACTTGAATTAAAAGCTATTTTAATTTAAAATATCAGCTATTTATATGCACTTGTTTTGGTTTTAAGCAATGAATTGTATCGTTGTAATTCCTGCATTTCAAATGATATTATTAGCAATATATAGATAATCAAAAATAAGTCCGATTACTTAGCGGTTGCGTTTCATGCTCCCAAGGCACATGTCAGAGGTTCTATACTAGGGTTGGGAAAGGTTAACTCAACCTGTTATTCCTTCCGCAGGACGATAAACTGAGTACCAAGCATGCTTGGGAACTAAACACATAGGGTTTTGCATTACGCTGACCACCTAATATGGACATATGCTTAGCATCCAAGGGCCTCTCGGATAGAAAAACATAGATGGGCATTGTAGGCCTTAGCCACATGGGCTGTCATGTCACAGGTTTTTAGTAGATAACAGTAAATAAAATGCAAGGCAAAATATGTGCAGAAGTTAATAAATAATATATAATGTTAATATAAATATATATATTTGAGATATCGTAACCACAGAGGTAAGATAGGTGTATTAAGAATATAGTTAAAATACAATTTGTGAAAAATCGAAAGAATGGATCCTTATACTTTTTAATTTAATTTCGAGATCTTTGTATTGCAATCTTTGATTGCGATACATGCATACATACATGTATACATGCATACATACATACATACATACATACATTGCATGCATGCATACATACATACATGCATGCTTGCATGCATACAGACATACATACATGCATGCATGCATACATACATACATACATATATACATGAATACATACATACATAAATTTTAATGATTAATAAATTAATATTTAAAATACTTAATCATTATATGTTATTATAATATTTTATAACCTATAAAAATAATAGCACATTTAAAAAAATCAGCATGAAACTGATGTACTGAATTTTTCAAAGAATTATGCACTAATCAAATACCTAAAATCATGGTGGAGCAACTTCTAATAGTAATCCGTAACGATGATCCGGCGCACATCTACCACAAAACCCACCACATTTTCCTTGTATGACTTGACCTCCCTAAAAAAGGAATTGATCAAATAACAGTGCGTAATATATGTAGGACTATATTTTTTTACACAGATAAATGCTTATACACTTGATTATATCCTAATTTATTGAAATTAAAATCATGCAGCTTTATGAGAAACATTTCTGGAAAATATCTGCAAGTGTATGCATGATTTTAAGCAAAGTTTTTCGAAATTCTTATGTTGAATGTACAGTATCCAAAAATGTATTGATAATCATTTAGCATATATACATATATTATTATAATAAATACTCTAACAATATTTATTGAACATAACAGCTCAGAATTTATTTCATTTTTCAAATGAAATCATTGATCAAAAAATACAGATATCCTACTTTTTTAGTTTTATAAATGACCAAAAATATGTAGTATTTTCTGGTAACTATTTTTGTTATTTTGTCACTCATTATTTTCTTCCATATCATATTTTTATTTATTAAATACCGCAGAAGTTTTGAATAATAGCTATTTCTGCTTTTTTTACTGAGCAGTTTACTGAGCAGTATTTAATGGATAGCTTTCTATATAATATATAATTTGTATCCATTCTCTCTTTATATATATATACATATATGTGCACACATATATGTAGAAATTTTTCATGCAGAATTTATGAAAAGTTAATATAAATGATGATCTCTTTTTATAGCTCTTTCTTCTCACAACATTGTTTTGTGTATGGATTTTATAAACTCTTAATATTGTTGTATATTTCGTACTGTAAATTATAGTGACCCATATAATCAATGCATTGAAATTGTTTTAATTCTTCATCACGAAAACATACTTTAAAATTGTTTTCGTTACCATGTATTTTGAACAGAAAAATCCATTTTGTGCAAAAATAAAATTTTCTCTATAAATGTTTCGGATTATGTTTTATTCTATAAAACCTAAGCCAACTAATTCTCTCTTCTATCAAAATTTTTGAGAAATGTTTAATGAATACAAGGATCTAATTAATATAAAATTAACTTGCCAATGTTTTCGAAAATAAGTTGTCTTTTTGGTAGATTTCTCTATATTTTAATGAATGAATTAGTTCGTCAAATATAACTAAGGTTCAGGATATATGGGGATTAAAACATTTACTTTAATAGGTAGGTTACATTTTTTAGATGTATTGAGATTTCATAATTGTTTTAAGGGTTCATATTTGCATCTCTCTCTCTCTCTCTTTCAAAGAAGAAAAAATTTATTACCTTAGACAAATAACCTCTCACCATTAAGTCATTTCAATCCTCCCCCCCCCCTGAGGCACTTTTATTTTTTATACCTTAATAATAGTTTTTTTTAATCTGGAGCTTGAATTTCTTATGATTTAAAGCTTTTTAATTACCCGCAAAAAATATGCAGCTTTCATAATCAACATCAATATCCGAAATCAAAACACTTTTTTCAAAGACTTTGTTTCATAACATTTTGTTTATGAATTTATCAAATTTTCAGGCAATTTTCTTTTTTTCTTAAGCACATATGCTCGTTACAAATAAAATGTTCGAACTTCACTAAGCATTCGCGATTGTAAGTCTTTCAGTTCCAAAAAAAAAAAAATGAACGAATAATGGAAATCTTACATTTATGCATATATAATCTACATTTATGGGTATGAAATCCTCATTCGCGATTGTAAGTCTTTCAGTTCCAAAAAAAGGAAAGAATAATGGAAATCTTATATTTGTCGACATATAATCTACATTTATGGGTATGAAATCAATAATTGCATAATTTTTGCTCTTACTTAATTCTTTTTTTAATTTTTACCATTTTTATGAAGAATGAAAATAAACCAATGAAGAATTATTCATAGTGTAAAACAATGTTCCAGTAACTGATAACAGATGCATAATTAACTATTGCAATAATACATAAAATAAATTTTGTTTATATTATATAAAAGATTAATTTACACAGATTATATTCTATTAGTGGAATTCATATAATTGAGCGAAATAAAAGCAGTTGAACCGGTCTTAAGGCAACCGATGGAAGCAACCGTTTAAATGTATGAAAGCAAAAAAATTGAATTGTATCATTATATATATAAATTTACACACTACTTTTTCTATATGTAATGAAATACATATTAAATGATAAAATAGAATATATGTTAATAAATTAAGTACCTAAATTTTAGACTCGCTTATATCTCTTTCAATTAATTTATTAATAGCTTTCATTAACAAATATTTTGAATTATATAGCCAGAGGCAAATGTATCTCATTTTAATAAATAATTTTAGTCTGAAATTTTACTATTTTTGTGAAGACTAAATCTACATGCGCAGTTCCTTATCTCATTTCACGCACAACAGATTTACATTCTTAATTCAGTAACTTACTATTTTAACCTAATTTATATCAAACAGCATAATTTATTTTCTCTATTTTTTACTTATTTATACAATATTTCTTTTATTATGTTGTCTATATTGTACAATTTTTATCTGAGAATTCTACTCGTCACTATAATTTGTACTTTTAATCAATGTGTATAGAGAGGGATGGATGGATACATACATACATGCATACATACATACATATATATATATATATATATATATATATATATATATATATATATATATATATATATATATATAGATAGATAGATAGATATATATATATATAGAGAGAGAGAGAGAGCGAGAGATGCTTTCGTAATTATTTCTTGCCTAAAAATTTATGGAAAAAATTATAAAATAGAGTCACTGCAATTCAGATATTCATAATAATAAATAATAACTATTCATAATATTGAAAAAAAAAATCATTTCCAGTTTTTGGTAACTATTTCAATATAGGTGATTCAATTCGTGTCTTTATGAAGCGAAAATATTCTCCCCATAAACCTTTTGAATTTATTTGAGCTAATGACTATCACAGAGAATAAGGTCAGAAAATAAGCTGTAATTTACATTTCGGTACCAATGTCAACTTTTAGTAAATCAAGAAGTTATTAAATAAGATAATATAGCTGAAATACTCAACATGAATATTGAAAACTTTAGAATAAATCTTTGTGCAATCTGAATAGTTTTCCGGTGAAAAGTGTAGAGTGTTCCGGGAGTAATTTGGCCCAGAGATTTATTTAAGAAAAATACCGTTTTCTTTTAAAAAGCTTCTCCATTTTCCTCAAACGAATGTGATTTCATTTCATGTAATATCATCCAATGAAATAAACTTTTGCATACAATTTTGTGTCATGTGTTTACAATAGAGTACATATTTCATATAAAATAACTTCTTGAATGTAAATGATAATGATAAATCGTTGGTTTTGTTAAGAACTTTTCAAGTTGTTTTATAGCATATTTTACACATACAGTTTCCATATTAATTATATATAATAATTGCAATAAAATAACTTACTTCTAACCATCTAATTCGGCTTGATGGGTAATTTCCATGCGTTATCCACTTCGTGAGTGGAGAAACAATAAAGTCTGTTCCTAACAGGCTTAGAGAAAACCTTCCTTGAGGACAAGATGACATGCTATAACAGTCTCCAGACTCTCCAAAAGGCACAGCTTGCCCTGTATGTGTCTTAGAAAATGTTAAGTCATGTGCTGAAATATATAAAAAATGTCCTTTTGTAGTTTAAATAATATTGTGTTGAACTTTAATAATAAGTTAAATAAAAACCAGAGTATAATTTTTTCATAGAGTGTAAAAAAAAAGGTTAGTTCAATTTTATCTCTCTTTCATCGAGTAGCTACAATCAAATAACCATTTGCCTCAATTGTCATACATCTTTCACTTTTAATTTAACTTTGGAATTTTAATGGTTTTCATTAATTTAACTATGAAATAAATCTAAAAATAATTTACGGAGCAGCAGCAAAAATTGTATTTTATCACTAAATGGTGAACAAAAACATGCATACTTTACTCGATAGGAAATATTGTAATTTAGTTGTTTGTCTATGGTTAAATGTTTGTATAAAACATCTGTTTGGACTATAATCAACTCAATTAGGAATGAAATCTGTGCTTCGAATATAGACGTTGGAGAATCCTTCCTGAATCTAGAGTCACACTTAAGAATCTTTAAGCTATATACCAGATAATATTAAATACCTGAATTAAGAACAGTTAACTATATGCGGCTACTTAAATTTTAAGAACCTTTAAACTATATGATAAACTATATTAAAAACCAGAATTAAGAATCTTTTAACTAAATGCAGACAATATTTCATGTCTCATGGCCAATTTTAAATATGTGATAGGAAATATTGTCAGCAAGGTAAACACACAAAATATAGAATCTTAAACAAAGTATAAAATATTGTGTCCTTTGCAAAATTAAAGAAGGCAATGAATGTCTCTAATTTCTCACTAAACACAAATAATTATGCTCAATGTTAAGAAAATGACAATGATTTTTAACATTTTTCAATTATCCTAGTTCAAAGAGACAGAGAGAAATATAGAATATTTCTTACATTTTGTGCTATGCCATTTAATAATTATTTCTCTTTTTATTTATCTTGTTAACATTTTTTAATAAATTAGTTTATTATTTTCTTAAAATAAACTTTAAAATTCTTTTCTATAAATCATTTTTATACAGAAAAATAAAATTCACAATAATATCAATTTAGAGCTGACAAAATAATATTTTTATTATAACTGTTCATGGTCAGAGAAATATCAACAATATATATATATATATATATATATATATATATATATATATATATATATATATATATATATATATATATATATATATGTATGTATATATATATATATATATATATATATATATATATATATATATATATATATATATATATATATGGTATTTAATATGTTCTTACTTAAAACTGTTAAGGACGTGATATTTATTGCTATTCTTTGAAAAGTTGTTAATCCAGGACCTATACTTTCATCCGTTGAACAATCACAAGAATCAAAGCGAGCTCCTCTATAAGGACATGTATCTGGATTGGTCAACCTATAGGAATAGAAACTATAATGAAACTCTTATAGTGACTGATGTTATATTTTACTAAGCAAATAGATCAAAATCCATGAATTTTTTTAGTTGATGTATAATAATGGTAATTTAATTTACTTAAGCTTAAAACTTTGATCTTCTTAGTATAATGAATGTTGTACGTCCTCACCAAAACAGCAACATTCCTTACTTTAATATAACAACTCATAGATTGTTTGATTTTCTTGTAATGTTACCATAGTATATTTGTGGTCCTAATATAGTTTCTTAAGTTTTCTGATTAAATATTATAAATGTTTCTAAATTGATATCTTATTTAAAAATAACTAATAGATACCCGGTTCACTTGTTCTCCTACAAACATTAATGTACTGACTGGTAGAAATAAACAAAGGTCTGATTTTTTTTTACTTTTTATTCATAGATCTTATTACTTTTACCAGAAATTAAACGTACAAATTACTTATTATAACTGATTATGGATGTTAATATCATTGTAGGTATAAAGACTGATTTATATACATACATACTTATATATTTACACAAAAACGTAATATTTTTTTTCCAACGGTAAGTACTTGGGTGACGAATCCTATGCCACAGCGAGGCTAGAAACTGCTACTCATTTGTCGTTATCCAAGAGGTACCTGTGAATCAAGTCCCGAGTAGCGTTGCCCGCGCCATACCACCTCAAACCAGCTTATAGGGTGGTCCACATTCATACATCAGCACAGAAGAAAGGATGGAGAAGCACAGAGAGAACAGAGAAAAAAAAGTAAAATTCACGCCCTAACCGGGATTCGAACCCGAGACCCACAGCTAACCACTCAGCCATCGGTCGGCTAAATTTAATATGCATTCTTCTGAAATTTAGGCATTATTTAAACACATGTTTGTAACCCCAAAGATACGACAACATCTTCCTTTACAGTTTTGTTAAGAAAGCTGAAACACGTTTAAAATATGAACTCTTTTAGTTAAAAATATATTTATCTTAAACTTTCTCAGCATAGAATCATTGAGTATTTTATTACACATGATGTAGTATTTTAGTTATAAATACAGAATCCAATTCAAGAAGAATTTGTGTAATAAATATATTATCTAGTAAATAAATAAACAGTTAAAATCTTCTGATTAACTTTGTAAGGGACAAAAGTAAGCACTATTTATGATAGTAGGCAACAAATTCCGACTACTATGTTTATTGTGAAGTGTTCGAAGCTGTATTGGTGTTGTTACCTTTATAAGGTAAAATTACATTATTCCTCTAAAACAGAGTAATATTCCTTGTATGTTAACGATATATTAACATCACATCCTCACAACAAAGCATGACTATGTTTCCAAAATTAATAAAAGCAAGTGGCGCCAGAAAGTGTAGTTAGTTTTTCAATTGTTTTACCCAATTCAGACCATTTCGGCCCATTTTAACTTACAAAATAATGGACAAGTATGAACTATTTTTAAATGAAAATTATTATAAATGTCTTCATAAATGTCTGTAAATTTAATCAGAGCTCTCTATAATTCTAAGTACATCTATAAATTAATAATATCAAAATTATTTTTAAAGTTAATTGAAAACGAATATGCAATATTGATTACCAGTTAAAAGGTCTATTCAAAACTTTTTCGCATTGTTTAACTGTAGCATGGGGCTCTAACTCTGCCTCTTCAGATCATTTTCCCCCCTTGAATATTTCCATTGCATAGATTTTGCAAATTACTAGCAATAAACTTTGAATCAATATTTAATTCCTCAACGATTTCTTTCCATACATGTTGCAATCC
The DNA here is from genome assembly GCA_030067965.1 of Latrodectus elegans. NCBI lineage: Eukaryota > Metazoa > Arthropoda > Arachnida > Araneae > Theridiidae > Latrodectus > Latrodectus elegans. The sequence goes on along the minus strand of CM057809.1, from coordinate 50,713,652 downwards.
TACAGCATTCTTAACATCGTTTTTCAACTAATGAAAGGAAATTCCACACTAAAATGCATATTATCATATTAAATTTACTCTTTCATTGATGCTCTTCAGATAATCGAGTTTTTATGAGTTCATTTAGAAAAACTAAATCTTATGTCACGAATTTTTTTCGTTTTTCATATCAAAGATTTCACGTTTCTACTGTCATATCATTACTTAATTTTTCTTTCTAGTTACCATTTCGTGTATTTAATAATAATTACGGATAATATTCAGTGGTGCCATCTATGGGGTTCTTAAAGCATATTTTAACTGATTATCTTTACTCTTATAAAACGTTAAATCTTTAATTAAAAATGTATCAAAAACAATTATTTATAATACTATGGATATCAGAAGCTTCAAATAATTTTATTCCTTATTAGAATATTATGGTCAATATTTGATAAAAGAGTGGGAATATTCTGAATTATTGAACTGCAATTTTGTTTGAATGTTTTATTAATTGGTACAAAGCTGCGTGTAACCAAATGCCTAAATACATAGCAAGCTTTTTTTTGTATCGGCTTCTGAAAAAAAACTTTCATACATTGGGAACAGTGTTTTCTGACTTTTCATTAACAGTGAAAAATGTTTTCTAACAAGTTTTTCCTTGATGGTGAGCAATGGTCACAAAATCAACAAGGATATAAGACAAAGAAATCTTCACGCTATCCTCACTAGTTGAAATGAAAGTGCTGTCTTGCTATTCAAAATAGTAGCGAATTGAGTGCCTAACTATATGCTTAAAAGAAAGTGATTAAAGAGTTGAACTACGGTGAAATTTGTGAAATTTGATTTCTGTGTGTGAAATGTCGATTTTATATATATGAACATTTTTATATTTGTTATATTTAGACTGAGAAATTGTTTGCTCAGTTTGTTCTATTTTACTGTAATAACTTCATGAGTAATTATAAGCAATTAAAAATTCACTTTAAATATATGTAATAAAAATATAGAAATAAACTAAGTATTTGATGTTATATCTTAATAAAAGTGTCAAAATGGGATACAATAAAATAAAAGCCTATGACATTACGAATGAAGCTGATTCGTGTACAAAGATTTTAATTCTTACACCTTTAAGTGTAAGAGTTACCAATATTAATTTTAAATTAAGTATGATATTTTATGAAATCAAAATGATTAAAGTTTTGTGTATATCTAATTTACAATACAAATCTAACTTATGCTTCATTTAAAAAATCGTTATTATATACTTACCGCTTATTATATACTTCGGAATAGTTATCTTGTTCTCCTCGAATGAGGGTTATAAATTCTTGAGGATGACTAGTATTCATTCTTGCACAGTAAATTTTCACATACCGTCCTCTCACGAATATTTCTTGCTCACTATCATTTGTAATATTCGCTCTCGTTTGGAAGTCCTTACAATTAATAGCAGAACCTGAGATGGAATATAATATTATAAGCGTTTAGAATGAGTATTAAGAATATTAAAGGTCAAAATATGTCATAAACATGTGACAAGTGAATCAACATATAAATTTTTTCTTTAATCTGACAATTAGGACCTTTGACATGCAGGATTATCAATCCCTTTAATGAAAATATCAAACTTATATTACACTAGATAAAATTTTAAACAATTAAATTATGTATTTCACATGTTAAATTTATTCTGAACTTATGAAAAGGATATAAAATTCCTGAAAAGTATTTTAAAAGTCTATCCTCTTTAAGCAAAATGAAAAATATTGACATAAAATGGAAAGGATAAATGGTAAAATTAAATATTTAATAAATTTAATAATTTTATAAAAACACAAAATAAAATAATCAGTACATTTCAATAATATAGAAAAGCAAGTTACGATTAATTTCACGATTGTAAAATATTGCACATAAGAGAAAATGGATTTGTTTTTGAAGGTAACTAATTATCTCTAATTTTTCCTCTTTTATGGTGAAATTAATATCCACATTCATTGGTTTCTCATTACGTCTTAAAGAACTTCTGAAGGAATTTTTAACCATTTTACCGCGTTCCTTTTAAGGGTATTGCAGCATTATGTATGCACGATTGATAATTCACAAGGTACGGAGATACACCACATCACTATGGTGCTAACAAGAAAGTCGATTACTATGATACATAATATAAAAATTTTAAATATACCCAAACAGAAAGAGCGCCTGAATCTAACTAATCGAGTTCAACTTGAGCTGAATACAAGGAGGTATGCAGATGTGCACAGAAAATTTATCAAGACAGACTAATAAAATTAAACCAATTCAAACTATATTGATACAAAATTTAAATATTCGTGATATTACTGAGCATGTAACACAAATTTCAATATTTATTTAAAGTTAGAAACTTATACTTTTGGATGTATTAAGTAAAAAATATCATGTGCAGTGTAAAATTCTGTTAGCGCACATTAAATTTCACTTATTTTACTTTTCAGATATCTCTAAGTAATGTGGTAATTTTTATGAAAATTGTTTATTTTTCTTTCCCGAAAACTACATAAAATTTTATTATTTAATTTGGCTGAAGACATGAAGCTTATTGCAGGGGAGAATCATTATAGAATGAATATGATTGCTGATCCTTAAACTTTCTTAAAGAACTAGCATTTCAAAATATTGTAACTTATTATTTCTATTAATAAATAACTGTCCGTAAGGAAGACAGTTGGCTAAAGAGCATTTTGCATGATGATTCTCATGCAATAGTATGAAATATACTAAATCATGGAATAAAGAATGTGTGAATGAAAATATTATTAACTTACATGGGCGTTGTTGGCAGCGACGTCTTTTCTGTGGTCTAAGTCGCTGGTCACACGAAGTATTATTTACTCGTCTTCCTTCATTATTATAGCAGTGTAGTCTTCGTCGTTGGCGTCCAGTGCCACAATTTACATTGCACTGAATGAAACAAATTAATATAAAACAAATAAAATAATAATCATAGCTTAACAATTTAATAAAAAAAAATATATTAAAAAATAAAACATGTATTCTATATTTAAAATTTGCTATAAGCAAACATAGAAAAATAAAAAGAATATTAAATCAATGATAGAAATTAACAAAAAAAATTCTTAATCATTACCTATACGAAACAAATTAAGTATTATATATCATTTTATTTTTTAGTTTTTAATAATAGAATTCGAATTACCTTATTTAATTATTCGAAAACAAAAGTAGTTAGAATAATGTTTAAAACACTTTAAAGAATTGAAGCCAACAATTAAGTTAAGTAAAAATCTCTAATTGTAGGAATTTCACTCTAAAATCATTTCACTGAAATCAATTGAGAAATTAAATAGTTAAATATAAATTATTAAGAAGTATAAAACTGATTTTCGCTCTTTGGATTAGTGGATGTATTTTATTGAAATGTATTTATTTATACTTATTATTATATTTATATCAATGTATAAATTGAAAAATTCTTTTTTGTCTCTTGGTATATCTATCTTTATTATATTAAACAAGTATTATTTATCCATACAAATTATCCAGTTTTTCAATTCATAATAAAATTAAAAACATTATAACAGTTTCAAAGTTTTAAATTAAGCTATTCATTATTTAAATGAAAATAATGGAAACAAATAGATGTATGCAAAATTTTGTTAGCTTAGATTGGCATATCACAAACAAAGGTATAAGCTGACAGCAAAATTAGAGACGCTTTTCATTTGAATAAAGATTTTTAATTTATTTTTATCATTGAATATTTTTGATATATTTTAATTTTAACTGAATACAAAATCAAATTTAGAAAATACTTGACAATATATTGGATTGTAAAATTTATGGCAAAAGAAATTGAAATCTTTCAGTTTCTTTTGCCATATTACGTTTCCAAATTGACAGGGACTTGCTTTGAGAATCATCAATGTAATTGAAATTTTATAAATTAAAAGTTTATGTTTAGTAACGTGATTCTATTTATTTGTTCATGTTTTAATGGAAAAGTGTATAAATTTATAATCTATAATAATATTTTATTAATTGTAGAAATTAAACGTGACAATCTATCTAAATCAAGTTATTAAAACACTTTTTATTGCTCATTATTTGATATTACAAATATTGGACAAATAATTTCTTAGTTAGAGAATGAAATTTTTTTTCAGAGAGATTTATTATATTTAAAAAAGAAAATTTTATAATTGAAATTATAAAATATTTACTCACTGAATTCCATGGTCCAGGTTTCCATACGTTACTGGAACATTCTCCTAAATTGCAACCTTTCGTAGTTTCTGGCTTGTCATCAAGAACACACCAAACTTCATTACTTTTTGGCTGAGGGACAGGTTCTGGATTGATCCACTTATACGGATTTACACGATGACACGTTGCAGTGCGTGTCTGAACTCCTTTCCCACAGGTTGCGGAACACTGAATGAAAGAAAAATTTACAAGAAGAAATGTATTTAACGCAATTTTAGTTTGCTTATCATTAAATAAACTCTGATTACGTAGTGCTTGAGGTTCAAGAGATAACAGATGTCATATAACATGATCAATATCTATATATTAATTGACGGTCCAAAATGCTAAATAAAAATGTATAATACATGAGTTATTACGGTAGAATGTACAGAAAATTATATAAATATAATAAAATAAATTTGATAAATTCAATTTTTAAATTTTTATCGTTATGCCAATAAAAGAAACGCAAGAAAAACTGAATAAGGTTCCTTTAATAATTAATTAAACTTTTCTTTTCAAGACAATTACTATGCGCATGAGTACAGCTAAGATTTATTGTGAATTAAAATTAATTGAAAAGTAAAGGTCTGGGTTAATTGGCTTTAGTTGAATTATTTGTTTTCCAAAAATCGAGAATATGTAATAGATATAAATTCATATTTTCTGTTAAATTATAAATTATGGACTCTTTTTGTCGGGATATAAATATAAATTTGTCATTTTATGTAACTTACTTCGGACCACGGACTAGTCATCCAAGTCAGTGCGCATTGATACTGGTGACATTTTCTTTTCACTCTAGGTTTCCGTTGGTGAGAGCAAAAACTATCGTTCACTATTTCCTTACTTCCATTCATGCAAACCACTTCTCTAAGCTTATGTCCTCTTCCACATTTGGTTGAGCACTGAAAAAGATTTACGTTTTAGGAACTTCTCTTTCATAATCACCGTTGCAGTTGATAGTTAAAATAATTTAATTTCTAATTGCTTGCATTTGAAAAAAATAAGAAAATTTTATGAACGAAAGATATAATGACACAAGTTATCATTATAATTGTCACAAAACTTAATACAGTTTAATGAAGAAAATGAGAAGGAAGCATGTTTTTGAGTTTATTCTTTATAATTGCTTCTACAAGTTACCTTTGACCATTTCTTCTTCTTCCAGTGGAAACCACAGTTTACATTTCTACACGTTTTCGTTTCTGGTGTAGGTTTGGAAGCGATTCCGCATTGCTCATTATTGACAATTTTTTGGCCTCGTAGACATTGTGCAATGCGCGTTTGATACCCTCTACCACAAGTCTCAGAACACTAAATTGCAAAAAAGAATACGGCGAGATTAAACAAATGAAATTTTAATTTATTGTTAGTTTTTATAAATGAACATTTTCCACTTTTTCAAATAGTAAACATAAATTAGAAATAAACAGTAGATACACTAATTAAAATATTTCATAGCTTGAGGAGTAACTTCTGCTTATAAAACTTTATAATAGTGAACTTATTAACATTATTTTACACAGTTCTGCACAGGCAAAGTAAAGCAAATAAAAATCTAAAAATTTAATTTTTCTCACTCTACATATGTCATTCTTTTTGCAAGTTGTATCATACCTGAGACCATGATGACCATGACCAATGTAAACATGGAGAATTTTTACATTTTTTCTCCTTTTCTGGAGCTGGAGCTTCGCAGCGATCATGATGCATAGTGATACCTTTGTGATTAATACATTGTACAGTTCGAGTTTGCGTACCTTTCCCACAAGATACAGAGCACTAAAATATGGGAAAATAGGAAAAAATTAGTTCTTTTAAATAGGATCAAACTATTTTTCTATTCATCTCAGTTTAAAATCTCTTTTCTTTAAAAATTAGATTCACAAGAACAATGAAAAAAATTTTCAGTAATTTTATAAGAACTAGATTTTTATTTCATGTTATAATCTTAACAATTTTTCCATCATTTAAAAAATCAGATACAAACTTATAGGTATGGTAATTTTCGAAGAAATGCCACATCAGCGCGAGTGCTACTTTTTATAGGCTTTTTTTGTCGCTTAACGCTCATATTTGGAGACAAGGGGTTATTAGAATAGGACTTAAAGTTTAAAGTGGCTTCTGAACTATTATAAACACTCAGCCCAGGAGAAGAAATAGATCCTGAAATAGAAACTATTGAATCGGAGGTCGTGTCATTCAGTTGCCAGCCGTTAGCACTTGAGGAATAGGACTTAAAAATTTTAAAATTACCTTTAAACGGTGCATTAATAAAAACATCATACTAAGTTACATTTCAAGTACCATTACAATAAGCATCGTTAAATTTTGACTTATGTTTTATAATATATCATACATTAGTTAAGAAAACTTAAGTAAAATGAAAATATAACTCCAAATGAATTATCAGTGAGAAATGTTCAGAATATATTTAAGAATTTACGAGGATCTACTTAAATTTACTCATTAAAAGAAATCCATATGAATAATACTCATTATATGTTATAAATAATATTGCAACAGCAAAGTATTAAGCTGAATAAAAAAAGTAAAATTTAATCATTTTACTTTCAATGAAAATAATCACAATTCTGTATATATGATTACGAAATCTGATTCTTCTCTCATATCTAAATTAAGAAGATTTAAATCTTATTTAAATTAAGATATACAATCTATTTATAGTTCAAAAACGTATCAGATCTCGTTACATGCATGTTACTCTACAATCTCTTATCAGCACAGATTTAGTTCCAGCATTTTTGAGTGCTTATATTGTTATTAATTCATATATTTTCACTATATAGTTTATTCCTACTACCACTTCCATTTTATAAACAACTGTAAAATAATTTGTGTGTGGAAGTGCAAGTAAGGACACCATCGGTAGAAACAATATATAGTTAAAAACTAAATTTTTAATCATATAAATGACAGAAATTACAGTAATCATATTTTAATGCTAAATATATAATTTCATAGACGAAATTTTGTTTTTATATATATTTTCTATTATTAAAATATTTTCAATTTCATACAATAATTTTCTATAGACCTCAATACAATTTTTCAGTTACTTTTTTGACGTAACCACATTCTACGAAGATATATATACTTATTTACTACTAAAAATTACTAGAATAACTAAAAATGTCAAAATAAATTTCGAGTCTTCTTAATATCGCTGTCGTATGAGTGATTAAGTTTCACAAATTTAAAATATGTGGTTTCATTCATTCTCTGATAAGCAATTCAAAATATAAACATTCAACAAACACAACATAAAGCTTTGGAGCAAATATTTTGAAATATTTTTTTAATAAAAACAGAATTCTCAGAATAACAGTTTATTTCGCGAAAATTAGTTTATGTAGAACATTAAGAGAAACTTTTGAAGTTGATATTAGATAGGTGAAATTTAAACTATAATCACATGTTGTTCCTAGGTTTGGCAAATCTATTTTTTTAAATATTGACACATTATAAGGAATATGTTTTCTAAAAATACCTGACTCCATTCACTGACATTCCAGTGCGGGCATCTTTCCAAATTACAAGGGGAGATATCTGGTGGTTTGATGGAAGCTTCACAACCCTGACTGAGTTGACCAGAGTCAATATAGCAAGCCACTTGTCTGCGTCGAACACCCCCTCCACAAGATTTTGAGCACTAGAAAAATATACAAATAGTCATCACTATCCTTCTCATTAATATACCATAATACACGAAGATAATCCCATTTCACTAAAATTTCTATTATTTTATTGTGTTTCTAAATTTCATACAAATGAGGTATATATTAAGCTCAATGACAGGTTCTTGCATTATAAGCCTCCTCTGATAAAAATTCAATAATATATATATATGTGTGTGTGTGTGTGTGTGTGTGTGTGTGTGTGTGTGTGTGTGTGTGTGTGTGTGTGTGTGTGTGTGGTTATGTATATATATGTAATTTTTACATATCTTTCAAATAATTAAATTAAATAATCGAATTTTAAAACATAATTTTTAAATCTTTCATTAAAAAATTATTCGTATTATTTACACAACCGTTTTCATTTAAAAAATTTAATTAATGAATGAAGCATAAGTCATTCACATTTATTTATCAGATTTACGTTCTATTCATTAAGTAATTTTATCTGTGAGTTTTATATAATATTAAGTTAATGGAAATGAAATCAACGCCAAATAATGCATATAAATAGTAAAGCAACTATTCCCTTTTTTATTAGTGATATTATATTTTTACATTCATTTAACAATACTCTTTAATTGTTTCTTAAATTAAAATTTAGCTATAAAATTAAAACATTTCAAATATTGTAGCTATTGAGCTTTAAAAATGCTTTATTTTAGCATTTTATTAGGATTATACACTAATATGATATAAAACAGAGTTATCATTTGCACGACTTTAAAAAATTTCATCGCAATAGCCTCATGAGTAAAACCTGCAAATGATGATTAAGTTATAGGCTAAAGGTACAGCTTAAATGACTGGGTGGAGATCTCAAACTTGAGGTAAAAATAGAAATCACATACCGATACTTTTGATATATAATTCCATACTTTTCTGTAATAGACTAAACTTTTTTTGTGTTCTATGCTACAACAACTTATATTTATACATGTACGAAAACTAGTTTTTTTTAATGTTTATTCTACGTATGGTAAATGATTGTTAAATATACATACTTTTGCTTATGTAATTTTTCAAATTCAATTTTTCTATAAAGTTAATTTTTGTTTCAATTGATTTAAGCTCTTTGTATTTCAGAATACATAAGACATTTCTTAATCCTGCTGCTTCTGAGTTAGTAATAATTTTAAATTTGATATTTTAAAAATTCCTCTACCCTTTTTCATAATATAAAGAAATCTATTGAATCAACCCCATGTCGAGTCTTCGGTCCTGGTAATGAATTTAAACGTGAGACACTTAATTTCGTGATTTATTTCTACATAAGGAAATATATATTTTCACTTTACTATTATTAATTAAACGCTTAAAATTCTATTTGTAACAATGTCAGAACTTCTTTTTATATTGGTGAACAAAAGATCAGATGACTTATTTTGGCTATTTTCCAAACAAACGCTTTTGTCTTTGTCGATGATAAATGTTCCTGTATTAGTTGTTAGAAAGTAATAAATAATTGATTTATAAGCAGCTTATACATACATACATAGATACATATGTATATATATAGAGAGAATAGAGAAAAAGCCAAAACACATTCAAATAAATAAATAAATATATATATATATATTTGAATTCCAAAAGAAAATAATAATGCCAAGTACACGTGATTAAGTTTCGTATGTTTTTATGTTAATTAATTTAACTGGGTTCATTCTTGTAAAAGTAAAATATATTTTTAAATAAACAACAAAATTTTTTAATTAAGAAAGTATAATTTTATTTATGTTAACATCATATTATTGAAAAACTGAATTAAGCGCATTGTTTTATTGACCAAAAGATTGAATTTCTTCATTAAAATTACCTTTACGTTAGTAATAATTAATATAAAGTCATACATATTAAATTAAAACAAAGAATATTATACCTTTTCCTTTGTGTTTAAAATCTAAAATAAGGAAATTTAAGTTTTATGATTGGAAAATTTAAAAGTATTTAAGATACGGAAATAATTTTTAATAAATATTAAAATTAAAATAGAGAAAAAGCCAAAACTTAGCAGCATTTTAATTATAATAAGCATAACTATTTTATTAGCACAGTTTATTTTTTGCTGGTATATACTTTAAACTAATGCATCAGTTACTTTTAATTTTTTTCTTTCATTTATATTACATTAATTACTGGTAAATTAAATAAAGGATAAAAATGGTTTTTAAAGATTTTTATGATGTTGGATTTGCTTCTATTGTTTGAGATTTTCTATTAATATGTGTGTGTGCACTCAAATAGAATAATTTTATTTCTTTTTACTTTGAAAACTCCATGTTTAGCTCTCGGTGACTACTCAAGAATCTTGACTTTGAAGAAATATCTCATATGTAAACGTTTTTCCATATCGTTTAAATTTTCTTTATTAAAAAGAGTTCGTTATTTCAAAACTGTCTTTATTTATAATTGTTGCTAGAACTTGTTTTTTTCCTTGTCATCTAACTTTCAAGTATAGTTATTTACATACTTTAAAATATTAGTACATCGAAAACACTAATTTATAACTTTGAAGATAAATAGATATTATTTAATGTAGAACCGTTTTCATTCCTACGTATGAAACCACGTAACATGTGATGTTAAATTTCAAAGTAATTTCTAACGACGAATATAGATATTGAAGTATCATGATGAAATAGATTTGATCATAAAAATTATCTAAGACCTGGTACACAAGTTATTTGGTTCTGAAGTTATGTAGATAAAGCAAATACTTGAATCGTTATGTCAGGATGTATCACGAGTCAGAGAAACTGAATGAAGGTATCTTAAGGGAAATTTAAGCGATAACATGTCATTGAAGGCTTTGATTATCTCTTTTGTAGTAATGGAGATACGACTTTCAACAGATCACCAATTACTTCTTCGCTGATCAACAGAAGTATGATGTGAATACAGTCCATATGCATAGCATTTTCAAGTTATAATGTAGAAAAACTAATTTCTCAATAATTTTTTTATTAAAGTTCCGTAACAGTAAGTTCTACAATGTATAGTTGCTCACCAGTTTATCGGAAACAATGAAAAATGGAGTTTCAGTCTTGGCAAATGAGAATAAACACTGTTTTGTGGAGATAGCCTTTTCTTGTTACCCATATTAAGTTAAACGCCTTTTTACATTACCATTTCACTCCTAACATATAGAGATATTAGGAATAAAACTCATGTGATAGTACTAGACATCGATTGCATTCTCATATTTATTACTCTTCAACATCATATTACAGATCACTTATTTTAGGTTTAGTGTAATAATTTGGCTATAATAATATGATTTCCTAATCTATACTAACATATGTTATCTATCAAATAAAACAAAATGAATATTTTCAGTAGATGTTGCTAAGTGTTAATCTTTGTGTGTTAAGTGTTAAGTGCTATCAATTTCATGTTTTGTGTGTTAAGTGCTATCAATTTCAAACAGTTATTGATTAATGAATACAAGTGGATATAATTTAGAATAGATATCAAACACTTCCAGGTATTCACAGTCACTAGAAATCACAGCAATTATCTGGGTAAAAGTAAATTTAGCATGATACTAGATAAGTTTTTGAATTATTCTCAGTGTGCATGCATAATTTCTCAGAAGATTTTTAATTTGAAAGATGTAATTGTTTTATTATATATACAACAAAAACAAATAATTTGCAATTAAAATTAACTGATTGTAAAATTACAATCTTTATATCAATAAGAATTATTTTTTAAAAAGCAAACTCTCTCTCAAGGTATAATTATAGCAACATTCTTACCTTTCCCCAAAGTCCAGTTCTCCAATAATAAGTGGGTATCACGGTGTTATGAGTGATAATATGAGTAGAATTTTCATTCAAACATGATGCCAGAAAACAATTTTTCTCTTTTCTTGGTTTAGTATTTATATCGCACATTTCATCATTACTATTTTTGTTATCAGGAAGAATGCATTCCACATGTCTTGTTTGAATTCCTTGACCACAGGTAACAGAACACTATAACGTTTACAAATAAAATAGTTATACCTAATAAATTACATATAATCAGGAAAACCATTAAAAATTTTAAAATGTTCCATGTAAGTCTTATTTGTACTAATATTTAGAAAAGTAATATTGCTATATGACAAGAATATATGTTTTGTTCCTTGTGATATTAAAACGAGAGAATGTTTCTCTTTTGCTTCTATTTATGTGAAAATTTTATCTTATTTAAATCCCATCAATTGTAAATTTATAATTAATTTTAATATATAATTTATATATAATTAATTAATTTTTATCCTAAAATTCTTTCTAGAAAAGTTATAAAAGGTAACGAAATTTATCGTGATGAAAAAAATGGCTTTATTATTTTGTCAGATATTTATTTGTTAATGTTTCTGTCTCTAAGCAACAAAGTACTGCCAAAAAATCTAAATATTAGTAAGCAGTTCCAGCAAGAAACAGTCAGATTGAGTTATTAATTAATTATATAAAACTTATTTTAGTATGAATTGATGACAGAAATTGAATTGAAAGAGGCTATAAACTGAAAAATTTGTGTAAATAAATTAATTTTGGAGTTATTTTTGTGTTACATTATTTACATTTGAATATAATTATATTTTATGATATATACTAGATATGTTACAAAATATATTTATGCCAGTGTACTCATAGTCACTTACATGGAACCTTACGAAAAAAATAAGTATTTTAAAAGTAAGAATATTTTTAAAAGTCACTTCAGCAATCTTACCTCGCTCCATTTGCCTGCTGTCCAGCGTCCACATTCCGAAAGTCGGCAAGTTGCTTTGTGATTTGGTCGTCGAACTCTGTTGCACTTTCTGGCTGGTAAAACCCTATGGCTTATTGGATTTTGGCACAATACTTGGCGATACATAGATCCTTCTCCACAAGTTGCAGAGCACTAAATATACATGAAAGTTTAAGGGCCATTCTTTTCTAATTATTTAGGCTCTAACCATGTCTTAGAAATACGATATTATTAACTATCTTCGATACACCTGATTCAAAGTACGATAATTTACTAAGTATTCACAATATGTAATAGAAACTGCACTTTATTTAAATGCTAAAATTTTAGTGTTAAAGACTAGTTTTACCAATACTTAGCAGAAACTAATGCTCAAATATATAAGTGTAGTTTAATAAATCATTAGAGAGAAGAAAATTGATAGTTGATAAATATGTATTTTATCTGTTATATTAATATCAATTAATATTTATACCTATTAGCATTAAGTTATTTTTACTGTTCCTATTTTGTTAACAACAACTTTAGAACTTTACAACTTTTAAATTATGATAATATTTCATAATTTTATCTTCATAAATTTATGTTCAGGGAAAGTTGTTGATATACATACAATCAAAAGTAGCTTCAAAGGAAACTTAATGTTTTAATCACTTCTGAGGACATTGAAATTTCAAGTTCATTATTTTATATGATATAAAGAATTAAAAGTGTGTCAAGCAGACGAATACTTTATGAATCAATTTTAGCTGAATCTCACCTGAAAAATTTCACTTGGAATATGGTTTCTCAAGTTCCACAAAAATTCAAATAGAGTCAAGTCATAAATTTACAAGTCAATAAACATAAGATATAACTTAATACAACATGTAAAAATACAAGCGCATGGATAATCCTGTTTCATCCATGAGATTGTATTTTTACAGAAATTTGACGCAATGTAATGAACACCCTATTTGGAAATGCTTTTTTTTTTTTTTTAACATACCCCTTTTAACATTATGGCTTTATAGAAAAATTTTCCCATACTATGGGTCATATTCACGTTCTGCAAAGGACATGTGTAACAGGAGAAAACACAAGCTGGAAGACAGACAGATATGCTTTCTGAATGCAAAAACGCTCAACTTCACGTGGTTCAAGAGTAGTTTGAATCAAAACTGGAATCTTTCACTCCATAAAAAGTAGCCTACATTTAAGCCTAGTGAACTGCCCATTTTTACAAACGCGATGTACACTTTTCTTCTATTTTTTATCTCTTTATATTGTTGATAATCAAAATTTCAGTCCTTATTTCTATCCAAAGTAAAATTAGTATTTATTTTTCTTAAAATACATCATTTATTTTAAATGCTAGTAAAAAAAAAAATACAAAGATGTTTTAAATAAAGCTAAAAATAAAAGAAAAAAACCTACTGAAGACCAGTTTCCAGTTTTCCATACTGGTGACTGTGAATTGTAATTGGAATGTATGACGCCTGGAAGAGGAGCGGGAATCATGTTTTCAAAAAGACGAGGATAATTATCGGATTTGATGACGCAATGTGGTAAATCGCAAGACTTCTTGTCCGCTGGTTTTGTTCTTGGATCACATTTTTCCTCTGAAACAGGAAGGCCATTTTCGGTGCAATGAACCTTTCGTTTGGTCAATCCCGTGCCACATGTAACGGAACACTAGAATAGTTTAAGAAATTATAGTATGAAATTAAATATATAAAATTACAGATAAAAAAATGCATAACAAGGAAATTACTTTATATATGTCAGCAAACATCAATAGGAAGTTCAAAAAAAAAATTCTGCTTTGAATATATTTCTATTAATTTCTTTCAAATCTTCAAGATGCTCATTTTGAAATAAATCAATATTACAAATTGATATCACCTTATTAAATTAAAAAGTGTCCTCAATCAATTTTAATTTACTAAATCATCATCAGATCAACAATTGATTTTTTAAAAACTTATTTTTTATTCTATTTTTTTGATTTTATATTATAGTCTATAGAAAACACAATTAATTACAAATAAAAGCAATGATACACAGAAAATTGAGGCAATTCGGAAAACACAAAAATAATATTTTAATGCAAAATTATATTTAAAGTAGCATTAAAATACATACGCGTGTATGGTGAAAAAGTGATTAAAATATTAAGTAGATAAATGTTTCAAAGTATTATATGCACAGTAAATTAAGTGTATGTAATAAAATTAACAACTGTTCGCAAAAATAATCCCCATTTTATTACAACATAGAATGAATTTTTCATGATTTCAAAATTATTGGATTTAATTTTTTATAATTGAGATGAATTGAATTTAATAACATATTATACCAGAGGAATTAATTAAATTAATAGTATCACACACATAGTTTTACATTGGGGTTCAATTAAATAGATAACAAAATAAATAAACTATCTATAACTTGCTCGATTTATTTCCAAGTGTTATAACGAAAATGTTAAACTATAATAAAGTTTCCAAGTATTCCTAAAAATATTGAAATGCCAAAATTATTAAAATGTAACTCATTCAATAGCAGCAAAAGTAAAATGACAATGGAATAGTTAATTCAGAAATACAAGT
Source organism: Latrodectus elegans (assembly GCA_030067965.1). Classification (NCBI taxonomy): domain Eukaryota; kingdom Metazoa; phylum Arthropoda; class Arachnida; order Araneae; family Theridiidae; genus Latrodectus; species Latrodectus elegans. Next base: position 50,698,384 of record CM057809.1, on the reverse strand, counting down.
ATAATACAACAAATAATGTTGTTGGTTGCAAGAAATGCGAAAATAAATTCTATTCTTATAGGAATTATGATGGATTACACCAACTTTTAATACACTTTTACAGATACTTTGGATGATTAAATGTCTTTTCCAAACCACAGCCAACATGTATTTACAATTTAAGCGAAAACACTTTGCTAACTACATTTTAATATAGAGCGGATAAAAGACCAACCATATCCGTTCTATCAAAATGTCAAAAGAAGTAATATAATTATCTCTTATGTTATTCAGCAATGTCCCCTCAAAATTACATTAATTGATTGCATGGAGCACATGCCTGGCATTATAATTGCTGTTTTGAAAAATTGCACATTGATGCAAAATATTAAAGCATGTTTAACATGCAGTGCCATGATAATCCTGACACATCCAGAAATGTTTTAATTTTATATTACTCTAATTATTCAATCTTCTTATTTTCTATACTCTCATTTTACAATTAAATATTCAAAATTTCTGATTTTTGTTTTAGTTTTGAACTTTTAAATGTGAGGATTACCTAGTTATAATATCCGGATATCTTCGGTATACAGTTAGTGCGATTTTAAGTTTGTACCAGATTACAGCATAAGTATTATATTTAAAACTTATGTTAAACTTAAAAAATAAAGAGTAATTAATTATAAAAACCGTCTATAACATGCAAAATTTGATTAAAATATATTTCCGCTGCATACTTAAAGCTAAATGTGTGTTCATCTTAATGAAAATATATAAATTTCATCAAATCATGCTTAAAAATATATTGATATTGTTCTAAATAAAAAAGCTGTTAATCTTCTGTTATAAATGGTTCCATATAAAAAAATTTAAGAAAATTTTTAATTTATAAATTTATTTATTTATACTACAAAATTTATTCAAATTTATAAAATTTCATTTTTTAAGAAAAAAATACTTACTGGGTCCCATGATCCAGTTACCCATTCAGAACATAATGGAAGTTGACATGATTCAATATTAGCTGGTATTTGTGATTCATTGCATAAAGAACGCGAAACGAAATTTCCTTTATATGAACACATAACAAGTCGTTGCCTTTGCCCGCGACCACAAGTTGCTGAGCACTGCCAAGTATAAAGTTTCATTTTATAAAATGATTAAAGCAGACTTTTATATAATATAATGCCTTAATAAAAACTCAGAAATAGGTATAGATATTGCCAGTATTTTAAAAATAATATGGAATCAATATTAAAAATTAAGAAATACAATGGGTAAAAATAAAGTTGAATGAGAATTCAATAATTAAAGTCATTTTTTTTCATTTAATATTTTACAGTTAATTCTTATTTATATATTCTGATATATATAATATTATATATTATAAGGGGTATTTCATTATAATATATATATTCGGAGTGCTAAAAGATTGCGGTGATTTTATCCCTGTGAAAAAATACACTATACTTTGTTTTATTGTACAAAATAAAAAGCGATTCTTTAATGAAAATTTTGAAAATATTTTCAAAAATTCAATATTTTGAGATTCATTAATTTTCAATATGAAAAATATTTATTAAATTCAGTAATAGTATTTTTTTTACTTAAAAAAATGTCTGTTATGATAATAACACTCAGTGAAAAATGATAAATGTCTTTATTTTAAATAATATTAATCTTATTTATCAATCTTAACGTTAATCAAGAGATTTAATTAATAAACATAGTACAGGAGTAATTGAAGATTAGAAGAAGCTGATTATCATCGAAGAATGTTGAATATCATGAGTTGGGAGAAACACAAAAAATGTGTGGATCCATTCATCATCGTAATTATGCAATGGATGTATCAAGTTTTCAAAAGTGTTCTGATAATCCTAGTATATAAGGAGTTTATTAATAAGACACAAGATACGCTGTTTCCAGATAAAAAAAATTAATTATTATTAATATTATCAAAACTTGGGATAAAAATGAAGTAGCATTACTTATGAAAAAGTTAGTAATAAATAAAAAAGTAATATAAACTTGACATACATTTATAATATTTTTATTTCAAAATATTTGTATATCTCTTATCTCAGAATTCTAATTTATTTATTCTTTATTTCTATCTAATTTGTGCCAAATGAGTCGAGATTGTTTTCTTTGACACATTGTACATTAATGGTAATTCACGTTCATTTTGGCTGGAATTCGTTACCCCAGTGGATTTCAAGATGTTATTATCCACCGGAATCTGGTGTCGACCACGTGGTTCATAAGACAGGTCGAAATTTCCCGAAATAAATTTCTTAAACCAATGGGCTACAATCGCGTTTATAGCCACTTGAATACCGAACACACTATTAATATTGGCGGTTGCCTGCCATGTTGTGGCTCCACATTCATAATACGTGGATTTTGCTAATTTCCAGTGTTTCACTTAATCACCGATAGAAAAGAATCGCAAATTATTTCAAACTGAAATATGCGTTTAAAAGAAAAATAAAGTTGTACCCTTCACACAAAAAAACAAATTATGCCAAAATACTTCGTCTAAATGAAGTTATGTGCAATTGAAATAAATAACATGAACTTTACTCTATTTTATGCTTGACAACCTAATAATAACGCGAAAAATTATGTAATAAGATAAAATTTTGGAAATAAATCTTAAATGCTTACTTCTGTCCATTCCTCCGCTTTCCATTGAGGGCATTCACCGGATGAACACGGCTGTTGGATAACTAAACTGCTGTTGTCGCATTCAGATTCTGGCAGCTCCACCGCTTCATCGCCAAAGCAGAGGGCTTTTCGATACTGCCATCCCTCACCACAGCTGGTAGAGCACTGGGAAATTAAATATGCAATGATTCGATTGTGCATTTCTGTATCATTAGTTAAAATATGCATTTGGATGATCATAATACTAGATCCATATTTTAACTAAGTATAAACAGTATAAAGTAATCCTGATTTAGTTAAATATGTGTTATATTTTCTGTTTGCCAAAAATAAAATATAAAATGAATTTATATAGCATCAGATTCTTCACTAACTACTCGACAATATTATAGGCACAAAATAACAGTTGGGTTTTCATACTTTGTAACCATATTGTTGTTAAGTATTTCAACTTCGTATTTCTAGTATCTCCAAATAAACACTTTTAAATACACATATTTCGTAGTATTTAAAATTCTGTAAAAATTTACAAAATTAAGTAGTAAGATATTAAAAGAAAAAGACACTTTTTAGAGGAAAATGTAGTTTAAAATAACTGTAAGTCTCTATTTATATTATTTTATAATATTTCTTAAAGTAAATTTTGATTGCAAATCACAATACGTCAAAAACAGCAATTTATTTTAATCATATATGATAAATTTTACAAATTTTTAAGTGGAAATAAATCTAAAAAGCAGAGTCTTGTTGAGAAATTTGAAAAAAAATTATTGAACATATATAGGAAGAATTGGATATCCCCGAAATGCATATTAGAGAAACGAATTATAAAATAAGCTCTAATAAAAGAAGACGTTAAAAATAATTGTTCAGAAATTATTTCCAGTTTTTCTAAAATGTCTTTATAGAAATATTTTAATAATACACAGTCCAGACACATTAATGTAACAACCTATCAAAAGCCAAAAACATGAAGAGAATCAATTAAGTTACTGAAAGTATTCACTGGGATATGCATGTTTACTCCAGCACCGTGGTTAGCCGATCTGAATTACATCTAGATCAGCTATCTTTGGCGCGAATAACCCGATGGAAATGGTATCACAGATTCCCTATTGGGCTTAAGTTAAGTGAGTTTTCTGACCAGAAGGGAACGGTAAACTCATCTTAGTCTTTTGAAATCACGCACGTACCTTTCTAGCTATGTGGCACCTCGCATTGTTTTGCTAGTAGATGCCATCGTGGAAGAAAAGCAATGCGCATATAGAAGGGGACAAGGTTCAAATGGCAGGTACCTACATGTATTGATCCATCGTGCCTTTCACGAGGATTGAACCCGGAGAATGACATGAAAATATTTTCCAGACCACAATCCTTACATTTCCAGAATAGACCGTTCCATCAACGGTTGCAATTTGTTTGCTTTGAGAGGTTTCACGTAGTATAGACCAACATCCATTTATCCAATGGAGCATAAAAAGTGATTCACAGGAAGACACTACCTATCACCACTCAGTGGGCATCCAGTAACGATACTCGCGTTCAAATTCCAGTTTCGTCACTGATGAGCAGCAATAAGCATAGGCGCATGAACAAGACGTCTGCTTCGGGGGCCCAAATGCAACAACTTTCGCTGAGCAGTTTTTTGGGAGACATTGTTAATATCCTTTTGGCTTATTTGGGTGGTCAGATGCTCAAGAGTAGTCCCTCTGTTTGCCAGAACGCATTTCTGTAGCCATCGTTCACCTTTGCCCTCTGTGACACGTGGTGCACCACATTTTCCACGTCACTGATTTTGAACAGTCCCATTTTGCCATGCACGTTATACTTTTATACAGTTATACAGTTCAAAAACGTAACCGTTTCGGATTGCTTCCACCCTCGGTCCGCGAGCAAATGACTGATTATTTAACGTTGTTGTCGAAAGTGATCAGATTAAATGTGACTGGACTGTAAATTTTTGACAGTTCATTTGGTTGGTTCCTATGCTCGCAAAGTTAAAAGAAATGCTCACATAAGTAAGGAAAACAAAATCAAGAGGTTGATATTCTTCGGCGAATACATTGAAGAAATTGGCTCCAGAAATTACTGTGTAGAATATTTTTAGAGAGTTAGGAAAACGAGAGTAGCATAGTTTGAAATATCAAATTTTAGCATGAAGGAAATGGTATAAAGACATATAGAGGACAAGAATATTTAAATAACTTAAGAGCATATTCCAAGTGATTCATGGGTATCTTCAGCATGAATCTTTCTAGAATATATAAATTACTTTGTATTTACATAAACAGTAATGCGTTCAAGCATTTATTAAAGAAAAATTATACAAAAATAACAAAACATTTTATTTTCATAAGCGAATGCCAATGGACCAATTGATTCTAATCATCTAATCTGGATATCCAATGCCAATAAGCCAATTGAAAGAATTTTCTTATGAAATTCACATTTTGTCTTGAACCAAATGAAAATCTAGTTTCCTTCATGGTAATTATTTTAAAATGATATCAAAAATGAAAACAAAACCAAACTTAATTTTCGTATAAATATTTTTGTCGTGATATAAATTACATCAAAAGACTCATAATCAGAAAAAGCATTCTTCTCTGCAATGTTAAAAGTATCATTACTAATATAGAAATAATGATTATTTTAAAGGAATAAGCATGCTCTTGCCGAAGCATTTAACCACATTTTTCCTCAGATATATGAATAAATTTAGATACTTAAGATAAATACTTGTTCACAACTGTGTATACTTTAAAATTTTATATTATAAAAACTGTAAATTGTTAAATATTAAAAAGGTCGAAGAAAATTTAATTAAATAATTAAACAATATATGTATTTTGTATTTTATATTCAAATTCTTTATTATTATAATTTTTGTGTTAAGGTATTTCAAAATAAACTTAAGATTCAGAAGAATCTAGATAAAATGAAATTTTAGCTTCTGATTCAATACCTAGATCGAGATAGTAATTTTTGCTTTTTTTTTACCGATAATTATATTAAAAGCAAACAATAGAATTCTCGTGTAAATAAATTTGTATAATTTCAATAACTGATGGCAATAAATTATAAAAAATTTGCATTTATCATTAATTACATACCATTGACCATTCTCCATATTTCCAGTTCTTATTAGTGCATGGTTTGAAACATTCCGTTCTTTCTAATGGCTTTGGTTCCAAATGGGCACAAGCTTGTTCTGGAATGACATGCACTTCACTAGAATTCATCTCTTGAATACATTTTATTTCATTTATAACGATTCCTGGACCACAAGATGAAGAACAAGGTTGCTTAATGTTTACTTGCCATCTGTAACAGAAGCATTGCTCTTAAAATAATTCAGAAATTATAAAAATCTTTAGCAAACATTTAATTTATAACTTCTCATGAATTGTAAAATAGAACCAAGCAACTGAAGCAAACATTAAATAAATACTGAAACGTTTTTGCTACTATTCTGATGTATCAAAAAAAAAAAAAAATAATATAAGAAATTTCATCAAAATCTCACAATAAAATAAATAAGATGTGGCATTCAAATCGGTTATACTGCATCCTTTTCATAAAAAACAAAAGCCATTTCTTAGATGAAAGTCTCTCTCAGAGCAAGAGGAGAAATAAAATTAAAAATAAAATAAAAAATATACATTAAAATATTTATGCTTTTGTTGCTTAAAAAGAATAGTTATGTATTTATATAGAAAATAATTAGAAATATTTTATTAAAGTATGTGCCTTCTAATTTTTACCTCAAGATGCACCCTGTGTTACAAACTTTAGCTTCATGAAGTGGTCTTTCAAATTCTTGGCAAAGTTCATCTCTAACCATTTGTCCATTAGTTCTGTCAATACATACAGTTTTCCTGTACTGTTCTCCTATAACCTCGAAAAATAAAATGCTTATAAATTTCACAAAATCAGCCACAATTAAGTACAATTTTTAGAAGATGAGGTTACATTATGAATGACTATATATATATAAAATTATAAATTATCTCACGGATATTATTAAAATGTATGTGGTAGAGAAAGCTTAATTTTAGTGCTATTTATAATTTAGCTGCATTTGCTTACATTGTTTTATAGATACCATGATTTCATTCTCTCATTTGAAATCTTCGAATGTGCAAAATAGATGTGACATATGAAGGCTAATTTGCTTCAGAATGCCTCAGAAGTATATCATTCGTTTCTGCAGAGTAAGCGCCAGTGATTATTTTACATTAAACATAAATCATTTTGACATCCGCTGTTAGTGTAATCGTTATCAGAACGAATATATAACTTCAAGAAGATCTAGAAAATAGAAAATAGAACGCCTCACATACTTTGGAGGTATAAAGAGGTTTCCTCTTCGCCTTAAAGGACAGCAAGAACAGACATCACCTCAGAACATCTTAAACTGCCTTGGATTGAATTGGGAGGATATCCACAACTGTCCACTCTTTGCATTGGACTTCATTAAAGTTAAAGGTTTCATTGATCTGGTCAGCGGGATCAATCCAGATAGAAGATTAAAGACAATAACAACGACACAATAACCTCAGGGATTAATGAGAAAATTCCAGCATGGATTAATGTTGGCAGAAGAACTGGTCTTCTGTCTCTCCTAGTAGTTCTCTGAATGAAGTAACTTGTGATGCAGTGATAGATTCGTCTACTTTTGGTAGTCATGAGTTTCTATCCTTTTTTATATGCATAATTACTAAATCTGAAAACAATGTTGCGGAACGACTCTCTGCTTGAGCCTCATAGAATAAATGAAAAATAATTATCATTTAAACAAATTAGTATACGAAATACCAGAATATTTGTTCTTAATATTTTAATTAAACATATGAAAATTATATAGTGAAAAACATTCAGCAAATATAAAAAAAAATAAGTGTAAGGAAACAAAAAATTCAATCATCCTATAATTAACTACCTGTTGTCTATTTAGTGTTTCTTTTGACATTTGATTTGAAAGAAAATTCTTTTAAAATTTAGCTTCAATTCATTCCATAAATTGGAAACTGAAATTGTTTAATAAGACCATCGATAAATTTTTGTTATATATATATTTATATAACAAAAATTTAAAAAAATATATAACAAAAATTTATAGACCATCGATAAATTTTTGTTATATATTTTTGTTTATGTTATGAGTAACAAGACTGAATTTATTAACGAAGTAGTTATTTTTAATAATAAAAAAAACTTTTTTAGATTTCTTTTAAAAGTAGAAATATTTTCTTTTATTCAGTTATGTATTCAGATTATATAAACGTCTTATTCCTAATCAAAATAGTAAAAATGTTTTTTTTTTAAATATAACTTGAACATTATATTTTATGTTTGAAAGTTTGAAATAAAATTATTGCAATATGAAGTCTAAAATAATACATATGGTCACCTTGGCACACGCTGTTACATGGAGACCAAGCTTCTTCTAAGCTCCAGCGGTAAAGCGCTTTTTCATGCACAGATATAGTGTATTCATATGATATTGAAGGAGGATGGAGGCTTCCAACTGTCAAAACCTATAATACCATAAAATATTCTAATCATATCATAAAAACATCTCTTTCATATAATTTCTTTAGTTTTTTTTGTACGATTCTTACACATACCTTTTTATCTAAATCTATCATCAATCAAACTATATAATATAAATATGTTTACATATATAGAAGCATATTTTAAAATATATACTTCAAAGTACGTATATGTAGCAAAATACATATCTTACGTATAATAGAAGCTAAAAAAATACTTATAAGCAGAATTTCACAAATGCGAAAGCTCTATATATAAGGAGAAATTTAAAATATATATACTTACCTGAACGTATAAATCATCTTCTAAGCGTTTCGATGCGTTTATTCTTTCAATTGGTGTATGTGATCCAGAATAATCGATCAATGAACTGGCATACTGAATGCTTTTCGGGAACATTGAAATCATGTAGTTCCCATTCAGAAGATATTTGTTATTAGATCCCTTTAGAGCTATGAATAAAAATATTTTAGTAAATGTTATACACCGTTGTTATGAATTATTATTTCAACAGTAAGTTAAAAAAATTCTAGTTTTGAGTAAAATTTATTTGATATTATCTAGTGGGGGATAAAAGCAATGTATTAAATAGTGTGAAACTATTGGTCATTTTTGAGATATTTTGAAAAATTAATAATATGTCTATAAAATTTGAAATAATCACACATTTATTTTTGAAATTATTAAAATTGTTCGGTCAAAGTCTATGGAAATGATTTATTTTTAAGCAAAAATTTTAGCTTATTTTTAAGCATTGTGAAAGTTGCAATATTTAAAGTTAGTCTATTGTTTTGGAAATTAAATGGATTGCATGAATTTATTTTATAAATTACAAAGCTTTTTAGATAGAAATCCCAGTTTATTATATAGAAAATTCATGAAAAAGTATAAAGAAATTTTATTCATTGTTCTAACATCTAATGAACAATCGATGTAATGTGGAGAACATAAGTGAAAATGCTATACCATATATAAGGGCATAAAATGCAATAAAATTGGTCGACCAACGACAGACAAAAATAATGTAAATTATAACTTGATATGTAATTACATGAGTAAAATGTCAGTAGTCTGTGATAAATAGGACCATTACAGGCGATGATACAGGTAGTAACACATCAAGGTAAAACTTTGTGGGACTTACAGACGATTATTCACTGCTTGTGCATCTACCTTGCTTCGTAATTCATTCTTCAACTAGATATGGAAAATGAAAAAGAAAGGCAAACTATCACGAGCCAGATAAATTCCATTACAGTGAGATGCAACCAGACTGTTAATAAAAGTAGCATAGGAAAACTTTGAAGACCATGGATAATTGTTACATTTTATAGTTATTTCGAAATTATCTTGCTAGTAATAGCACTGAACATCTTTGAAATGCGGTATCTTCAGAAATAACTCATCGAATACCACTGTATATAGCCACTGAAGCAGAACAATTGTGAATTTCTATAGTAGATTATATTCAACCCATGACCCAATTAAGTCATATTGAGTTGTATGTCATATTAGCAATGATTTGAAAATAGTATTATCATTAATAAACTGAAAACTGACTTGTAGAAAAATGGTTTTTAAGTTACTTCCCCCCCCCGCAATGTAATTAGTGACAAGTACCATTTTAAACTTAAATATTGGTGGTGTTGATTCATTTCATATGGTCTTAAAATGAGCCAAAACATGCCACTCCTCACGATCAGTCAATGAAAAATTACCCTGGTTGTTATGGGAATCTCTATAACATAATACAAATGGTACAACAAGTTGACAGAAATGAAGTCTAGATAATAAAAAAAAATACTGAAAGATGCACCTGTCCACTTGTTATGATATCACTCTTTATTTATTATCGTTTATTCACTTTCACCCTTCAAATCAATACCGTGATATCCAGCACACTTCGCAAATCCACAACAATACAGTGAAAGAATTATCATGATTTTTTAATTTGATTATTGAAGTCATAATGAATTCATCTGTCTGCATGTCTTATTTCTGTCGTTGGCAGTTAAATATCCTAACCGCAGTGCGTTACCTGTCAACTGCACTAACGTTTTCTCTTTTACGAAATACAAGGATGGTTATTGCTGAATCTTCTCTATTCTTCTTAACTTGTATTATAATCTTTATGCGTGAAGTATATGCCCATTTTGAATTATAACTTGGTTTTCTGACGCTTGTGACTTTCTTACGAGATTTGACCCCATGTAATGGACATTTTACAGTTGAAGGCCATTGCAAAGCGTTTAAATTTCTGTCACGCTTTTTCTTTATTTTCACGTTTTCGTTTCTCAATTCTGAATTCTAGTTTTGCAAAAGAAAAAAAATGCAGAAAACTCTCAAGTATTCACCCTTATAGACGAATATGCAGAAAGCAGGAAAACAACACCCATCTTTCATTGGTCAACAGGGACTGGAATTGAGATCGGGACTTTCTACTCCAAAGAAAAGGGTCTTAAGAGAGCGCCATGCAAGAGAAATTTGATTCGGCATATCAACTCTTTCATGCTATATTTTTATTGACATTCTGTGTATTTTTCTGTAGGTACCCTTAACAATACACTGCTGATAATAAATATGTAAAGAGCACTTCTGTAATGCGTACATTTGCGTACTAATATAAATCAAAGGAAAGAGCATTTATGTGATGCTTCTCTTATTCGCGCTGAAAATTGGCAAACATGAGGAATGCACCATAAAGATTTTGATACGCTCCAAACGTGTATAATTCTAGTAAAGCAAAAATGTATAAAGATATTGATACATTTATTTGTTTCACTTAAATAATGAAGTAACTGTTGAATGTAAAACTTCGGAAGAAGAAATCATGATAAAGTAAGTTTATTTATCATTTTCTTAGATTTCACTAAGCGTGAAATTGATCCCCAAAGATAAAAAAAACAGGTAATTAAAAACTCTATAGTTTTAATGCTACACTAATATGCACATTACAAATTAATTGAATCACTGTGTTTATTTTACAATGTAAGATATATTTTCTGCATTTGCTTAAAAGATAAAAAATATTTGAGCATCATATAAAACTTTTATTTCTAATAAATGTCTAATGTATAATAAATTAATATTCATCATAACTTTTAACGATTGTGAAGAAATAAACGGTACTGAAATCAAGTCAAAAAATTTTTTTCAAGCCCTTTTTTCTCATAAAAAATTATTTGAAAAAACAAGTATTGTTAAAATGTCACTATTATTTTTGACTTGAAATAATATTAAATATTCATAGGCAAATTAAATTGAATTAAACATAAATTATTTTTTAATTATAAAATTGGAAATGTATTAACATTTAAAAGAAAGCAATGAAGGAAAAAAGATATGTTACAATACGCACCTAAGTAATTGTCATCTAAAGTATTTTCATGACCATATTGAATGATATCAATATGACTAGCACCAGCTGGGATCATTACTACATTATTGTATCCTGAAATAAAAATATAAGTTTTAATCTCACTAGTGCATTTAAAGCATAACGTGTGATGCATTGTGGCGCCATCTATTACGTTGTCTTAAAGTTATTCTAAGAGAAATTTTAATGATGATTTTTACATACATTTTATGCTTTTTATATAAACAGTTTTCTTAATTTAAGGGAAATGATGTCTACAAATATTTTTATTATAATTTAATAATAATTGAATTATAAATTCAATAAGATAATGAACTAACTAGAGAATACAGTTATGAATAGAAAATATTTTTCATTAACACAAGCAACATTTTCTATGAAAAATTTAAAATTTTGTGATTAATAAATTAGATTACAATAATTTCCAATAATTAATAATATATAATAAGATAAAAAAGTAATTATGTTTGTAATATTTACATAAATACATTTTTTATACTCAAGGGAAATATTTTTTCTAGCAAACTTTTTTATTATTAAAATAAAGTGTTATTCTAAACTAGTATAAAAAATGTCTCATTAAATGTAAAGCGATTTTAAGAACGATTTTTATAGGGTTAACTCTTAATTAAAATAATATGCGCACCCGATAGAGTGGAAGTAGTAAAATTGGAATCAAAATTAATATTTTCAAATGAAAATTTTGTTTGTACTTAAATTTCTTATGAAGAAATGATGTATTTCTTTCACTTGGTTTTAAGAGCAGTTATTATGTTCGAAATTTATATATTAAAAAATTTATGTGGATTACAAATACATATATAGAATAATAAAAAAAAAAACTTCTTTTATGTATGCAAAAAAAGATTTTTCTCTTTTATCTACGATAAATAAAATGAGAAATTTACATTGGAATTTGACTACCAATGAGTATAATGAAGCCTTTGAAATTAAAAGATAGGATTTAACATGATAGTTTTTAACAAGGATATATTGAACATAAATTTAGAAGACCCGAATAAAGCAATAAATAAATACATACATACATATATATATATATATATATATATATATATATATATATATATATATATATATATATATATATATATATATATATATATAGTATGGAAATACCGAATAATAATGTATTTATGCATGAAAAGAGTAATAATTTTTAAAAATATTATTAATAATGATATAACTAAAGAATAAATATCAAGCAAATATATCCTTGAAGTCTTCTGATAGATAAATTGATAGTCTCATTTTGATCCGTATACACATGTATGTAAATTATTTTAATCAAATGATATCTTCTATTTGTGTACTTCTTTCTAAATTTTTATGCAAAACTGATACTTTTGTTTCAAATTTTTATAATTACTAATCTCACACCAATAGAAATGATTGAATTGCAACAAGCAGTATGGAGCATGAGATATAACTAAAAAATTAAAGATCTGTGCTGTCAAAATATATAGTGTTCGCATGAAACAAAAACCCCCAACGAATATATATTTATTGTGAATTACATTATTTCATAATGGAATGAATTTCTTATTTTGTTAAAAAAATTTTTCCCATTTCAAAGTTTAACATTGTAAGAGAAACATATTAAAATCAGATTTTTAGAAAAATTCATGTTTAAAAATCTCTATATAAGTGTCTTTTTAAAAGCAATTTTCGGCTATTAGAGTAGTATTCTTTATTGTGATGCTGATTAGGAAGATATGTAGATATTTTAGTATAATGCTTACAAGAATATGAGATCTTACTCACTCTAAGAATAAAAATATGATTGATAAGAGAAAAAATTAGAACAGTTTCTACAAAAACTAAATGTTTGTTTACGTAAAGTTGTTTAACTAAATGTTTGTGTACGTAAAGCTGTTTAACTAAATGTTTGTTTACGTAAAGTTACGTGCTTGAGTATTGAATCTAATACATATATAAGAACCCATGTATAATTATTTTAAGATAAAAATATCACTACTATGCAATAAGTAACGATGTATGGAAATGTAATGACTACAAACATTAATCTTTTTTATATTTCAATTCAGCAAAGTTTCTTATTACTGCAAATTATAATTTGAAGGAACTTCGAAATTAAATTAGTGTACGATTTAAAAAAAAAATTTATGTTATATCAATCAATTTCTGGCAAGTGATGGTATTTTGATTTTGACTGGAAAAAATATATATATTATCATCAAGAAGGAATTACATCGTTGCACTTTAGAAAAACGACAAAGTTAGTAAAAATTCTTGATAAAATAAAGGTGTGAATCTTTATTTTATCAAGAATTAGATATTAATATATATATATAACTATAGAAAATAGATCAAACGCGTCAATCTATTTTCTATAGTTCAAAAAATCTGAGCATTATTCAATTAACTTTCATTCCAATTTAAAGTGTTATAAAAAACTCAAGACACTTTTTACATTGACAGAAAAAAAATCTATATTAAAAATAATTTGCAAAGTCAATTGATTAACAAAACAATGAGGGATCAGTGCATTGATTACTGAAAATTCATAACCATGATTAAAGAAATTAGGCTCGAAATGTTTTCGTAAAATTAAAAAAAAGTGCTTAAAATAATGTAATTCACACTCAGAGTGTAGAATTTATTGTATATATTACTCTCTTTCTCTCACTTTTTCTCTCTAAAATACTACATCGAATAATATCACTACTGTAGTAGTTTCTTATTTGTATGTGTGTGTGTGTGTGTGTCAGATCACGCTTAAGATTTTCCTTGATAATCTTGATATGAGTAAGAGTCATGAAACTACAATAAATACTAGAAGATAAATGGTGCTAGCCATCAGATTAAAATGTCAGTTAGTGTTCATATAGGAAACTTTATGCTTTATACACACTTTTTTTTAACTATGGAATAGTAAAGGACACTTTGTTTAACTTGCTTAAAGCTGAAATACCTCAAGGAATGATTGAAAAAGCTGTAGTACAGTGAAAACTTCTTTTAGTTCTTTTTGAAGGAATTGACTGTTTTATTCCTCAAGTTGAAAAAAGTGTTGAACTAAGATACTACTATAAATTTTTGCTACCACAAAGTCAGATTTATTTTTGTAGAATAATTAGCAGCTCATAGTCCTGGTTCGCTTTTGTGTTCATTGTTGTTGATAGAGATACAAAATTCCAGACTAGTACATGAGCTCGAAAAAAAAAATTTCGAAAATACGATATTTTAAAATGCATGCTTTTTCTCTATACCAAAATTGAAACGTGAAAAAAAAATTCAGACTAACAATAGCTTTTTGAATTAACAAAATTATAGTGACTTAAAATTTATTACAATTAATCAATAATTTAATGAAGCAAACGAATTTTTTTAATATAAGCTTCTAACCAAATGTTCAAAACTGATTACTTTTCAAACAAAGTACTCCTCGGAAAATTACAGCTCAAAAATTTGAATTCAAAGGAACATATTTCTGATGTAATTTATTGGAATCGGAATAAAATTCCTCCTTTTCAATAATAAAACGCATTTTATATGACGATTTCAAAAATATAATATATAATTTTACAACACTACCTTATGCGGATTTCTAATTTTTCCCTTCATCTTACTTAATTTTATAACCCAAACTATAGGATTGTATGTCAAGCTTGTGACTATAGCATCTAAAAAACATTGAATTGCTGAAGCAAGTAATAACTTCACAAAGAAAGTAGTTTTATGAACAATTATTATGCATAAGAATATATTAAAAAATCTTTGAAAATGAATTTCTTGCGTACAAGAACTGGAAATGATAAATATATTTATTTTTGCACACATTTGTATATTAAAAATAAAAAAAGTAAAAAAGCAATAAATGGTAGTCTAATTTAAATATATTTTTTCAAATTTATGCAGCGATATAACATCAAATATAGAAAATGGTCTCATTTACTTCCTCATGCAAATTCTTAAAAAATGAGGATAATTTAGCATATCAAGTGTTAACTTATACCTTGTAAATTTGAATTTTACAATACATTCTATGTTAAGAATACACTTAAAAATTTTCTATATGACAACAAATATCCTCTATCTTTTGTTACATTAAAACCTTAGGAATAAAAACAGGTAATTTTAATGATTATTGATAAGGAGAAAACAGTTTTGATTTCATAACGTATAATTATATTGTTGAAATCTTATATTGTTTGTGAGATGAAGGCACGAAAAGGACATTCATATCTATTTAACTATAACAGGTGTATTTGTTTTCAATTAATTTAATAATGTTCCATTAAAATCTTCAGAAATAATGGAAACTGTTGACTTATAATCTTTTTTCGTGATGCCTTAATTAATTTTTGAAACAAACGTGTGATTGTGTAACAAAAACCATTTAAATTTTTATTCATTTTATATTTTTGGTGATTTTATACTTCAGAGATATTTCATGGGGTTATGTATTCACATATGACAATACCCATACTTTTATTTATTGAAGTTAATTGAACTAAACTGGCATCCAAAAGTAAAGGAACAACATGCTTTTCGAAGCTCACCATAAAAATGATACTAGCAATAAAATTCATAGTTTATATAAATGATAAAAACTAACTTATGTAAATTTATACAAAATTTCTAGATACCACTTTTTTATATAAAAGAACAGATATATATGAGTGAAAGAAAATATGCAAGCACACCAGGCTTTTCTAACTATACATGCTACTTTTGTTAGCAGTTTCCTTAACAATAGTCAGTTGGGTCTCGCAACATCTGAGGGAAGCCTTTTGCCCAATTCATTAATATCGTGGGTATTCGGATGGATGGAAATGGGGATGTCAGAGGCTGATACTGCTCTACGCCCTAAAGTATCTCCCAGTGTAGTTCATACTCTCTGGAATCAATATCAAACCGAAGCTCCTGTGTTCAGAAGACATTTTTCACGCCGTCCACAAGCCACAACACCTTAAGAAAGCCGTTTTATAACTCTTTCAGACTGAAGGAGAGATGCATTTCTGTGCCACAATTTGTTGTTGCATCAAGGAAACTCCGTAGCATCAAGGAGAAGAATATCCACTAATACGGTGCGATTGCTTCTTCACCATGTTAATCTCTATGCAAGGTGACTAATTGTATGCGTTCTTCTCACCAGGCGAATGAGAAGAGACCACTTATCTTGGATAAGAGAACACATGTCCTGAGCTAGACAGCGATTGGATTCTGTACTTTTTACAGACGAATCCAGATTGACACGGGAGAGCGATTCAGGACTTATGCTGATCTGGTGGATACAAAGAACCAGATATCATTAATCCAACATTGTGGAAAGGGACCTTTATCACGGTGCTGGATAAATGGATTAGACAGAGAGATCTCACTCGGTGGTCCTACTGACCTGAATAAGTTCTAGAAAGGATCTGCAACTGGTGTGAGATATCGAAATAAGATTCTTGATCCATGTGTCCGCTCATTGTGCCAGTACAATTGTCAATGATTTCATTCTGATGGATGATAACTTATGAGCTCATAGAGCTATAGTTGTTGAGGAATATTTTGAGTGACTTGGCATGAAATGGCCAGCTCTATCTTCAGACTTGAATCTCATAGAATAACTATGGGACTATCTTGGTGGACAGGTTACTGCTTTAACTCCTCTTTCAAAGTCTGTAGGAAATCAGCTTACTCCGTGTCTGGTCTTTCTTTCCATTTTGCTAAGTGATTACTAAACTGACAACATGGAAAATCGATGTCACCAATGCATTCAAGCTAGGGCAGGGCACATTTCTGTTATTGAAACTTCCTTTTGTTATGTTACTTTGACATTTTACCACATAAAATTGATATTAAACTGTTTTCCAAGAATGGAATTTTCCAGCGTGATAGCTTTTTTATAGTAAGTTATTTATGAGCTTTTCTGATGTGAAATTCTATGTTGCAATCAATACATACCTGTTTTGTTCATATGTCATTCGTATTTAGTGTTTCTACATTCGTTTATTTACAAATTAGGTACAAAAAACCGATTGTTCCTAAGCGTTTGGTATAGCCAGTGTATATATGTTCAGGAAACTCATTGAAATATTTTCAGAGAGAGAATTTTTTAATATATAAAGAAATTTTTATGTTAATTATACATAATCAAATTTCTACTTTCCAATTTTTATATATTTCATTATATTTTTCCTTATTTTCATCTTCCCTAATTCAATTTTGGGTAATTGTTAAACGCTATTTCAATGGCTATTGCGTAGAATAAATAGTTATGCTTCAGTATAGCTATGATATATTAATGTGATAATAATATTAAGAAATTATAATGAAGAAAATTCATTGTGTTATGAAATAAAAAAGATGATGAAAGTTAATAAAAGTAAAATGCTTGAGCACCTGAAAATGCAGGTATACACAAGCAAATGCAAAAATACCAGTTATTTACTCTAAATACTCCTGAGGAGATTCCTTATAAAAATATGTCTACTAAGAAATTCAATTTAAAATTTTTGTCATCAAAGTATACTTTTAACATTATGGGGAAATTGAAACAATTTGCTATACTTTTCTCTTCTTAGATTAGAATATTTTTACCTATTCGAAAATGCCTCCAATCATCAACTATTTATGAACAAGTTAAGAACAATTTAAGCTTTATTTATAGCACAAAAACATTCTGCAAACATGAAGCATTGAATAAATTTGCTTTTTAAACAATCTTAAACACATCATACGTGTAATAAAAAGTTATGTTAAAATCTAGGAATAAAAATTATCAACAAAATTAGAACAGAAAAGGTGAATATGTGTAGTAAATTATGATTTACTGTATGATGAGTGAGAATTGCCAGAATCTGTTATGATATGCGGCCACAAATGCTCAATGTTTACATATGCCGTAATGCTACATCCAACTTCATTTTGTGACCTACCCTTTTTTTACATTCCAAATGTTAAGCTCAGGAAATTTCTACAAACGAGAAGTACAATGAAATTCTGATGAAGTCTTAGCATACATATTTCTCCATTATGGAAATGCCTTGCTAGTTTTTTTAGAGAGAACCATTTGCTTATTGGAACAAAAAGTTATTGTTTTTTGGACAGTTATTGAGCACTGTCACTTTTTAATGACATGAGAATGTACTTGTATTCTTCTGTGGAATTTATATGAACATGAAACATGAGACGAAGTACAGTTATGAGAATTGCTTTCTAATGACTTGTTGTAATGTCAAACATTATATTAACAACTGTTAGATGTTCTTGAAAATTTCGTTTAATTCGAACAAGCGAAAAATCAGTGAACTAGAGTTGGCAATATGTATTTCTGATTTCAGTGCCAACAAATGAATTTTTTCTGCTCAACCTTTTCTTTTCATAATATCTATTATCAAATGCCAAATTCAGTAAGCTCCTTCATAACACTATTGTGTGGACATTAGTTATGGAAGCTAAAAAAATCATTATGTATGCACGTTTATTATTATATACAGCTCTTATTACAATCCGCAAATGTGGCTAATTTTCACTTCATAATTGCTATTTTATTGGTAGTCTCATTTATTATTAACAAATGCGTAATTGGCTGTACATGTCATCTCATTAAATCCATGAAAGTAAATCTCTTAGGGCAATTTATATTTTTGAAATTAGAAATGAAACTTTTATTTAATTCTGAGTAATTTTAAATTAAATACCATAATACCATACCATTTTATGGATGTTTTTATTGTACCGTTCTACTTAGAAGCTTTGAGTTTATAAATTTCACATTAACTTCTTGCTAGAATTAAAATTTACTTCAATCAACAGACTTCACTATCAAACTACTAAAGCATATTTAAAAATATTTAGTTATCTTTGATATAGAGTTTTTCATGATTAATGATATTAAAATTATACGTATTTGAGTTTTAACCTTACAATTAAAGTATAAATCATTTGAAGAATGTGATGCAGGAAAGTTCTTATACAAAGACTACTGAATGTTTGAAATTTATTATACCTTAAAATTTACAAATACTAATTTGTTCGAATTCTATTGATTATTAACTCACATCTTATTGTGTTTTGTTCACTAATATAACAATTACAGATTTCAGTTTTCCCAAAACATATTAAAAAAATATGTTAGGCATTACATAAGAATGTATTATCCTTTTCATTGTAATTTTTACATCCATTTCCTAAGCTTTCTTCTAGGAAGATCATTTGTTTCTTATACTTGCTCAAGCATAATATCAAATAAGTATTATTGGGTCACGATAAGTGAATTTAGTTGTAGAAACAATGTTGTTAATTCGTTTTAGTGTTTCTCCAAGAAAAGCCAAAAACTAAAACAGAACCCTGACTTATGATATTGTTCTATTTTTTTTGGAAACTAGGTTCATGATCATTTTGACCTCTTGCACACATGAAAAAGCTATCATTTAGAAGTTATAGCTTTCCTTGCTCTAAAAACATGCAAGGAAATAAGGTACTTTAACTTATTTCTTTTAACATAAGAAAAGGAAATAACTTTCTATAATTCACATTGGAATTAGTAAATAACATTTTTCAACCTATATTAAAATGAAAAAAGTGAAATTGTTGATATTAAGGACATATTTGCAATAACATTTATGATGCATATGAAAATATACTGTAATTTTTATGAGTGAAGGCCTCCTATCATATTAAAGTTAAACGTTTTGTTAACTAAAATACCAATCGCATTTAAAATTCCAAGTTTTAGATGAGATATGTGACAGTGACCTGAATAAATTAATAAAAAATTTAGTTATGTTAAAGTAAAAGTTAATATAATATCGACGCAAACTTATGAAATATTTATTTACTGAACAATATCGTCATATATTTACCATATTGTACTTCTGTGAATTTTCCTCTAATAACTTTACAGCTAGTCCCATTTCCACCACATACTCCGCAAGCATCCGTAACTTGTTTGGAATCAAGCTTGTGATCACAACCAGCTGCCTGTGAAAGAAAAAAATATAATGGAAAATAGAGACAATTACTTTCCATTAATGAAATAAAATCACAGATTTAACAGGAAAGAAAATTTCTCAGGAAATTGAAACTTGTGGAAGATTTCAACCACCCTTTCTAATATTAACTTATTCAAATATCTTAATGCATGCATTAAGTTCTCTATTTAGAAATATCATATTCTTTTTCGTTTGTTTCACATTTAACTGTAAAAATATCTAGTACCTGAGAACATCGACGATAATGAACATTTAGTTTACCGATTGCATGAAAGTATTTATGTGGTTTGCATTTCTAATGTTTTCCTTATCAGGTATATTTATGCATTTTAAGCTGAACGAAATGAATCAACAAAAAAACTTATTTACACTTTACCCATTTATTTTAAAATAATCTTTTCTTCTTACGGAAGAACAATAAAAGGTAATTTAGTTCATATAACAGAAATCTATACTTTTATTTGTAACCTAGTAATGAAAATCATCAACGAGTGTTCACTTGCTTATTCAAATGGTTCATTTACTTTAATATTGATCAAATAGACGCATAAAACAGCAAACAATCAAATAGACGCATAAAACAGCAAACAATCAAATAGATGCATAAAACAGCAGTTCGAATATACAACTCGCTTTATAATAACGCGTTTTAGCATTTATAATTATGAAATTCCATTTTTTCAGGAAAGATCAGATCCATACTTTCCGCCATCTAATATTTTAATATTGAATTTTACATATTTGCTTTCACTAAATTTCCAAACCACATTTCTGCTTTTAACAATATTAATGCCAACCATTACCGCTCAAAAAGAGTTAAATATTTAAAGTAAGCACTTTCATAATAATCTGGAAAAGAAATTCACTTCGCAAACACCACAGTATTGGTAGTTTGAATAAATTAACGGTTATACATACATTCTTCCCCTAAGTTCATTTTAAATTCTAAATATTTAAAAAGTTTAAACTGATGAATTAGATAAATTTGAATATTGAAATAAAAAAGAGATTCATAATTTTTGTATAAATGCACCAGTATAGAAATCAGTATGAAATTCCTCTTTATAATTATATTAACTAAATTAAGATGTTATTTAAATCACTTATTCAACAATTAGACAAGTGCTAACGTGAATGTTCCTTAATTAAGTGCAAAATAACGATTTCAATGGAAAGCTGTTTTCAAAGGGAAAGCAATTTCTTATTAATATTAAAAATATTTACCATGCATTTCCCATTTATGCATAAATCAAAAGTTTCCGGTCCGCACGTCGTTCCATCGATCACTTTTTCTTTTAACAAAAAATATGCTGCCGTTCCTGCTGCTCGACAATATAATTTACAGCTATCTTTTGGTTCCACTGAAATAAAACAATAAAATAATAAAATAATATTTCCCTTCACTTATGTTTTCATTTTGGGGAAATACAATTTATCATTTAACTGATAAATACCATTTTCCCGATAAATACTGTAGCAATTTAAACAAACATTCAACGCTTTTAAAATTAATCAAATGCTGTGCACTAGTTTGAACATAGAGCAGATATTATCTTAATGGATTTCCCTTAATTACAAAATCCTTTATTTACATAGTAAAAATTATCCTTGTTCTTAAAATAATTTTGCAGAGATAAATATAAAAAGAGAAAAACTAGTTTTAAAAGCTAAAATATTTGCCTTTGTTGTTTTCATATAAGATTGTTAAGAAAGTAAATTAAAACTAGATTTATTTTTCAAGAAAGGCTAAAATTCTTGATTTCTTCAAAAACTTTGAAAAATATTAAAAAAAGTAGATAAAAATATTTATTCAATAGATGATTAATTAAGATTTTTATCTTACATTTAATGAAGCGGAAAATCTTGTAGTACTGCTATATTTAAAAGTTCTATAAAGAGTTCAAAATAAAATCAGAAACAATGAGTTAAATATCATGAAATCATTCTTGTGCATAAATCAAAGGTATTTTATTGCATGTATAATTATTATGTTGTTATTATCATTTTTGAAAGTTATTTTAATTAAAATTTAGAATATCCATACTAAGACGGTTATGAGAATATTAATTGATATAATGCTATTATTTTCAACACACACACACACAAAAACACACACACACATTGATGTGCTAGGTCCGCTGTTGTGCTTCGTCTGTTCCTTTTAGCGGTTACTGCCACATACATTCGACGTTGTCCCTTGGGGGCGACCGGTACTGTAACATCTACTGACATTTCCATCATCTTGGAATCTTTGCTACAGTCTAGAGATACACTCTGGGCTATTCCGAGTTTCTCGGCTACTGCCATTTGCTGACACCGCATTTCAGGCAGTCACTATTTCTACTATGTAATACATGCATCCACATGTGTCCGGTTTGTCATATCTAATGCGGTCGTGGCATTGAGTAGTGATCACATTTCCTTCTTTGGCCAAAGTCCTTATATATCTTACGCACGCACGCACACACGCACACACACACACGCACGCACACACGCACGCACGCACACGCACGCACGCACACACACACACACGCACGCACGCACACGCACGCACGCACACACGCACGCACGCACGCACACACGCACGCACGCACACACGCACGCACACACACACACACGCACACACACACACACACACGCACACACACACACACGCACACACACACACGCACACACACACACGCACACACACACACGCACACACACACACGCACACACACACGCACACACACACACACACACACACACACACACACACACACACACACACACACACACACACACACACACACACACACACACACACTAATAGGGTTTACTGAGTTATTTGCTAAAACAATTAATAATACTCACATCCAGTATAATGAGGTACCCATTTAACACTTGCTTCTACTCCAGGAAATCCAAATGTTTTACCATTGAAAGCTGAACATTGTTCTTCTCTGAAATCTACAGACCCAAATGGACAGTCCTATAAAAAACCAAACGAATCAAAGGAAATGTTTCAATATCAAGAACTTGTGAATATTTTTTTAATCAAACCGAATGCGTTATCTCTAAAAAAGTGCTTCTGCTCAATGGCAATATGTTTGGTAACAGCAATGAATCTTAGTTCACATACTTTTCATTCAGATGAAGTACAATGATTCATTGGATAAACTTATTGATTTCAATTGATACATCAGAATACCTCTTCATTAGAAATATATGTTTAGCATGATAAATTAAATTTTCAATTAGTTATTATACTTAAATTTTTAATGCGTTTATAATATTATGAATATGTATGTTTGTAAAATTTATACAAAAGTATAATATGTATAGATTATTTTTTGAGTATATGTATATAAAATAACTTTAAATTAAATAAGATTTATATTTCTTCACATACTGTTTCTTTGTGTTAAAGTATAATATTTACAAGAACTTTCTGACATCTATAGTTTGAAAATACTATAGAAAACACGCATGTCACTTAATATTTTGTGTGAAATAGATATTTTACTACAGAAGGGGGGGGGAAGATAATATAATGCAGTTTAATTTAAGAAAATAAAAAGTGATATACATGTAACTAAAACTAAATATCTTTATTTAAAATAGTGAATATATTAATCTGGTTTTTAACAAAAATTTATTAACTAGTTATTAACAAAAAGTGAGTGCAGATTTGTGTCATATATCATAGAAACAATTATGGAATAGCAGGAATAGAATATATAGCGAAACATTGGATGTTGCAGATAAATACTATATAATGTTATTACGAATGAAAGTATAACATTTGATGCCATTTGAATACAAAATAACACATCTACAAAGCGGGATAGATTCTGAATGACATACATATTAAACTTTATTCCAACATTTCGTGACTTCCAAACCCACTTTGCAGTAGATTTGTGTCATCATTTGGTACATTAAAAAAAGTCTTAAAACTCTGCACTTCATGTTTTGTGAACCCAAGTGAAATTACTCTTTTTACTCAAAAATTGTCAGTTGGATGTGGAAAAAATAAGAAAATATAATAAATTCAAATATATATAAATTTGAGAGGGAATTATTTTTTTAACTCAAATCCATATTCAGAAACGTGTTTATGTATGAAGTTATTTTTGTACAATTGCGTTTATGACAGAATAGTATAAATTGCAGACAAGGCAATAGTATTCTATAAGTTAAAATTATTGCCATTAAACAGTTAAATTATTTAAGTGATCATGAATTAAGTATTGAATGTAATGGATAAGATATAATTAAAGATGACATATTAAATCATTGATAAGACACATTAAATCATTTTACTTTATACATTTCTTATCATATAGAACGTGTTTTAGAATTTTGTGAGTGTATGAACTATATATTTTAAATGTGTAACCCTTTAGTTATTCACTCACACTCAAATTATTTAAAATATTTAAATGATCATATTTATGCAAATAAGTTTATTTTTCACTGGAATGAATTTTTCATTTGAAGAAGTCTTTATTTCATTTTGTCTCTTTCTATAACATGTTCCTTATGTCCTTAAAATGAATTCAGATACTGTATTCTTTGCTTCTTTTATACTTTCAATATTTTTATTTGTACAGTAAATCTTTTTTATTATCTTATTAAACTTTTTTTATTTGCATACATATTTAAACATTGTAGAATTTTCTTTAAAATGTTAAGTAAAAAAATTTTTTTTTTTAAAAATTTACTTTTTGTAAAATAAGAATGCTTTGCTTTAAAGTTTAAAATTATTTTTATATGTATGAACTTTGTGTGATCATATGAGCTATTATGGTTAATTTTAAACCCTTTCAAGTCTACTTCCTTGGTGGTACTCCACCCTCTTCTCAAGTGGTATTTTCTCTCTTAGCTTTGTCCTTGTTAAGCGTGATTAAATTATAACCACTAATCAATATATTTCCGTTCAAAAAATTAAAAAAATGAGTTAAAGATTGTTTTTAACTTTATAAAATTATTTAATGAATTTGTTGTACACTTTTTCAGGTAAAAACGTTTAATAATGGTTTTAGTTAATCGGAAATAATCCCGCATATTTTGCATTTTTAATACATTCAATTTTAAAAACAAAAATTATCAGAAAAAGAGTATATATGTTTTGAGGGAAACTTCATATGAAAGAATACAAAATTTAGTTATCATTTACAAACCTTTTTCAGAAGCCATTTATCGTAAATAAATATATTTTTAAATATTCATCGTATTATAAAAGACATAAAATATTAAAAATGTAAAATGTGAAACGTTTCAAATAAAAAATCATTTTGATAAGTAATATTAAAAACATCATAATATGAGAAAAATATTTCGTAAGCAAAACAGTTACACGAATAGCATTTGACAATTGTATATAATGACTAGAAAGCGATGAAGCATGCAACATAAAAAACGAAAGAAACAAAGTAAAAGGAAAATTTAATTTTATCAAAGGTTTTATACATTAAAATATTTACTTACTGGAAGCTCACTTGGAAAAGAAGCCAGTCTAATTATAAAAAAGGAAGTATTTATTTCTCACCTTTGGAGCTCCAAAGAGAAATGTGTAATACTAACACACATTTTTAACATATGGATTACATCGCGTTTATAATTTTTCATTAAGAATGCTTTACAAAATAATTATAATCATGCAATAATAGAAAATCTCAGGGAGGACATACAAATGAAAATTTTGCAGAAATATATTAGTTTTGACGAAAAAGTAGGTCTGATTAAATTTTAATTAAAAAAATTATGAACCGACTTACTTGAGTTTGGCAGGATTTATATCGAATACGGTCGCCAACACAATAACGTCCTCCATTCATGGGCCTGCAAAATGAAAGTTACACATCGTTAAAATTTTTATCACTTATCGTTGTTAACAGAAAAAAAAAGTTAAATTATTCCACTACATGATTAGAAAATTTTCGAGTCGTTAATGTAATTAAAAGCTTTAATATATTTCTATTTTGTGTTTTAATCTAATTTACATTACACAATTTATATTTTATATGGATTCATACGTGTATTTTGAATACATCAGTAAGAGTTTATTGACAGTTTTCAATTTAGAAAACAATAAATTTCGAGCAACTGTGAAATCAAAAACCCTATTCATAAATGGTGATGTAGGAAAGTAACAAGAACTGTAAAGAAATGAACTGCATCAAATTATTACATATTTAACTGGCTTTTTTTTGTTAGGGCATTTTCAAGAGATTGAAATTTGCTTCTCAGAAAGGACTTGCTTGTTAAAAAGCAGATATATTTTAAAGGGAACTTCACAACTTTGATTACGATTTCCTTGAAAAAAAAATACATAATTTTAAAAGACTAACTTATGTCAAAAAGGGTTTATATCAAAATAGGCAAGAATAAAATCTCTTAAAATTTAACTGACAGAATATCCAGGTATTATACCATTAATCATAAACTTCTGATTAGAAGCAAAATTCAAATTTGGAAATTACTGAGTGCTAATGCAGTGAAGATATTCGAGAATGTTATGGAGAAAAAATTGCATGTTGTATAAAATCAATTTAGTTCTCTTACAAAACTTTTCTCACGATGATTCATCTAGAAGTAGGAATAGTTCAACTGAAGAAGGGAGACATCGCTCTTGCATCCTTGAGAATACTATAGATTCGATTTCCTCTAACGTCATTATTTGACAAGTTTTGCAAATTAAAAAGAACGTTACACTGATTATTCCATGGAAATTTTAGATGAATTTACAAATCGTACAAGCCATAACATTTCAAAAAAGATAAATTCTAAATTTTTCCAATGAAAATTTCAATTATCACTTCATTACTTTGACTGATTAAAAGTTTACAGAAAATGATCCAATTTACCATTATATTTATTACATATGAAACCCTTGCAAAATTTACTGTGGATTTAATAAAAGATCAAATAAATGATCAAATTTTGTGCAAAGTAAGGAATTGTAGCAGCATAAATTTTTTGTTTTTGAAATGATTCAGATTTTTGTCTTAAAAATAAATACGACTTTTTTGGGAACTTTCTTATTGTAGCATGATATGACTGGAAATTATAAATATTCAAAAATTCCATTATTTAGTTTATGAAATCCTCTTAACAGTATCTGTAACCAATTTTTCAAGTTCTCTTCTTATTTAATTGTAACGTTTTTTGGTAACTATCGTATTAAAATAAACTGTTTATGTAACAAAAAATCATTGATTTTCATGTAGAATAAAGCAAATGACAATAATATATTTTAACCACGCATCATTTTTTTTATTTTACATTTCAAAAGTATTATTCTTTTTTGGGCATGGGTGTATAAATAATATGTTTTTCATAAGAAACCGAAGACCTGAATTGAAGATTTGAATTGGAATACATATAATGTGATGTGCATACAACGGATAATAAAAAGAAATCAGTAATTACTCTATAAAAACTGTTGTAAGGAGACTTTTACATTCTATTTTAAGCGATCATAAGCGATTTTTAGCTGATATTTTAACATATGTTACCGTGGGTTGTCACATTCACGAATAGAACGAGTAATGCCACCACCACAGGACCTCGAGCAAGGACCATAGCTCTGCCATTCTCCCCACTCTCCGTCTTTTGCAGGAGCATAATATACAGGATCAACAGCGCATTCCCCTCTAAGGCATGACTAAAAGGTATGATTAATGAAATATAGACACAATAAGAAATTAACTTTATAAAATATATTTTAAAACATTCCCATTGTTTTAATTCATGAAAACAATACATGTTAAAATACATAATCGTGGTACTAAAAGATAAGATTTTGATCAAACGCTGTTCTATTTATAAATTACTTAACAGCCTACCTTATTTGGTCCACATCTTGTGCCATCAGCCCAAGGCATATGCTGAGTCCTACAACCTCCTAAAGTGATGTCTTCCATTGTGCACCATAATCGCTTACAGACTGGCATATACGGACATATTCTAGACCCAGTTCCAAACACTAATTCACACTGATAATCCATGTCATATAGCTCTCCTGCTGGTGTATGGACGTGTTCATATACAGTCAAAAGATCATTGTGTGATTTGGTCAACAAACAGTAACCGTAACCAGCACTTTAAAAAAAAATCAAGGAATCATCGATTGGAATATATTTTACATTAAATTAAAATTATCTGTTCAAACATATATTTTACTCACTCAAGGAATGTGGTAATAAAATGTCGGCTGCATTCGGACCAAGTCCAAGGATAGCTATTGTAATCCAACATTCGCGCCATTACATGAAGTCTTTGGCCTTTATTATGGAATCGACTGCATTTCATATCATCATCATGTGGGACACCTAATCTGCATTGGATGAAATACAGAGAAGAAGCATTTATCGATGGCACATTTTTAATTTCAACGAATGACATTTATTGATCTTGAATATTTCAATTGAATACAGAAATTGGTGTAATTCAGCAAAAATATATAAATAACATAAATATACTGCGCACACAAACTTTGTCAAATTCATTAATATTCCAAACAATCAAAATATTTTCAAAATGAATAATTCAACAAGAGTAATTTTAATTAGTTTGAAACTAATTGTGGAATGCAAATGAAAAGAAAATTATTTATTTTGTTTTGATTTTTAATGTGCGCATCTGATTTATAAAGGTTATAATAACAGAATATAATCTCTCAGTTATTTTATTATTTTTATTTGAATAATTTTTGAAATGAAATGGCAAAATGAATGAATTAATGAGTACTTTTAGTAAATATGTTTAGAAGAAATTATACAAGGAGCAAATAAAAAAAAATTCTGCTTTATAAGCCATTCTAAGATAAAAGCTAAATACATTGATAGAGTGCATATCTCTCTGGTTCATATATATATATATATATATATATATATATATATATATATATATATATATATATATATATATATATATATATATATATATATATATATATATATATATATATTCAAGTGTGTTTAAATCCTTGTGTCGTGAAATAAAATAGATTCATATTTAGATGGAAATTTTCTTCAATATGAAATGAAACTTTTTGATAAAACAAAATTGTATATGAACAGAAAGAAAACATAAAGAAAACGTGCAACTCCAAAACGAAGGAAACAAGGAAAATTGATTTGAAACCCTAATAAAAAGTCAAAGAGGAAAGTCAATTCTTAGCTGTTACAAAGTAAATACCAGTCGAGATTATATTAAAGCAATTTTGTTTCGCGCGACATGTGTTAAAATAGTGTCAAGGTAACATGTATTTGCAAATATGAAAATATTAAATTGAAGAATAATGATCTAGTAATGAACACATAAGAAAACAAGGAAGATTTTTACGAAGTAAAATGATTAGAAATAGCTACTTATATTTCAAAATTACATCAATGATACAGTAAACTTTTTCATCAATTATATTTAATAAGGACAGACACAAGACACAAGATAAAAAAAAAGGAAAAAAGAATTTTGATACAATTAGAAAAGAAATAATTATTTTACATCTTAATAATAAGCGAAAATTTGAATATAATGAATAACAGTATTCAGTTCATTTTAGGTATTAAAATTTACCACACAGTTCTTCATACTTACATGTGGCCGATTTCATGAGCAATAGTAAAAGCTGCACTAAGACCATTATCTTCAATTACAGCACAACTGCTTTCTCTATCACAAGCCATGCCGGACTGGGCCAATCCTAAACAGATAAAACATCTTCAAAAATATTTTATGAAATTTAATATCATAATGAGGAATTAATCAGGTAGCAAATCAAAATTAGTTTAAAATATATGATTTTAAGTAAATAGTTCTTCAAATTGTGGACACACACCTACAAAATAATTGATAAGTATAACTTATTAGTTATTATCTTATTATACTTTTACGAAAAAATATGTGAAAATTTAGCTTTATTTATATACATATTTCATAATTTTACAAATATGTGAACGTATCAATTTTAAATTGACTATATAACTCATTGTAAGGTCAAATGTATA
Source organism: Latrodectus elegans (assembly GCA_030067965.1). NCBI lineage: Eukaryota > Metazoa > Arthropoda > Arachnida > Araneae > Theridiidae > Latrodectus > Latrodectus elegans. Next base: position 50,667,836 of record CM057809.1, on the reverse strand, counting down.
ATTTTTAATATTCTAAATAAAAAATAGCTATTCCATTTCTGATTAAGGGAAATATTGGCATTCATGCCCTATTTCAGAGAGATATATTTAAAAACAATTTATTGTCAATTTATTATGTAGATAGATACAATTTCAGTGAAAAATGTTTTAATCTAACAAAAGTATTATCTATCAAATGCTTTTTTTTAAGACTTCTTAATTCTGTGTGTTCATGAGAAGGCATTACTAATTACAAAAGCATTAAATTCTCTCTTCAACGAAATGGAGAATAATTGATTTGATTTCAATTAATAAGTGGCAATGTAAAAGGACAACTTATAAATTTCAGTTACACCTTCAGTCAGATATTATTTATCATGAACTCAATAAGATCTGAAATTGTAGAATAATTTGTCAAATTCAGATTAAATATTGCCTCCTTAAAATTATCTTTAACATAATAGGTGAAAATAGGGGTTGTATGCAATCAATCAATCAAAAAAAAAAAAAAAAAAGAGATATTGTAGATAGGTCTCAACAGGTGTTCGGAAAAGGTGCTATATGATTTATTGATTTATTGCTGGTGCAATGGACAGTTATGAAGTTTTAAGTGAGATTGAGTGTGGCATTATAATAGGTGCACTACAGATAAGGTATTATATTTCGGAATTAGCGAGGAGATCTGCATTTTCGTGTGCAACCACTTCTCAAGAGTACCGAGAATATCAACTTTCTGTTAAAATCCTGAATATCAACTATCTGTCAACTATCAGCGGTGCATTTGGGAAAAAACCTTGAGAAAACAAGATAATTGACAACGAATGAGTTATGTAGCATTTCTTCAAATTTTTTCAAAATAATTTAAACCGAATTAACAATGTTTTCGTTTAAATGCAAAATGTTCCAAATGAACTGTCATTCATTTTCAAAAATCAGTAAAATTTCTATGAAAAAAATGCATATTTACCACACAAAATTATGTTTTGCTTGAAAACCAATACTCGAGTGAAATATTTAAACGCTTCATTGGGATATTTTAAACCTTTTTTTTTAAGAACTAATACTGTCATTCATTTTTTCTTTGAGAGACTAAACTAATGGTATATGCTTATAAATAAAGGCTTGTTATAGTTTGTATATCCACATGCCAATTCATTAATATTTCGCAAAAGAGCAAATTTATTAATTTCTGGATTGTTAGGAAAAGATAGTAAAAAAGTGTGCCGAGTTCAAAAGGTGAGATTTATAATTGATGAAAATAATTTTCGTGAAAGAAAATTTTAATGTCATAGCTATCAAACAAAAAATAATTTCCCTTAACATATCCAGATTTTATTTATTAAATATTATAGATTTCTCTTTTTAATAATGCTTTAAATTTATTTTACATCAATTTGAGTTTATTGGGTAATGGAAATAAAAATCATTCCTTTTAGAGTTACAAATGATATTTTCATTGCTTTAAAAAATAAAGCCATACAAACTGACCATATTAAGAAAATTAATGATACTGTAATAGTCATCAATCAGCATTATAAATGCGTAATTTGAATAGCAGCTAATAGATTGTTATTTTAAATTATTTAATTCAACTTCTGAAAATGAGAGAATCGTGAGTTTCCAAAATAAAGAAAGTAAGATAATCGTGCTTTGAAAACGTGACATGATTATTTTCTTTAATTTCAGTTTGGAAATCATGGCGTAAATTCTGGTGACCAATATTGATATTTCTTTTTGTATCACTAAGCACTTAATTGAATTTCTCAACCTTTTAGGAAAACTTCATATTTTATTATGTTATATTTAATTTGATTTTTCTGCATCTGTATGCTACTCTGAATTCAAACACTCGATTGGAGATAAGAATTTAGGTTATATTAACTTATCCATGTAATCTACTTATGATTTTGTTTATGTTATTAATTTTTTATTCGTATTTGTTTTTGATATCAACTTGATTTTCATATTTACCCAATTAGTTGCAGCGCAATATTAGTTGAATATGAATTCTCAATAAAGAGAAAAAATATCGAAGCAAAAATTAACGATGGAAGCAAAAAATAATGATGATAATTAATTGAACTATTCAACATAATAAACAGTCACCAATTTCATTTAGTTTAATGATTTCGATTTATTTTTGTTTAATATAATAATCTTGTGATTTGGTTTATTACCATTATTTTCCTAATCACTAATAAAGAGATTATTGTTTCAAAGTAAAGTTACATATACATATATATATTATATATACATATATATATTTTATATATATATATATATATATTATAGTTGCAGTTGCACATTCATATCATTAACACAATGTTGTTCTCATTCATTTTGTGTAACTGCTACAAATGTAAGTGTCGAAGATATTTTGATAATATTAGCAAAATAAAACCCTATTGAAATTCATTTAAAAATTCTAAATTGAGAAATCACATATAATTTAATACTGGTAAATACTATGAATATAGATAAAACAGCAATATTAACCACCTACAAAATTGTAGGAAAAATAAGATGAGTCTGAATTGTGATAAACACCAGAATTCATTCCTATTTAATTTATACGAATATAATCAAATTTAACCATAAAATGTTTTAAAACATGTAATTAATATTCTCTAGTAATTTTTATTGAATAGAAGTAAAACAACGGCAAATTATAACTGTTTAAATATTTTTTAAATTTTATATAGAATGCTTCAATGTTTTGTATTATTGATTTTTATGTTATGTATAGAAGCTTCATTTTAGGACTACGTTTGAAATGCCACCTTTCGTAACCTCTAAAAACATTTTTAAGAAATTTATTTTATTTTTAGAGGTTGAAAAATGTGATGTCTATAATTTTTAGCATTCAATATTCTGCACCAGAAAGTCAACATTAAAATAATTTTAATTAACAATCACCACACAGAAAACACAGATTGCACCAATGCAGGGAAAAGGCATGTATTAATCTTAATAATTATTTAATGAACAGTGTGTACGGTTTTACCCTCAATTATTAAATTTTATGCGTTATAATGAAAAAAACATATTAAAGGAGTGATTTCAAACTCGTTCCCGTGAGGATAGCACATGTCCCCAAAATTAATTTGTTTGTCACGTTAATATGCTATAAGGATGTAATACTCGCAAGTTTCTCTTTTTCAATATTTTGAGAGCTTTCCCAATTTATTTACCATTTAAATTATTACGGATATCAGTCAATAAATAAGTTGTATTTAAGACAACGTGGAGCGAGAATGGTGAACAGCTGCATTATGCACCACCACACTGGTACTGCACCGGGTATTATGGTATGCGGCGGTATTGAATATTACTCTCCACTCATTTAGTACGCATTGCTGGTACTTTAAGCAGCCAGCGCTACATCTCTGAGGCGTTGGAGCCAGTTGACCTTCCTTACCTTCAGGGCTTGCTCACAGTCGTATTTCAATAGGATAATGCGCAACCACACGTGGAACGCACTGTTCAAGGGTTCATCGTCAATTGCCACATTGAAATGCTTCGCTGGCCGTCTCACTCTCCGGATCTTTCGCCGGTCGAAAACAAGTGGTCCATGGTTTCTCAACGATTGACCCAGATTACATCCCCAGCTGCCACACCAGATCAACTTTGACAAAATTTTTTGTAACACTCAAATTTATTGTTATTGAAAACACAACAAGAGTCACTCATATATAAAAGCAATTTGCTGAATTTAAATATATATTGAAATATTTATATAATAATATTGAACATATGTTTCGAGTAAACTTAGTCACATTTGATGAATTTCATATTTTAAATGTTTTTTATTGCTTTTTATTTCCAATCAATTTATTAAGCTTTTAGATAATGTATCTATTACTTAGAATGTTAAAAACTGCAGTGAATAGAAGCGCATATAAAAGTAAATAAATACTATTAATATTTTTTAAACAATTCAAAAATATTAAAAGGAAATTTTAATATGAATGACATTAATTTTTATGCATAAATTATTAGTTTTTATAGAATATATATCTGTGTGAATTCTGATTTGGCACAAAATTATATTTGTGATTATATAATATTAAACACAATCTCACCTTGAAATATGTTTAAGACATATAACTGTTATTTGGTATTTTTTAAACTATCTATAATATGCATATATATTTATGTACATAAATACAAACACAATATAATTTTCTAAACACAAGTTAAATTATTCAAAAAGCATGTATATTTTCCCACGACGATTATAAACGTTAAGGCTCAAAACAAAAAGGACACAAAATTTTATTAATATCGCAGGAAGTAATTTGGCATGGTTTTTATTTCCTTTCATTTATGTGGCATAGTTCGTGTGTGGTCAATGAATATTTTGCTAATATTTAAAAAAGGAAAAAAAAAATTCCAAGACCGTAAAACAAAGCTTTTTATTCAAGCAGCCATATAATTATTTTACTAAACATATCACAGATACTGCGCAGCAGATGCAGTGGTGGAAATGACTCAATTAATATTCTAATAGAAACAAGGAAAATCACAGGAAAGTACTCATCAAGGATTTTAATTCTTACAGAACGTTAAAACACGCGTGAGTAACAGCAATAAAATATTCGAGGGCAAGTTTCAAATCCTCATTAAGTTGCATTTTAAATTTCCTGGAATAAATCTATCTTAATTACAAGAAAAATTTCCTTCAATTTGAAAAATTTAAATGATTTCAGAATATTTGAGAGTAAAGACTAAAGAGATTCACACAAGGAATTTTTCACTGGGAACCAAATTGAATGTATTTACTCTATAAAGCATTCATTATTAATCCAATTTAAATTTTGTATGCTTCACTTACATATTTTTACTATATTGTATATGCAATTAAGTTATTGTAAGTAAGTAGTTAATAATATGCATACAGATCATTTTCATAAACTTGCATTGATATAGTGTTTTTTAAATTACCTTTTACCATATGTATTTTGAGATATATCTTACCTCATGTGTTTGATATCATGTTATTATAATGTGACATTTTTATTTGAAATTTAACAAACAAAATATTTAAAAAAATATCACTATTACGCTTTAAATACTTTGTTCCTTTAATTTGTGAATGATTAAAAGTTATGTTCATAAAAGAATATTTCGTTTATCTGAAAATAAATACATTTATTTTCCGTGAAATAAAAATAATTTTACATATAGAACACTTACAAAGTATTACTTATTAGTAGCTATACTATCACTTTGAAAAGTATGGTGATAATTACCACTTATTTTAAGATTTTATCTTCGCTAATTTTCCTGTGTATAGTTATTTTCTTTTCTTACCAAAATTTGTGAATGTATGTGGGTATCAAAACTTGCAAAGTATATGGAAAGTATAATTTTAGTACTTACTAATAAGGAGTTATTGAGGTTAAAGCATTTTATGTAATTCTTAATTTTGAATTTATATCTTCAATGAAATGTGAGCTAAATTCGTAAAGTGGAACTAAAATAATAATTATAATATTGAAATAAAAATTAGTATTACACAAAAGCTTAAGAAAAAAATTAAATTTTCTGTTTTGTATGGGATGAGAAAATAAATGTTATTATTTTCAAAAATATATTTTAGAAAAGTATTTCATTTCAGTGCTTACCAAGCTTCCTTTAGAATAAATTTTTGTATTCCGAAAATGATACGAAAAAAACTTTATGCATGAGTGTATTTTGTGGTTGTGCAGGACCACTATACATTATTTCTTGAGCAGAAGTATTTTTAGCAATATTCTATTTCTCCATATGTTTACAAGAAAATTATATATGAATTGAATTTTTTATTCCTTGCGATAAACATGTCCTCAGATTTCATGTTATTAGTGAAGGATTTTATTATTTTAAGACATTAATTTGGAGTACAGTTTAAAAAATATTATATATATAAGTATGAACAACTTATGTAATACTAACAAACTGAGAAATAAAGAAAATTATTTAATCATTTAAAATTTAAATAGGTATTTTCTGTTGAATGCAAAAGTATAGTAAAAATAAATTAGTAATCTTTGATAACATATAAACATTGTATTATTAGTGAAATAATAAACTGCTTTGCTTAGTCTAATAACTGTTTTAAAATTTTTCAAATTTTATAAAATAACTTCCTGTAGATAGAGAAGTAAATTCCTCTATCTACGGGAAATTGTATAGTTTGGTATTAAATTTTTAAGCCAAAAATCAGAGCATAGTTAAAATAAGAACTCTAACACAATGGAGGTTAATAGTACATTCGAAAAAACATTCTATTTTCAAACAAAAAAAACAAACTAATTATGATTCATCGAAATCTTATTACTTACCGAGAGTATCACATGTCTTAGAATGTCTACACAAGTCTTCTCTTAAAAAAGAAACAAAATAATATTAGATATTGTGGTATCTCATATATGATACAAAACTTCCAACAAAAATTTATAAAATCAAGAGCAATTTAAATACATTAGTTGATAATCATTTGATAGTAAAATAAATAAACTACATTAGGAAAACAAACAATATCATTAAAGAATTTGATACTTTTATGAGTTTTTATATTGAAACAATTGTAATCATACATACACACACATTACATTTAGAAACGTTTTACTATATATTTGCTTAATAACAATTCTATAACTTATTTTTAATATTAATAACAGAACAATTTTTTAAAAATAGTTTATGCATTTTAAAGCATAATTCATTGTGATTTGAATATATTTCTAGTTTGTCAAAATTAAGAACTAAACGACCACTAGAGCTCCAATTATCCGAATCCCGATTTTACAAATCGTTTTCAGAAATTCAAAAAAATAAATTAAGGAAATTAAATAAAATGAGAAAATTTAAGAAATTCTAGAAAAAGAATCGTAGGAGAAGGGAGAAAATGAGAATGATGTGTCACTTGAGGAATTAAGGATCATTCTTCTGAGAATTCCATGTGGTTCAGAAGTTAATGCTGAATAAACATAAATTATGAATCTGAACCAGGATTTCAATTTGTAAATTAACTACAGTTGTCAAGGAAGATGAACTTAATGTTCATCCTCCTTGACAATTGCAATTAATCAGCTTGTGACGCATTTGCCAGCTTTGAAGTGACTGAAGCGTCAGACCGAGCGGGTCCACATGCAAATTCTCATTGTCAAGCGGATGCGCGACTTGTTTGTCCGAAAATGGATGAAGGCGGTGAAAAACCTTATTCTGACCAAGATGTTCAGCAAGGAATGACTTTCATTTTTCAGCACTGCTCTAATGAACAGGACTGTATTAATAAACATCACTTGTAAGCATTTAATTTGTAAAGGTGTTGCTTTTCATTTAACTGATTAAAAGTTATCTTTCTTTAAAAACATGCAATTTTCTGCGATTTTTCAACATAAATTCGTTAGTTAAAATGGTCCCTTGTTTTGAAAAATTCCAATTAACCGAATCAGTGTCAATTGATTCGGATAATTTGAGTTCTGCTGTATTACTTTACATTACATTACATTACATTACATTACATTACATTACACACACACACACACACACACACACCCACACACACACACACACACACACACACACACACACACACACACACACACACACACACACACATATATATATATATATATATATATATATATATATATACATACAGTGGTGGCCAAAGTTGTGGACACTTTTGGAAATTTTTTATGTTTTTGAATTTTGTATGCTTATAGAAAATGTTACGTTTCGCCAAATGCAAACTCGTATACATCATTTTAAAGAGAATTTAATACTGAATTCAATACAAAACACAAAATTCAATTATTTGTAATACAAAAAAGTTATATGTACTTTAATATATAAATAAAAAACACAGTTATGAAGTGGTTTGTAATGTGTAGCTTTCCTGGCCAATCATTCTTCTTGTTCTGAGAACCAATCAAATGTTAGTAACTGCCAGTAGAAGCTGCCATCATGTTTACACTTGAAACAATTCATTATTTTGCTTTATTCTGTAGAAAGAGGACCTGTTTCTTATACACTGCAATTACAAGTAGGAATTTTTGTAAAAATTTTTAATATTTAGTCAAGAAGCAATGACATCAAATAAAAGAGTAGATTGGACACCTAGAAAGAGATGTAATGTTATTGTGTTACGAGAAAGTGGTCTTTCCTATGTTGAAATTGCAAGACAGGTGTGTGGTTCAGTGACTACATCTGGAGTCCGAAAGTTTTGTTTACGATATCAGGAGACAAATTCAATAAAAAACAAAGAAGAAAAGGCCGAAAAAGGTGCACCACATCTATTGATGACAGAATAATAAAAAGACTATGTCTACAAGATAGAAAAATGTCATCAGTGGCCTTCAGAAGTGATCTGAATGATGCTGGTGTTTCTGTCAGTTCAAGAACAATCAGGAGAAGGTTAACAGATGTTGGACTGAGAGGTAGAATTCCACGAAAAAAGCCTTATCTTAATTTTCAGCAACGAAAAAAAAGGACTACAGTGGGCAAAGGAACGCATTAATTGGACAGATGATCAGTGATCACAAGTTATATGGAGTGATGAAACTAAGCTATCGTTATTCGGTAGTGATGGGCGAAAATATTTAAGACGTAGAATAGGAGAAGAGCTACATCCTGACTGCATTCCAGAAACTGTGAAGAACCCAGTTATGGTTATGATTTGGTCATGCATGTCAGCAGATGGTATTGGTCACCTTCATGTCATCGATGGGACATTGAATGACAGAAAATATATTGACACTATTCTAGAACCAAAAGTTCTACCTTCCATCAGAGATCTCTTCCCCAACAATGCTTCGTTTATTTTTCAGCAGGATACTGCTCCTTGCCACACAGCCAAAATATCGAAAGAGTGGTTTCGTACAACGAGCATTAAATTGTTGTCATGGCCAGGAAACAGTCCTGACCTCAATCCTATCGAAAATTTGTGGCACCGTTTGAAAAATCTTGTTTGAATGAGGCGCCCATCAAATAAAAGGGAACTAATTGAGGCTATTGTCGTTTCCTGGCATCATGTAATAACGAAAGGAGAGTTTAAAACTCTTGTCGGCTCGATGAATCGTCGATGTGAAGCTGTACTCAAAAATAAAGGGTACTCTACTAAGTACTGATAATTTATTGCAATCATCACTATCTAATGTATATCGATAACTATTATCGCTTATTCTTTTTGTATTGCAAATAATTGAATTTTGCGTTTTGTATTGAATTTAGTAATAAATTCTCTTTAAAATGATATATACAAGTTTGCATTTTGTGAAACGTAACGCTTTCTATAAGCATGCAAAGTTAAAAAACATAAAAATTTTCAAAAGTGTCCACAATTTTGGCCACCACTGTATATATTATTAGTTTAATGAAATAATATGTTTCCTTTACAGCATTGAATTTATAGCTGACTGTTATTCGATTGAAAATTTTTTAAATGCAGACAAAGGCCTCGTCCCGAAATTTTGAATCGCAGCTGATGAAGTGTAACATAACAATGTATTAACGGGAATTATCTCCTTTCCTCTCCAACATATATGATACCAATAGAAAAACTTCAGTGGTGAAGAAAAATATATGAGTTCAAGTTCCTAATTTGTTGCTTAAATATAATTTCATATTAGAAAATGTATGTGCGTGTGTGTGTAGCACAATAATTTTTAATAGCTTCAATTACATTTATTGATAAAATGCATTAATATGCAAATTAAACTGAAAAATGTACAGCAAATGGCATAAGTTCATATGAAACGTAAAATTTTTTTGATATGAAAACAATTCATGCGTTTGAACTACGTGTTAGGTATTTTATTATAAGGTTACAGGGTATTTCTTTACTTTAGAGCTAGAATGCTAATTTTAATTGAAGTATTAAAAAAGAATAACGCGAATAATAAATAATTGAATGCATCATAAGAATTTCAAATGAAGAACTAGTCCAAACTACAAATAATGATTCAAAATTAGTTTTCTCTCTTCTATTCCAATTTAAGCCTCTAAATATAGATTTTAACTAGTAAGAGTTGGGTATCGTTACATTATTTATAAGAACAAATTCCATATTGTGAGAAATGTCGACGTTTAAAAGATATGTTATTATATGTTTTTGTTTATACTTTTTAATTACATAATAAATGAAGTTGATAGTAAAAAATAACTTTTCATAGATATAAAAATAAAATTTACATTGATTATATAAAATGAGGTTTAGTAACAAAATGAAATAGTTTTTCAGCACAAAGTAAGTTAATAAAAGGTTTTATAGTCATGCATTTCTTATTAAAGTTATAAATAACACCATTTTTTCGTTTATGGTTTTAAAAGATAATGTATAAGATAAAAAAAAGACACTTTCTTTAAAGCACATAACGTGATGTCTCTTGCTTTTTAAAGAGAGTAAATTAAGTATAAAAAATTTAATATTGGAAAAGACATTAGATATTTTGAGAAGCTAAGATGAAAAAATATGTCGCTTATGATAGATTTCTTGTAATAAGTTAACGGATGAAAGTTAGTGTAAGTTTTAAAAAAAATTTACTTCCACTCTGCCCATAGGAAACAGCATGTTGAAGAAAGGCAATTAATTTGTTTAACAGAAATATATTTTATAGTATAGATTATATAATACTTTTAACATAGACACTACATAAAATACGAGCATTTCTTTGAATAAATGCAGATAATATCAAACTTAAACTATGATTATCTATTACATTCATGGAGAAATTATGCTCTAAAAACTAATAATTCAGAAAGAGAATTGGAGACAAGGAGTAAAAAAAAAAATTAAAAAAATGGGGAAACTTGTGTGTCTTACAGGATCAAGTAAGATAGTTTTTATGGGATCTAACATAGCATTCTGACTTTTACAAGAGTATTACATTTGTAGGGGCCCCAATAAAGGGACAGAAGAAGGTTGGAGGGTCAAATATTCGACAAATGCGAAGACTGGTCAGGCCCCACAGATCATCTCACCTTTATTCTATCCTTTGCAGGTGTTGGCGGATTTTGATGTAGGAATGTGAAGGTCGCTTTAATCGTGACGGACGGCTCTGGAAAGAGGAACAATATCGGTGGGAGACCTTTTTGAACCCCTTATTCTTCCTCCTACAAACATACTGCTGGGGACTATTATTACAGTTAAGGCGTCGCGAACCTTCTTCTGGATACTTTGCTTAAAATTAATGTTTAGACAAGATATGTAAATAAATGTAAAAGTTACCTTTTAATAGCCCTCTATAATTGAATAATAATAGAAAATTTTGCTCATTAATATTTGTGGTCAGTTTTTTTTTACTATTAATAAATTATTAAAATTCCACAGAAGAGGATACAATAGAAAGTTAATAAAGTGTGAAAATAAAAAAATATATGAAATTATATTTCAACTTATTTTGCAAATGGGGTTTATTAATTTTAAATTTGAAAATGTTTTTGAAGAAATTGTTATCACTTTTTAATTTAGCGTTTTTATTTAATTTTTTTTAATGAAATTGTTAATACAATTCTATAGATATCTCAAGATTTTTTATTTGTATTTATTTTTAATCTCATGCACATATTCTTGCGAAATAACATTTCGTACAAGGAATTAAATTAAACATAATATTTTCGTTATATTTTAGTAACAAAATTTCGTTATATGAAGCCAATTAAGTTAAGTAAATTCTTATTAAGGAAGTTTGTAATTTACTATTATTATGAAATATTTAAAATTAACTACGAAATCAAACATATATTTTTGATTCTTTTTAAAATAATGTGTCTGATTACCATACTAAGGAAAGTTCTACCCACAGTTTAAACTTAAAATTTTCAGAATAAGAAAAAATATTTCTTGAAAAATCTAAATCTGTACTCATAGAAAAACTTTTATTTTTTAAATTCATTGTGCAGTTTATTAGAATAATTTGATTACTGTTAGTTTTATACTAATTCAATTAGATATTTAACATCCTTTTTTAAAAATTATGAACAGAACGTAAATCATAAATGCTCATTTAAAGCGGATAAATTATTTATTTAAAGAACACAGGTTCCCAACTGATTATAGCAAATAAAATCTTATTGAATCTGACAAAACTTAATATGAAGACTACGGAATCTTTAAAATTAGAAAAGAATTATTTCTGAGGAAATGCAATTTCTGAAAATTTCATAATAACTTTAAGGTAATTAATTAAAGCAAGCAAATATGAATAATATAGAAATAATTCATGTTTGATATATTTGATTATCTCTTTAAAGAAGTAAAAGCAATTTTCATTTGACAAATTATACCACTCAAAATTAATTTATAATTGAATTCATTTTCCTTGTGCTCTAAATTATTTAGAGTGTATGAAATGACGAAAGAAAAATGTGTGTAATCAACTATTTATTCACTGCTTGCATGTAGTTTTAGCTTTTAAAAATGGAAAGGAAATCATATATAAAATAACATAAATAATGACAACCTAAAATCGTTTTCCCAATTAGTTTGTGTCATTAAAGAATGATTATGCAAAAAATTTAAACATATATTTTTAATTAAATACAAACTCAATTTTAACAATTAGTTCATTAATCATATTATTAAATTGAATTCACATCTTATTTGCCATTTATAATCTTTAGTTTATTTTACCCTAAAATCTTATTTTTTCATTGAAATATAGAAACTAGTCCAGGGAATTTACCACAATAAAAAGAAGCATAACGAAACGTATTGAGTAATATGCACAACGCAATAAAAATTAAAAAATAAACATGTTTTTCCTAAACAAAGTCAAGGATTTATTTAATTAAAGTAAAAAGGTTATACTTGTGTTCAACTTAGAATTCTCTGTGTGTAAAGTTACGAAATTTACGGGTATAAAGTAAAATGAACGTGTAATATCGAATTATATAAACTTGAAATTACAAAATACATAAATCATAGGATTTCTCTTAAACAAATTATTTCTGAATTTATAAAATATAAGAAAACCTTCAACAAAGAAAAAAATTAAAACTTATTTTTATTAAAGCAATTCAGCTATTATAAAAAAAGCTTTATGGGATACTCTTTGGTAGTATTTATTATTTATAATTATATATACGCTTTATATATTTTATATACCCTTAAAAACGCGCGCGTACATCTGTTTATTACTGTTTTTTAACAAAAGATTTAAAATGAGTTAATGAAGATTAATAAACTAATTTTATCATTATTCAAAAGCAGACAATTATACCTTGTTAAAAGTATTGCAGTATCATGATGATATCCTGGGGCATCATTCAATTCTTGTTGCCAACGACAAAAATTTCGGAGTGTTTTTGAAGCACTTGGAAAAATAATATCCGCATCCTGAATGAAAAAAAAATGAATAAAAACATGATGTTTTATGAAAATAAAATAAATTTTGGTCATAAGCAAATTTAAAAATTGCGTCTCAATTACATAAATAAATATATTACAATAACATGATATTCTAAATAGTTTTTGTATATTTTAATTTTTTACAATTTTTTTTAACTCACGCGTACATATTAATTGGCATTCATATGTGTCTAAGCAAATTTTTACCCCCATCATAATCAGCCAAATTATATTTAGCGCAAAAGGAATTCTAATTTTAATAATTCTTTTCAATATGTAAAATTGTATGTAATTAAAAAGTTCCAATTTAAGTAATTTCGATTCTATAAAAATTCTTATCATAATAAAATCGTACATTAATTATTCTTTGGATTAGACAGTCATACTAAAATTGCAATTTGTTCATAAGTTTCTCCTATCGAGAAATGACCAACTTAAGCTTTAGATTTTTTTATTAATCCATTTTTAGAAATTTGGTCATCTAATGATTTTAAGAAAAGCATAATTAAGAATTTAATGCAAAGTATATGTTATTTCTTTCATTATCAATCCATTTTTAGAAATTAAGTCATTTAATGATTTTAAGAAAAGAATAATTAAGAATTGAATTTAAGAGTATCTTTTTTCTTTCATCACATTACATTCAGTTACTTATGACAGTTTTCAGTTGGAAGCTGCCTTAAAGTTTCTATTTTAAATGGGAATCTATTTTTTTTATCACATATTATTTGGTTCCTTTTGTAAGCTTTCCTGGAGTTATCTAAATGAAGATTCTTTGATAATTTACATGATACTTTATTACTGTGTTATTAACTATACAATATGTTTGATTCTTGGATTAATATACAAGCTTTAATTGGAGATTGTGCAGCACGAGCTACGTTGCATTAACTACCCACTAGGCATACATTTTACTAAACTATGATCATTTGTGTTCATATTTAAGAATATTTTTTTTATCTTAGTTATAGATTTTGGGCACTGTTCTTTGGTTTTTAAGTTATAGATTTCGTTACAAATGATACTCTTGCTCGTTACAAGTGATCGACAAGGCTCAGGTAGGGGACCCTTTGAGCAGGTCAAGGAAGACATTTTTTTTTATATCCAATGGCACAGATAAAAATACAATTACAGCAAAAATACAAATAACAAGAAAAATGAAAAATAAAACAGCTGTAACAATAGTCTATGTATTTAAAAGGCCCCTGGCTTCCAAGTAGCGGTTCGCAATTGAGCGTTTCAATAACGCCTTACAATGGAGTAGATGGTCAAGATCCATGTCCCTTCCCAAATTACAGAGGTTGCAGATAGGACTTGAAACTATACGGAGACGGTACAAGTGTTTAAGAAGACAGTCATGACAGATGGCGAGCCTAAACTCAGCCACCATTTTATGTCTGGGCCATTTTGAGACCACAGAAAGTCTGTCTTTCCAAGACTTTTTCTCTAATAGAGATTCGAGAATCTTTTTGAATCTTTCAGACAATATATTTTTAATATAATAATACACATTTATTTTTTATGTCAAGATAGCACTGCTTGATAGAGGTCGCAACATGACATATGCGCATTGTCGTCCAGAAATAATGTGCATTCATTTCATTCAATAGCCTGATTGTAGAAAACACACGATTGTTTAAAATATCCATGCAGAATTTAATGTTTAGTTCATGATCATACTGTAAGTTCTCATTTCATGCCACTGTAAATACTCCTAAGCAAGTTTACACTCTACAGATATCGCAGCATCACGAGATTCATTTACAGTGGATCCCTTCACAAGTAGATATTCTTGGGAACGAGCTTGCAAGGGAGGGATGCAATCAACCAATTCTAACTCCATCTACCCTTACCTTTCAGGAGTTGTACTCCCGGAGAAAGGAACAAATTATGGCGGATTGGAGGGTTCCTCCAACTTACCACTGGTATATGGGTAGGAAGTCGGGAAATGCCCTTCCCCTCGACTGTGATAGAGGTTTCTCAACTGCGCTAACAGGACTCGCCAGTGGGTACATTAAGTGCATCTCGTTTTTTGAGGGAAGAAAGATGGTTGGTTGGTTGGTTTTTATGGCGCAAGGTCCAAATAAGGACAAGCTGCGCCAGAGAGAAGAAAGAAGTACGACTGCTGCACAAAGTGCGGTGTTCACGAGGCTTCGCCACGGCACATTTTGGATTGTTTGGACCTCTCTAGGGAGGACATCTATGCAACTCCCCTTCTTGTACTGGACACTTTAAGAGTCAACGGAATTCTAGATCTTGTCTGACTCCATTAGACTATGGAGGATAAGAAAGAAGAAGAAGAACACTCTACTTGGACAGTTGGAATGATTCATTATGGTAAGGAAATTATTTTGGCATTTATTTGCCCTATATAAGCAAGAATTCCTACGATTCTTGAGTAAAGCTCACACTTCAAGACACATCAATTTCATTTAGTTGGTTTACTGAAATGACAAAGATGGGCGGTTCATATTCCATATTCCAATTCTGTATATCACTAACAGTAAACAATGCTGTGGTATTTTATGATAATTAGGCGAACAAATTTGCTACTGATGTGTGACAGCAAATTATAATAAAGCTTTAAGTTCTTTTCCTTTCGAAATTTTGTCACAATTTTCACATATTAACTAATGGCGTTCCCACTTCGCGTATGGTATTTCACCGTCAAAGTGTCAACCCTAGATAGTGTAAATCCAACCTGGTTATATATATGTACTCTAACTAGAGTTAAATCAACATATATTACATTAAAATAGGTTGTACTTTTTACTGTAAGAAATTTAATTCAAGTCATGCTTATAGTTGCCTCTTTTCTAAAAAGGTATTTTATTTGAGTCCTGTTAAAAACATCTTTGTGATATAACGTTGTATTATTTTTAAGTTCTTCATTTTCTAAGTTAGTTTTCAACAAAACTTATTGCAGTTTTATGCTGTAAATTTATGCATGGATGTTTTATTTATGTAGTAAACGAATCTTTGTTTTCTGCTAGCATGTATATTCTTTGGTTTTAAAACAATCTAACATTGGTTTTCCTGTGTTGAGAGTTATTTGATAGTTATTTCTTAGTAATTTTTATTTCTAAAAATTTAATATAAATATGTTTGAATGCTTCCTTGTGTACACTGTAACTAGAAGGGATATTTCTATTTTCAAATCTTTACTCCCACAAATTTTATTTTTAAATTTTTCTGTTATTAAATTTAAAATTTTATTTTATTGTTCTATTTTTTATTTTCTATTTTTGATATTATTTTAATTAATTTATTTTGGCTGTCTTTTCTTATTTGCAAATAATTGCTTTTGCCATTTAATGTTTTTATTATTTTTTATATTTTATTAATTTTTTTTAATTTTAAAGAAACATAGTTTCTTTGATATTATTATTAATCATTGTATTATTACTAATGATTTCATTTATTGAAAATGTATTTAAAGACTTGTATTATATGAGGAAATTTGTCATTATAATTTGATAAATATGTCATTATAATTTGATAAATATATAATAATTGACATTAATATATTAATATGTGTGTGATATTAACAAAATAACATCGATTTATTGACTTAATTTTTAAGTCTTGAAAATGCATTTGCAGATCATATTTTAATACATTCTCCTTAAACAATATTTATTGCACAGCTTTATAAAAGGAAAATGTTTAATTCAAACAAATTAATTCCTTTTAAACATCTTTATAAAATATTGTCAAAAAAGAAAATTAAAAAAAAATAGTCTGCCTTTTTTTATAAAAAATATTTTATAGATATCTCCAATTTATATCTTAACTACTTTTTTATCTTATTACTGTCTTTAAAAGTAATAATTAGTTATTGAAAATTTGCTGATATAATCATTCCAGATTCTTTTGAGATAGGAATAAAACAACTGCTATTTAACAAAGTGTTAAATATTATCTTTCTCTTAATACAAAAATATCTTCATTAAATGTTTTATCTTACTTCAATATCAGTTAAATAATAAAGTTAACTGCAATAAATTAATGAAAAATTTGATGTTCATTCACTCATGGAAAAAAGTTCTTTTTAGAATTTATAAGATTCAATTTAATCTAGTAATAGACAATAAGTAAAATTAAACAAATACTATTAATAACTTTAAATGTTATGTTTATCGGTGCAGTATGAGAGTTTAATGATGACATTATGAGTATAACATAATGGATACAACAGATAAATTAATTTAAACCTGATTGTCAAACTAAATGGTTAGAAAGACATAATAAAAGTATTCAAAAGTAAATTTAAATTGATGTTAAAAGTAATTATTAACCACAATTCTAATTCAAAATTTTATTCTTTGCTACTATCGAAAAATTGCATAAAATTAAGCATTTCATATTTAAATTAATGATAAAGTAGTTGTTGGACATGTTTGAAATGCTAATATTTATTCAAATTAATGTTTTTAGTTATTAATTTCCTCTTCCTTGAAATTAATAACTCAAAATACTATGAATTTAGAAAAAAAAACTTTAAAATTTAAAAAGTATAAAATTATTTTCGAACATTTATAATTAATTATTAATTTCTATATATAAATTTAACAATAATTTTAAGAAAATATTTTGTTCATTACTAAAAAATGAGTAATGCAATAATATAAATTAAAATTGGTCATTCGGTAATTTAAAAATGTTAAAATTTAAATTAATTCTTGTTGTATATTTTTTCTTAAATTTGTATGACTTCCGTAATTTTATAGAACCCCTTCATATATTTTAAAATATTTTATAAGTTTTTGTATTAAACATATATGATAATGTGGTTCCAAAAGTATACAAACTATACTTATATGTAAGTAATACATATGACTTTTAGTTGACAACTTTTATTTTTAAACAATAAAAACACAAAGTCAAAGTTTCCATTTCAATTATTTTCAATATTATATTCGATATATTATTAATATTTTAATCAAATTACTTATTTATGAAAATATTTAAATATACTCTCTCTTTGATACTTTGATTCTCTACTACTTTGATATATATATTTATATATATATATATTTTTATCTTAATTGCTATTTAATTCGTATAAATAAAATTTTTCTTAACAGAATTTTATAAGAAATAAAAAAAATGTTTTTATTTTGGACTTACTTCTCCTTCGGACATAATAATGAGTTTAACAATTGATATGTTAATGTTGTTGCCAATGCTTGGATCTTTATAAATGCGAGCCACCTGTAAACAGAAGAATTTATAATTTTTTTCCTGAAATACACACACAAATTTAATTATTTAATTTAAGTCATATAACAAGTCAAGATATTTCATATAAGAAGTCAAATTAAATTCAAGTCCATGTAACCTTCAATAGGATCACCGTGGCCTAGTGGTAAGGCAGGTCTCTTCGGAATGGAGGGACCTGCACTTGAATGTTGCTTCTGTTAAACAATGGGATATTGATATCGCGCTTCAGCTATTTGTATGCACGTCTATCTGTAAAGGTTGATTGGGAGATGATCGGATTCCTATTTTGGGATGTGTGTATATGCCCCTTTACGTTAAAAGTCCTTCTAGGAAATAAGATGAAACGAATAATTAAGTCCCTTTAAGCAGCATTCAGTTGTTAAGCTGTTCACAAAACGGTGTCAAATATAACATATCCTCAATATGATAAATGACCCATTATTTTGATTTCAGAATTAATTTAGTTTAATTTAGTATATAAAAATGAGCACCATGAATTTGCAAAATTGATAGAAAAATTTAGTTCGATTTATTGCTTGTTAGTTGAAACTAGCAAGTCAGGAAATTTATCACTGATTATCAGAATGAAATGATTGTTTTATAATTAAATGCAGTGTTACAGACCAATAAATTTTATATATACTGAATGCATTAATTTGAAAAAAAATTCTTTAAATAAATTTAACCAATAAATGAATTACACACACATCTAATCGTTTTAGCTGCATTTAATTCAAAATTTAAGGGTGCTAAAATAATGGATGAAAATTAAAATAAAATAATGATTGTTGTGTTGTCAGCGTGTGCCAGCTACGCTGGCAATATGGGGTGTGTTGCTCCACTTTTTCAACGGGAAATATTTAGGTGTGGAGTCCGGCTTCCTCAGTTCACACATGCCATAGATACCCGTTTACAGGGTAGGCAACCATTCACAACGCATTCATATAAGGAAAGGAAAAAGACAGAATAGATAGAGAGAGAAAGTACATCCATGCCCGAACCGGGATTCAAACCCAGGACTTCCCTGTTAGCAGTCAGACACCCTGATCACTAGACAAGTTGGGCGGCAAAAAAAATAAGATTGAAAATAACATATATTTCCATATTCTAAAGAAAAATTTTATCAATATTTTAATTCTATATGCAACTTTAACAAAATTACACTAAATATTGTGCAATATTTATGCAACAAATTAACCAGCTTGAGTTGTAAGTTTAAAAAAATTTACATAATTAAATAAAGGAATGCAAATAAATTGAAACTATTATTAAAATATACTTAAATTATCAATTTATAAATTTAAAAGTTTTCTACAAAGCGTTTAATTTTTGTAATTTATAAAAAACTAGTAATTACTAAAATCTAATTTAGAAATTTAAAAATTAATTAAAGTATAATTGTTTAATAAGATTGAAATGAATACAGGTTCTGTGAATTATCCGATAGAAGGAATTATGAGCCTAGATTGCGAATGATAAATCTTAACATTGAATATGACTGAAAACCAATCTTTAATTCATATAATTAATAATTTATAACTTCATTTCTCTTTTACGCATGCCTGAATCCAGTTTAAAAGTCAATTAATTCATGAAAAGACTAAACTTATAATATTTATAGGGAATATACTGAAAAAAATACTTTGTTGCAAAACAAATTTAAAATATTTTCTTCAAAATCCTTTTACATAATAAGATATGCTATGGCAAGGGATTTTTTCAATAAATGCATTAGAAAAAACGTAGAAAAAAATGAAAAAATGTTAAAAAAAATTTCCTCCCAAGGAAATAAGTCATTTCTTCTTAATAAGCTTGATCAAAGTTGTCAATTAAAACTTCCCCAAAATTGACAAAAATATTTCTTTGAGAGAAAATTGCAAGTAGCTTATTAACATGAAAATCTGTTCATAAGTACTGAAGATAAGCTCGCACTTTAAAAAAAAATTCTTTCCTCCAGTTTGTACACTAAAAGATAATAAAAAAATTCTCCCTCGTCATTAATTTTAATGAGGGTCAAACCACATTATTTAACAATTTTGAAACTATATTTTCCTCCTGATATTTTAAATCGCAGGGTTTCATACTTAGCACATTGTATAAAAACATTGATAAAATACAATGAAAACAATTATAAATCAAAAATTTAAAAAGTATTTCGATATGTTTTTTTTAAATTGTGTGTGAAGCACAAATATGTCCTATTTTTCAAAAAATATCTCACTAAACATGTTCAATGGGTTCTTAATTTTATGAATTTTATAAAATGAGAGTCATAATATTTTTCCATTCCTCAAAAATATTAACTTTTCAATCGTGAAAATTTTAAAATAAGCCTTTGTAGTTTTTATAACTTATAATAATCACAAAAAAGTTCCAGAAAAGCAATTTTGTTTTCATAATATTTTTCGGTTAATATTCAAAAATATATAAAAGATTCATATCTTTGTAATTATTGTCAACTTTAATTTGATATTTAGATATATTACATTTATCTTACATTAAAAATCTCTGATTTAATTAGAGGAAATTATTGATCTTTAAATTTAAGTTTAAAGTATGGGAAATATCTTTTCACACAACAAAATATTCTTTTAAAATGAAAATTAAGTATCATTTCAACTCTAGAAAAATAGACAATAGTGAAAAAAATGTAGCATAATATTTATTTTATTAAAATTTTGTTACAAAATGATATTATTCCGAGGTTATGAGAATATAGTGAGATCTCAAGAGAATATTTCATGGTAAATATATAAACTATTTTCCAAATTTAAACTATATAAAAAGTATTGATTGTTAATGAATATTTAAATAAAAAATTGGCTAAAATTATAAAGAGAAGAAAAATATTTAATAAAAAAAATTTCCCTTGCGAATTTCAATTTATTTATTTTATTTTTAAATTTACTTACGGACATGCAATGATTTATTCATTTTTAGATTTCTTTTATGAATCACTAAAGTTATCTCTATAAATTAAAGGAAATGAATTTGTGTATTTTAAAATGAATTCAAAGAATCCTGGCTTTTCAACTGCTTTGTTGATAATTTAAATAAAAACTATATTAGTAAAATCAAATTTTTGATATTGATCCATCGCTAGTTTCAGGATACTTTGATAATTTTCGGAACAAAAACATTTTATCTATAATTTTTAATCTCATTGCCATTTCACATTTTTAAATTTAAGAATAATTTTAGAAGACAAAAAATTTTAGACTTCCTCTAACGTGCATCACATGGTGAATTTCTATTAATAGAAGAAATATATATGTATTGTTTCGAGAATCAAGAGAAAAATCTTACCGAGTTATCAGTTGATGAATTAATTGTTAAATGGTAATTGTATAAATACATATACATCTCTAGTACATAAATAGTATCGTAAGAATTTCGGCTCATAAACGTGCCTATTTTTCATGTGTATGAAGCACATAATAACACAGAGTTACGATAAGATTACTTACTGAAGCCATTAAAGTTAGGATATACATTTCTAAGTTATCCTCATGATATCGTTTCATTTTACTGTCAGCAACTACCAACACTTCAAGGTTCCACTCCTTTGAAACTGATCTTTTTTTCCGTCTTAGTACATCCTGATGGTTATAGTTCTCTTGTTTTGTTCCTGAAAGGAAATATAAATGTCAAACATTATATAGATAATTTGTATAGTAAAAAATAAGTTGTAATTTAAAGCAAAATAGTGGAATAAAAAATACAAATATTAAGATTTCATTTGAAAAAGAATAAAGAAAGAAATTAGGTAATCATCTGATAAGGCATAAAAAGAAAAATATACTTGTTGAAAAATAATTAAAAGTTCTTGTATTATCTCACAATATAACTTTCTAGTTAGAGTAAAGAGCATTTTTTGAAAGTAACAATTTTATTTTGTAAATATTTAAGGAAGTTGTGGTTTACTTTAACATTTATTTAAATTAGAAAAAGATAACATTAATTATATTTATTAGACAATAGCTCGTTATATATTTGCTATCTTATGTTATTTAAAAGTGAAACTTCTCATGTTACAAATTTTATGGGCTGTGAAGGAAATTTAACAAACTAGTATAATAGCTTATTCAATAGGCAATGATAGGCGCGATTCAATGCTACGAATTAACTTTTATGCTCTACAGCTGTTTCTTTCTTTGATATTTTCTGAATCATTGCAGAAAATTTGCAGTTAATACTACAATGTGCAAATTGTACAACAAAAATTGCAAAAAATATTATGTACTAAAGGTAATGGCTCATAACTCAATTTTTGTTCTGTTAATTAAAAGTGTAAAATATAATTTCAACATGTAGGAATATACATTTTTGACGATTTTGTGATCTATAACCCATTTTGAAACATAGTTCTCATTTGAATCGTGTGATTAAATAAGAAAGATGTTTCTGATTTCTTTCCATAGAAATATAGTAATTAAAAATAATTATGCTAAAATATATTGCATAATACTGCTCGTAAGCAAGTTCGCAGGAAAACAAATTGAAAATTCAACTCTACTACGTAACTGTCCATGATAAACATTGAATGGAGGAGCCATAACTTCATGTTTTCTGGAAATTAAACAGAAAATTTTTCATCAAATATCCTACCTGACGTGGGATCCAGAATTAAAATTTCAAGAATCTTTAACACGCATTTATTTTACCCCAAAGAATGTGATGCTGTTTCGATAGATGTTTTTTAGAACATGATTATTCAGATACATAGCATGGCAGAACAAAATGATATCTCATTTCGACTTAGGGTACATATAAACATTCAAAGTTACATATTGTTTTATTTAAAGTAACACATTAATGAACATATACATTATCGTATAGCGTATGTATTTATACATGAATAAACTAAAATACCCTTTCATTAATATCAAAATGTGATAAGTAAGAAACTTTAAATTTTTGAAGGAATAATTTAAATAAAATTAATATTTTATAAATGCTGACAAACGAGAAAATTAATAATTTATAAGGTAAGTATATATTTTGGAGTATTTTTATTTATCTAAGTTTATATGATTAGAATATTTTTTTTCATACGAAAGTATTGTGCAGATATGATTGTTTTGCAATTTACGTATATTTGTACTATATATATATATATATATATATATATATATATATATATATATATATATATACATGCTTTCAAATTAATGTCTTATGAAAATTATATTTTTGAATTTTATTCTTTTAGTTATTTACTGAGATAACATGAAATAATTAAAAAATATTTCATGTAGATAATGCATTTTTTATATAATAAATTTTTTCATTTCAATGAAAATCTGCGAGATGATATATTTATCCATCATTTTCTTAATATAAATTTATCAGCTAACCGACTCTTAAAAAGCACTAACGCATCAAAAAGTTTTTGAGTTATAATATTTAAGAGAGAGGAGATTAAAAACACATAACTCCCTGCTTATTCTGAAGGGAAAGGAATTAATGTAGATAATTTACTGAACTTTTTCCACCATTTTTTCTCCTGTTCACGACTTATAATATTTTTCTCTTCTCCTGTGTAAATTAAATACACCACCGTATACTTCAACTTCCCTTTTATTTATAACTCATTATTTAGATAAGAAAAGGGTATGACTTTGAGGCATTTAAATCTCGATAAAAATTAATAAAAACTCTTGTGCTCTATAAAAGGAAAATTATATTATTTTAGAATATCATACAAAAATAAGGATTGATTATTTTACAATATACAATTCATTTTATTAAATATTTAACGTGTAAACTTAAAAGATAATTTTTTTTGCTTTTTAATGCAACACATTCAAGATTTAATTTCTGTTAAAATTAAACTATAGAGAGAGAGAGAGAGGCAGAGAAATTTATATAAAAAATTCATTTTTTAATAACTTACATTTCACGAAAATCATTGAAGAAGAATGTCTTGTAATATAAACATTATGGGACATTTTCCTTCAATGATTTTAGTGGAATGCAAGTTCTTTTACGATTAAATTTCAATTGTAAGTAAAATAGTATTCATCAAATCAAGCTGTGTCCTTTCCGTTTAAATATTCTAAAATAAATAAGAAAGTATAATCTGTTGGTCATTAAATTTGATATCAAATCAAACTAAATAGCAAAAAATAATTTTTTTAGGAAAGAACTAACATAGTGAAATACATAAATGAACTTTATTACATATTTACTGTTGTTACGTCATCATGAAGATTCTGCTATCTACAGTGTGACAAGAAATAGAATTGTAAAATAGGATTCTTATTCGAAAAAATATTCAAACTCTGTTTGTTTGAATGAAGATATATCTCATATAATTAGAAAACGTTTCTGCTATTATGTATTGGGATCTAGATCAGTCTTTCCGGTACAGGCTTGTTGACAGATCCAATACTGCCTTGTTGGTCATGAAACAATAGATTTAGGGCAAACTTTGATTTCAGAATAAACCTACTGATTTTATATTGTAAAAACCATGCAAGATCTGAATCCCTGCTAATAACACAGACATGTTATCTGTACGAAATCGTTCAATCACATCATCTACAACGAATAATTTAGAATGGGATTTCGCATTAGCATCACGATATGAAGCATCTATATTTTTGGAAGCATCGAATAGAATGAACATTGTCAGTCTATTTATTATAGAAAAAATACCGAACACCTGAAATATCGAAACTTGAAAACTTGCATCTATGTAACCTGGTAAGCAGTTGTTACGTCGTATCGATTATGTATACTTACAATTATGTCCCAGACATGTTAAGGCTAGTAAATCGGTGGGATATGCGTAATACTATACTTAAAAGTACACACAAAATTACAATTTATGTATGGTATCAAGATATTCCTTGACATAGCTTAAGTTTCCCACCTCCAATGAATTTTTTACATCTGTCACCAAGAAACTTATTCATGGTTTGCCAACAAACTCGAATACTAACATCATATAGATATCGATGAATTCTGGCTTAGGTTTCAAGCGATATAAAAGAAAATATCTATAGGTATCACACACACAACCCCTAGTCGTCACATATGCTAGGTTGTAATTTTTGTTCGATTCAGTAACAATGGTTGTTGCTGCCAAAGATTACTTAAGATGACTACACACAATGTTTGCGTTTTTGTTCAGCTTATTTAATTATATCTCTTTCTTACTGTATTATGCATGCCCAATAAAAGGCATTCTCAATTTGTTTTAGTTTCTGGTTTATTAATTCCAATAATCAGCAGTAAAGTAAAAGTAAGAAGAGAGATTTGTTATGAAAAATACATTTTATTTATTTAAAATACTTCAAACTATTTAAAATGGCTTACGTTTATGTAACTTTAATTTAAAAACGAAATAATATTTGAACAAAAGCAGTGTTGATAACAGTATGAAGTCGTAGCCATACACAAAAGAAAAATTACGAAATTACAGATTTTAAAAATATAATTTATATTTTATTACTATATTATATTTCCTCATA